>JAIFZK010000010.1:3242500-3780000 GCA_027481765.1 Tenualosa thibaudeaui | reverse complement strand
CTATATGAAAAGATATAATAGCAGCTTTTGCAACATTGTGTTAAATTCAGTAAAAAGTTATTCATTCAGCTTGTTTTTACCTAAACAGCAATGATAATCTAAAGCTAGCAGCATCTGGGATGGTTTCATTTGAAACATGTAGGTGGATGTGTAGCCAGTAATGAGGTTATGTGTGCGTGTTTAATATGTGGAAGAGATCTTGTAGGTATCACTGTATGGGCATACAAGTATAATAGTTTGGTTCTTTGCTGTCTAATATAGTATGATAGTGTGTGTGTGTGTGTGTGTGTGTTTTGGAGGTTGAGGGTTAATCTGCTAAACTGTGCTCTGGCTGTGTGTGTGAGTGTGAGTGAGTGAGGCTCAGGTGTGTGTTTAATGGGGAGAATGATGGAGTGTGTGATGAGGTCTGAGTCGTGTCTTTTCTCCATCCTCCAGCATGCTGCCAGAGAGGAGATTCTTGCCAACGGAGGAAGCCTTTCTCACCACCATGGAGGTAAACCAGCACACAGAATCAGAATCAGGTTTATTGGCCAACTATACTTACATACACAGGGAATTTGACTTCAGTAGATGTTAATTCTATACATTTAACATGTAGGCATGTAGTAATATACATCAGTAGACAAATAGTAAAATATAGACACATACTGTACAATAGAGACAGCAATATACATATACACACATATCTACATGATATCCAAATAAGATATAATATTCAAGACAAAGTACACATGGAGTGGGTATATATGTATATCTAGTATATAGTATATAGTATATATCTAGTATACAGCATGCATTTTGGAAAGATTCAGAGCAGAAGCAGGCCAAGAGAGTGATGGCAATGGGAAAGAAGCTGTTCCGACCCAGACCCTTTGTCCACCTCTCCAACTGTTCATTCAAGTTCCAACACATAAACACACACACACACACACACACACACACACACACACACACTGTACAGAGCATATACTTGTTCTAGCATCAGTGTTTTCATCCTTGGTTAAACTGACTGTCTTTTCACTCATTTTATTTTTGATTCACTGAGAAGCCTTAGTAGCCAGTGTAGTGACCATCGCATCTCTGTGTGTGTGTGTGTGTATATGTGTGTGTGTGTGTGTTGGGGAGTGGGGGGGCATTGACTGCCTGATGCTGTGGCTGTGGCTGTGCTGTGGCAGTTAGCTCCAGCCCTGCGCAGTGTAAAAACTGACACGCTCTTCCGCCCGCACGTCCAAAACTAGCCACCGCCGCCGAGACAAATGGCCACACTTTTCCTCTTTGTTCATTTTCACCATGGACAAAATGAAACCTGAGCCAGGAAAGGGGGGGTGGGGTGAGGAAGGAGAAGAAAAGGGAGGGAAAAAAAGAAACAAAAAGGAAGAGAGTGCGTAAAAAAAATAAAAAGAAGCCAAACTGCCCGTGCCCCGTTGGGTCGACGTGGAATGGCTGCCTTATCTATATTGCCATCCGCTCGGCAGTTTTCATACATCACTTCAGGCTATTAATCTCCACTGTCAAAAACAGCATGCTGTGAATCAGCTGCAATATTAAATCACAATTTTTTCTGGGGTTTTTTTTGCCTTGGCAGAGGCAGGGGGCGGTGCTGCTCAAAATTAAAAGACGGCTAATAAAGGGACCAGTAGGTGCAGCGTAAACGATGCGTCTGTTATCGCCCCAGTCAACTGACCTCCAAACAGCGGACTAGCCAACCCCCACACCCCCAGCCTTGGGCCTGTAGTGGAAACAGTCCTAGATGGGGGTGGTGGGTGGGTGTGTGTGTGTGTGTGTGTGTGTGTGTGTGTGTGTGTGTGTGCTTGGTAAGGGGGGTGTATTGATGTAGCTCCTGCGTGCACGCTGCTCTCTGTAATTGTGATTAATAACAGTGGGCTGCACTATCTGGGCGCGGACAGGCCGCTTTGTCTGCCCACAATCAGCACATGACAAATGGAGCTAGTTTCTCCCAGGGTTTTGTGTGTGGAGGAAAACAGATGTAGTCTAGAGAGGCAAGGTGGGAGGGCACCGGGAGGAAATCTACATTTTGGTAGCCTGTGTTTACAGCAGGTCGACTTGGAGAGACAGAGAGAGAGAGAGAGAGAGGGAGGGATGGAGGGGGAGAGAGAGAGAGAGAGCGCAAATGAACAACTTCAGTTTACGTGCGCACACACACTCACACTTGCACACAGTGACTTGGTACACTCAACACACATCTATTTACACAGACCCTTGCACTCTTGGTGCTCCATGAGGTTAACTGTGCGAATATGACACACTGCTTCCTCGAGGCTACAGTAGCAAACCATATTTGCAGTAGTTTCTGATGGTAGAGTAAATGGGTCATGAATGACATTTAGTTGTTTCTCATGCATCATTTCTTCTGTGCCTGTTTTGTCCAGTATATGTGCATTTATGCTTGGATTGTCTTGGGTCTAATTTAATTTGACAGAATCCTAATACTTATGGCTTTTTCATTGAAATGTCACAGGGCATAAATAAAAATTATAGCCTTCTCTAACATCTTTAACATATTTTTCAGCTTCTCAGTTTTAACACAAGCAAGTTTAATAGTTTTAGCATCTTTTTCAGCTGAAGTTACTAAGTAGTAAGCTTGCTGTGAACAATGGAAAGTCCATCTGTATGGAATAGGGGGAAAAGGTCAAAGTCAAATCGTTGTAGAGTGGCCTGGCTAGCGTTGAGCGTGAACAGAGAGGCTGTCGGAGTGAAAGCGTTTAATGTTAGCAGCACCTCAAAAAGGTGTGTGTGTGTGCGCGCATGCAGTGGATCTTTTCTTGGGGCATCTATCACTGTGTGAGTGCCATCGATCATGCTCTCAGGTGGGCAGAGCCGTGCAGCGCTGTGCTGTGCCGAGCCGAGCCAGTAGCTAGCCCTGGAACCCAGGAGCCTTTTGGAAAGCCCAGGAGAGGCTGAAGGCTGGAGGCTAGAAGCCGGAAGCTGGGCTTTGACCCGTGGAGAGAAGCTACTGCTGGCTGATGTGGAGGGGCTGGGGCTGGGGCCGCAGCGCTGTATGAGCCCTGGGTTCCCGTGGGCAGCCACTTCTTAAGAACAGGGCCCTTTTCGCATTGGAGACAGGGAGAGAAAGAGAGAGAGGAAGCGAGGGAGTAAAAAAGGTAAATAAAGAAAGAGAGAGAGAAGAGGGAGAGAGAATGGGAACACAAAAATAAAGCAAGAGGGAGCAAGAGAGTGGGAAGGAAAAGAGAGCGAGGGGGAGGAAAGAGAGGGAGAAGGAAAGGGGGAAGGGCTAAAGATGGAGGCGTTTGACACATGGCAGCTGTGGCACGAGGGCCCCGTGTCTGTGTGGCGCCCCCCTGTGGTCATACCCACTATGCCCAACGCCGAGCCGCAGTGGGCCACTGAGCTATTCCCCCTACCATATCATACACACAGACACAGACACGCACACACACAGCCTCTTGCGTCGTGTAAGTTTGCGGAGCGGTGCGGCAGATTGATAATGCGAATGCTGGGAGCAGAGGGAAAGTGACATGATAGATGTGTAAATTATCCCCGTGATGGAGGCAATGATGCAGTCCCACCACCTTCTGTTTCCCCATCACCCCTCCTCCTCCTCCCTAGTCAGTGCAGAGAGGGGTGGGGAGGAGGGCGAGAGGAGGAGGAGGAGTTGGACCAGAAGGCCAGGTCTGCCTCGGCTTCGTCACACAACGCCCCGATTGGCTGGCGGGCTAGCTGGGGGCAGACACACACACACACACACACACACACACACACACATACACACACACTGTGTCAGCGGTGGGCTGTGTTGTGGCTGATGGAGGCCGGCCCCCCCAGTGTCTCATTTACATATGTAAGGGCCACCACACAGGCCAGGCGTCACTGATAGCAGAGCAGGGCGGCATGCCTCACCGACACACACACACGCACACACTCTTTGGCCTCAACTAATGCAATTAACAGGTGAGGCTAGGGCTGGCCCCTGGAGGAAAGTGTGTGTGTGTGTGCGCGCGTGTGTGTGTGTTGGAGAGCCAAAGAGTGAGAGACAAAGCGCTGCTGTTTTGGTCATTTAATCACAATGACTTGTTGTGTGTGAATGTTTCTGTGTGAACAGTGACCATACTTACCACACTGACCACACATGTGAACAAGTGTGAAGAATTACTTTGGTGCTGTATCTAATAAAATTTACTCAGTTAGTTCAGTCAGCTGATGGTTTGATGGGCTGCTACTGGCTCAAAATGAGTGAAGTTGTTTGGAGGAGCTCTTTTGTGGAGTGGAGGTTAGTGAGATACTTCTCTTTAGTCTCGGTCTTGTGTCTGAACACCATGAGATGCCTCTGCTCTCTGATTGGCTGTGTTCATATTTGGCCCATGGTGCATTCATGGTACCAGGGAGCAGCTGGAGATCAGGTTACACATCCCCCCCCCCCCAAACCCTAACACACACACACACACACACTCTCTCACTTTGAGACTTCCCAGCATCCCTGGCGGCGGGGGTCTGGAGTGTGTCTTGCTGGACATCTGGCTCAGGGTACTGAGAGACCAGACTAGGCACCAGGGTCGGACACAGACAGCAAGCCCCGGCACCCAGCCAGCCAACCAGGGGCCAGAGCGAGATCAGTCTTGGCTCTGTCATCACCATGGGATGGGATGGGACTACAGGAACCCTATGAGAAGCTCTGAGAGCTTTGCACTGGGGCTGGGCGCTCTCTCTGTCTGTCTGTCTCGTCCAGAGTGAGGGAGATGATGAGAGGCTGATAGGGTCACCTACTGACACGGATGGTGTTGATTGGTCATGATGCAGAAGAAGCCTTTTTGGAGAGAGAGAGAGAAACTGGTGTGGTGATGGGAGAGAGGGATTGGAGAGGGAGAGAGAGAGTGAGTGTGCTGAGGAGTGAGACGGCACATGGCGGCCAGCTCCTCCTCTGGGAACACACACAGCCTAATGAGTTTGATAGTCTGCTGGGCTCCATAAATCACGCCATGCAAAACATTTCTCCTCTCTGAAGAAAAGCATTTATCACCCTCTGTTTATTCACTCACTCTCCCAAGATTGATTGGCTCCCAGCAGCCTGCTGAGCAATCAAGCGGATAGAGGGATATTTTTTTCTTTTTTTTCTTGTTTTCCTCCAAATATCCTCCTTTCTTTTCTAATGTATTTTTTTTGTTGTTGTTTTGTTTTGTTTTTTTCCTGTCCTTTAGTTGGGAAACTTCGAAAGGAGTGGATGCGAGAGGCCGTCTCGGACGTGGGCTTGGGCATGCTGAAGTCGGTGAAGGAATATGTGGACCCCGACAACATTTTCGGGAACCGAAACATCCTCTAAATCATGCCCTCTCGTTCCCTCCACCTCCACCACCCACCCACTACCTGGCCACTGCCCCCTTCCTCTGCCACCAATATTCAGCTCACTGCCCCACCTAGCCTCCATATCCAGAATTAAATGCTTATTTAATGTGAAATAACACTTTTCATCACATGAAGTTTGTTTGTTTCAGTATGATTGCAAAGCAGTGTTTTTATTTTGTTACTAGTCTTATAATTCTTCTTCTTATTATATGATGATTGTATCGTTATTATGTGTTTTTGAGTTTGACATCATTGGAAACAGTGATTTTTTTTTTTTTTTCCTCCCCTCATTCCTTGACTGCTGTCTGTTGCTTGTCTGAAGAATGATGAGTTCCTAGTAGCTCTTGGTGCTCTGGTTTGACTAGGAGCCTCAGACAGCAGCAGCACAGCCCTCATCTGCCTTTTGCTTAAAAGGAAGTCCCGATCATAACGTGTCAGTTTTCTTTTTAATTTTGTCCTTGCCGAGGCAAAACGGACACGGTTATGGTTCCAACACAAAGGTGTGTTACTCCTGTACAGAATCCACGGTTTCCTGTCAGTCATTTCAAGTCCCACCTGTAAATTTGTCTCTGGATGGTTCAGGTCAGCCCCCCCCCATCGTCTGTGTTGATTCATCCCCTCTACCCGACACATCGGTGTAAAATCTTTTTTGCCAACTCCAGTTTATATACTTCCATATATACTTCCTATATGAATGGCACACATTTTTTGTTGTTTTTGGTAGTTATGTTTTATTCCTGTGTGGGCACTACTACTTTAGCACAGAGCTCTTAACTTCTGCGCTTTCTAAAGCACTGTGCCTTTTCTCTCTGTACTGTCCTGTTTGCGTCTCCCTCTCTCTCTCGCTCTGTCTCCTTCTCTCTCTCTCCCCTCCTCTCTTTATGTCTCTCTCTTTATCTCTCTCGTACCTGCCACACTCCCAGAGTGACTTTGTGTGAACGTTCACTTGCCATTTCCTACTGGCCCAGTCCTCCCAAACTCCCTGGAGCCTTTGAACTGTAATATGCACATATGGTTGAATTGAGTCCATGGGTAGAACATTAATCATCCTCCATCAGAAGAAGTAACCCTTTTTTTAACCTTTATGCCTTTTTTGGTTTGTTTGTAAGTGGTCATCTTTTACATGTCAATTGCCACCGATTCTTGTGTGTTTTTCAAGTGTGTATGACCAGGCTCCAAGAGCATGTGCTGTAACTTGTGAGATTTGACCCCCCCTCCCTTGAGGTTTTTCTGTTAAGAGATTTACCTGTGTTTCTTGAAACTGTATGTGTGGAAACGGTCTTTCCCTTGTGCCACTGCTGGGAATAGCAGTGAAAGATGGAGCTCGCCTACTCTGTTACAGCCCCTCATTGTTCTCAGGCAGATCTCCAGCGCTCCTCCTCCTCTGTTACTGGTGTGCTGTCCTCTCCTCTCCTTTGCTACTCCTGTGTCCTGCTGTGCTGTTCTCTCCTCTCCTCTCTTCTGCTCTTCCTCTTTCTTCCTCTGCCTTCTCCTCTTTTCTGTTCCTCTATTCGCCCCTTTTCTCTCTCCCTCTCCTCTCCTTATCTTCTCTCTTCTCCTTCTCATTTCCTCTTCCTCTCCTCTGAGCATGGTGCTTCCCCCAATGCTGGCACACGGGAGGGCCTGCCTGGTCGTCCATGCTCAAGTGTGAACGTGTTTAGTCTGCCCTCGTACGCCACTACTCGTGTTTGTACCAAAGACCCTCTCTCATTCTCAACCTTACAGATTCACAACATGCAGTACAGTAGAGTACAGTTTAGCAGGCACAGGCATCACTGTATGCATATAGTTTTTTGTACATTGTGTATATAAATTAGATATGCATATGCGCACTAGTACACAGACACCTTTTCATCGTGATAAATTGTATTTTTTTAAGAAGAACATATGCAAAAAGCCAGAGGTGATCCCTGTGAGGATCTAAAAAAAAGAAATAAAAAATTATGCGTGACTGTTACTCAACATGCATCTCCATCTGAAATCAAGATGAGGCCATCCTTTGGAGTCCCATCAGATCATGTTGCTGACCTGTCAGACACTCTGACTGCACGTGTCTCAGGCGAGAAATGGATGCAACTCTGCCTTTTTTTTCATGCACTATTGAAGTGACATCATGTACTGGCTTGTAAAAATAAATAATTCCTATAGATCACAGGAGGTGCTAGAGAATGATGTATCATAAAATTAAGTGCTACTGGTTCTGTCCCATGACTGCATTCCTATGGTTACATGCTCAGCTTTTCTCCTCTTCCTGTTAAATGAGTGTCTCTCTGTTTCTCGCTCTCCTCCCCGCCTCCTCTCTCTCCTCCTCCCCCAATCTGCTGAGGAGCTCTCTAGAGAAACATCAATGAAGGAAATGAGGGAGGCTTTGGACCCGACGGCCCTCCTCCCATTTTCTGAACCGTTCTCAACCGCTCTTCTGACGGCAGTTGACTAAAAATGCCTTGAGAGTTCAGAAATCTGAATGTTTAAGGTTGCTCTCCAGTCTCTTTTATTTTTGAGTTTTTCTTCTTTTCTCTGTAATGTAACATTAATGTTTAACATTTGAGTACATTTTTGTCAATGCTGTTTGTGCAATAAATTAAGATACAAAGCTAAAGCAGAGTTTTATTTGTTCGTGAAACAGATGTGAGGGTGCTGGTGTGGAATTTGGAATAACATATTTGGAGCACCTGTTATAGTTCTTGGGTCATCTTCTCTTATGTTGCACTCTCAGTCACAGATAAGTACTAGTGTGAAACTCAAACTCACAGAGATAATTTACATATATGGAAAAGCACAAGGCAAATCAAGAAAAAGAAGTGGCTGTTGGCTCCGAACATGTCCTTGAGTTTCTCTGATGTGTCAATGAACTGTCGTGGGCTTCTTCCAGAACTTACAAAAACCTCGACCATGACCTACACCTCATGGATCCATTCTTTGTAGTCCTTAGAAGCTGGCTTTGCAATACCCAGCTGGAGCTATGCCTACCATGCTATGCTCTCTCTCTCTCACACACACTGATGGTGTGGCCTGTGCTAAGCTCAAGGTAATCCTTGAGAGAGCTGCTGCTCCACATCCTCACTGTTTCCTATTGAGATGGTTTCTAAAATCTCCAATGCTGTCACACCCAGCCCCCAACACACACACACACACAGCCTGTGTGGGTCAGGCCCCTTTAATGCACTCCCTCCATAATTATCAGACAGTACACATCACCAATCTCTCCTCTCTTCATCACACACACTTAGCTGAGATGGTGCCCTTGAGAGTGTGTGTGTGTGTGTGTGTTCGTCAACACAAACTCCATCCACCCTTGAGGCCTTGTGTGCTTACTCAGACTTAGGTGTAGAACATTTAAAGGCTTGCTTTCAATTGAAATAAAGACAAGAAGCTTGATATTCTTAATTAACAGACCACGAAAAACAGTGTATTCTTCTATATTGTTATTCGCAAAATCACTGATAGGAAGGCACATGACTTAGATGATGCCTTCTGCACTAGCTGGTGGTTGTAAATTAAGAGTAGATTTACACATCAGTGTTCCTGAACATGTTAAATCCCTAGTATCCACATGGGGGCACTGTTGACCTGTTTACAGTAAAGAGGGCGTACTGAGGCAGTCTACTGTCAGGAAAACACAGTTCCACTAAGGGGCAGCATATCCCCAAAGAACACAACACACAGATACAACTAGCAGCGCACTTTTATTCATACCAAACAAAACATTGCACATTTTCCCCAGTAACATGCCTTTGAAGATCCTTTCCACTGACCCCTCCTTTGTTATCACCAGAAAAGAACGCAGATGGCAGATGTAGGAAGGGACAAGCTAAATGTTCAAAAATACAAATAAGAGCCCACGTCTTTTTCTAACGCTTGGTCACATTTAAAACTGAAGATGTACGTACGATTCATCCTGTGAGTGATTAAACTTCGCTCACAACAATGCACTATAGCAACCCATGCAGTTCAATTCAAATGATAAAAGGTGTAGTCACTATGTCTAATAAATGCCATATTCAGAGGTCACAGGTGTTTTTTCCCCTTAATTTGCTACATCTACAGCAGTTGTTCAAAAATTCCATGCAATCAAAATTTTGTCCCAGAATCAATTAGCCTTTTAGGTTAACCTGAAGAGCACGAAGATCCATGCCACGTGAGGACAACATAATTGACTCCAATTCACAATGTTACAACACAGTTCAGAAAGACTCAATAAAACATCAAAAGTAGAGTTTAAAATAAATGCAAACAGATTAGAAGCAATATCTAACGTGATTGTAACATGAACAGCTGGTAGTTTGTGTGAGAACAATTGACTGAACAGTTTTGAAGAGATGTGCAGTTTTCTCAGAACAACTTAAATAGCCTACTTACAATTGTTCCTTCAGGATGATAGGAAAGTATACATCTTCACTGGCAATCTCTACTGGAATGATACTCGTGGTGGGAAACATTTGGTATGAAAGATATTTGGAAGGCGACCTCTTTGCTGTAAATGGTTAGAGTTACAGTCTTGAAACCTCAGACGCTCTATGAGCTAGGCCTACGTCTGTTATTGGCCGCAGCGGAGTGAGTCATAACTGTGCTATTTCATGGATAATCACATTATCTACCTATCCGCATCACCCTGGGGTATTGGAGGGGTTATCTTAATGTGGGCATATGGATATGGGAATGTCAATTTTATTTTTTACTTTCTTCTTAAGGAAATACTGGTATTCATCATCTGTACAGAAAAACCATTACTGTCTTGGCTTGATTTAAGGTGCAACACACGTTGTATGTATGTGTCTGAATGTTTGTGTGTGTCTGTCTGAATGTGTGTATCTGTCTGAGACCGTTTAAGACCATGCCGCATGTCTTTGTCAGAGAGCCTCCAGTGATGTGTCTACAGCTGGTTCTGACATACGTGAGGATTGGACCAGTGTGACATTCAGAGCAATGAAAGAAGCACCCACAACTTCACAACCACAGAGAGTCATTTAGTGTCCTGGCTGAGCTCCTGGGGATTTCATGTAACTTAGGCCACAAATTCCATCTTGACATCTCAACCATCTAATTTACAAGTTTGTGTATATGTATGGAAATGACACAGTGGTGTTTTCACTCTTTCAATCACTGGTCCCTGCCCATAGTGTGTATTTATTATTTAAGCCTCCATGTAAAGGGGTAATACTCATAGGTCTGACAGGCATTTGTTTTACAACAGTGGCTGCGGTCATTAACAGACGTGGCCTCATAAAGCAGAGAAAAAGTTGTCTCCCTTGGACATTAGCGTCATTTTGATGTCAAGACTTTGGAAAGACAGACAGATTGTTGACAAAACTCGTCATTAATCATTTAATGTGTGAGTTACTTGGCAAAGTGTGTGCTGGAAAAGTTTCATTACTGTCTATAATAGAGGGCTTACAAAGGCACAATCCATTTGCTGTAAGTCACTTGGAGTGTTGCTGGCAAAGCTGTACATAATTGTATGAACGACCGTAATCAATACATATATAAATATATATTTATATACACTCACACATAAATGATCACCTGCTATTCTGTTATATAACATGATTAATTTCAAAGGAAAAGCCAAACAAAAGCAATTGGTGGATAAATCTGTGTAGCCGTGAAATCAAACGCACTAGTGTTGATACCCACCCCCCAGTCCAAGAGGGCTCTAATTAATGAGGACAAAAAGCCAGGCACAGAGAGCGTGCTCTAGACTCCAGGGGGAGGAAGGGAGCTTAAAGATGCCACAACGGCCAGCTCCTACGCAAAGCCTTCATGGTCCACCATCTATTTTTAAGACAATTATGAAGCTGTGTGAAGACGCCATGCATTTTTCATAAGGGCTCCCAAACAAGGCACAGAGAAAAAGCATAATAGATTTGCATTGCAAGCATTGCCATAGGCTTAGTGGCCACCATAACCCCCCACCCCACCCTACACACACACCCCTGATCCTTTAGTAATCAGACCAACAACAGGAATATCAAAGCCAAAGTTTCTATGTTATCAACAGCACTTGCATATTTCATTCCAGGAAAAAAATAACTATATACAATAGAAAATACAAAAAATCTCCCTCAGTCCCTTCAAAACAAAACAAACAAAAAAAAACATAGACTAACAATATACTGACCATAATCAGATAAACAGATAACAACAGTAGTACATTACACTGTAACAGTATATGGAGTCCCTCCTGGCAATACATAAATTAAATGGTAGTAACTTTCTGTTCTGTCTTGTCAATTTATCTTGGCAACCTGCAGTGCACAGAAAAAGCTGGCCCACAAACATTATGTAGTTTTCTGTTCTTCAGCTGCTTAGGTTCACAATGCCATCCATGGAAAGAGTATGTCATCAGCAATTGCTGCAAGGTAAACGTGCAGTTGTCTGTGGCTTCAGTCGCCCTCCCAATCATGCCACGGCTGACCCCTGGTTGCAGAGGGGTCAAAGGTCATCTCGCATTCTCCAGCGGTGACCACGCGAAGCACAGGGGCAGAGCTCTAGAAACAGCCCTCTGCATGCACGCAACACCCAGTATGCTGCAGACTGAAAAACAAGCGAAAAGGACAGAGGAGGCAGATCCCTCCTCTAAGACCTAAGTACATCATTGACGGCTAGCTAGCAGGCTCGGGGGGCTCCCCGCAAGGTGCAGTGCTGGCACTCTTTTCACAGCCCCCCGTGCAGCCGCAACTAGTGCTGATGGCCGTGGAGGGGGTGTCATCGCCGACATCGCAGCACTTCAGGGATTTTGACCCCTCCTGGCTGAGCTGCCTCTTGTGGTGCAACTCCTCCCAGCAGGCCCGGTTGGCTCCGATCAGTTCCAGCATGGAATGCAGCTTAGGGTTCAACTTCACCAGAGTCTACACACACAGGACACAGAGAAAAAGAGTTGAGTACCATAGAACAGGTCAAGATCACACCTGCCCACCCACCCACACACGCACACTCACACTTACCAGTTGTATGTGTCATATCAAAATGTTTGAGTGATGAGTGCAGAGTAATTATCTTATGATAAGCAGCTGAAGGTGACAAAAAGGAGACACTGCTGAACTTTAATTAGTTGCTGCTGTCATCTGGTTTTCTCCTTCGTTTCAATTCTGAAATGGCAGCTCAGTTACACTGACATGTCGCTCCTGACAAATTACCTCGGAGACAGCAGTGTTTATTTTCTCCTCACTTTTTCCCCGCCACTGTTTGCGCATTTTCAAATGTTATCCGTGGCGCATGGATACACAAATCGCTCTAATTAACCCACATTTCATCGGGGCCTGTTGCACTTGAAGACAACTTGCCACCGCAGTGGCAAAACAAAGCTGGCGCCTGTTGAGAGCAAGAGCCGCCCACAGCGCAGGCTTGTTGGGGAGATGCTGTCATTAAGTCTTCCACGTTATTGGCTGTTTCCGTGCTACCGTCTGAACAGCTGTCGACATTGATGTTTTGAGACATCATTAGGGTAATCTGCTTCGTTTTTATGGGCGGCTATTCAGGTGGCTTGCCACAGTGTGACTTATCATACTAGAAGTTTCCAAACGTATCTACCCGTTTGGAAGAGAGGGTGTCTGCAGTAACGTTAGGAGTCTGCGTGCGAGTCTCTGGAGCCCACTGACACTACAGCGCCTGTTTCTCTTTGTGCGCCCGACTTCCAAATCCTGATTTGTTTGACTTCACGCGGTGAGCGAAGCGCTCAAGCACAGAGGGAACAACACAAAAGCCAAATGCAAAGAGTAATGTATTTTAATAACACTCTGCAAACAGCTGCCACATTTCAAAGGCTTCTCTCTGTCGCGATACCAGCTCTCTTCTACACACCAAAAACCACAAACCTGAAAGAGATCGAACGAAAACTGATCCGTCAGGCAAATCAAAAACTATGTTTAGCAGTGGGAGATGATTTTCTGGGGTGAGATTCAGTGCGAGGTTGACAGAGTGTCACACTGCCTTTGTGTTCGGAAAGTGAGTGACTGCTCTCCATAAATTAACATTCACGCACAATGTTTTCCCTCTGCTGTGGGATTCAAAGTTCAAGTCCACTTATGTTTATTCCAAAGTATCTCAACAGGTCGCATTCGGGTGCTGATGCATATCATGGCAGAGGCTTGTCCTTTTTTACAAGCTTTTCCATACAATGTCAAGTAGCTGAGTGGTTGTGTTCTTTGAACTAGTCATCCAACCAAATGCATTAAGGCTGAATAACACAAATACCAGTTTGCAAAAAATCATAAACAAAATACTCAAATACACAATTGTTTGGTTTTTAGGGCTCCTTCACCGCCTAAGCTCCTCAAACTTCCTGAATTCTCCTCTGTTGCTTTGAAGATGAAAGCCTAGTCATTTTGGGGCTACTTCATGCTGCATCAATCCCTCTGACTTATCATCCCCTGCAGGTGTCAGTTAGGAGTGTTCTGGGATTCAAGTTTTAAGCTACTGTGTACATGAAAACCAACTGAGGCTCTCATTCTGCAATCAGAGCTGCCCACACCTTCAAGGCAACCTCTGTCCACCAACATCCCCTTTTCTTCTCAAGGTGTAAGGTAACCATTCCTCTATTACAAGAGAGCCCATGTGATACCCTACCCCCACTTCTCTGTCGATAGCCTATGGTGGTGGGTCTCTGATGAGCAGACAGCAAAAGCTCATTTAACCCCCAGCTGTGGAGACACATCCTGCTCGTTGTTCCATGCCCAGTATCTCCCCAGTGTCTCTGCTGGAAGCAGAAGAGCGAGCTTTCCAGGAGGACATGGCAGACCCTGATCAAGGTAATCCCCCCACTTTTAATCTTGCCTATATATATATATAAATGGCTGCTGCAGTTCCACCCACCCCAACCCCTGAACCACAGCCATTCAACACTGACAGTATGTTCTGACTTCACGTTTTGTCTGCTCTGCATCAATATTCCAGTGAAGTTGCACAAGTGCGGAGTTAAGGGAGAGAGGCGCGGTTATCTGGCGGGCTTTGAAGACACTGGGGTTACATAACGGGGGTTTAATATTCCACACAGCGGCATCAGGAGAAACCAGATCTAGAGGATTCTCTTCCTCCCACAGACAAAAGCCCTGCTGTCTCTCCACTTCCTCCCTCTCTCTCTCTGTTTACTTGACATCAATGTTGCCATCTAGAAAGAAATTTCCATTTCATAAACATTAGCATGTACATGGCCCCCCGGGATCATGGTTTTGGGTTTCTTGCGGACACATTAAGAGTATAATGAGGGCATAGGGACAAACTTCTTGCTTTTTGTACCTAAGTAAGCAGCTTGTTTGAGCTTTGAGGAATATACAAAGCCATACCGACAGCAGTTATGTTATTGTCTAAATTAATTAAATTAACTGATATGATCAGGTGGATATGAGAGAGGAGATGATATAATTGTACATATCCTGCTCTGCTCCTATCTGATAACAGGAACCAGAATAGTCTGCCTTTTCATCTCAAGGCAGACTAGCAAATAAATCCTAATTAGGATTAGTTCAGAGGCTCATGCGCGAAGACCACCTATCATCCATTGATCTAAATGTAGTGTACCAATGTGTCTTTAAACACACTGCTTTCATCCTTGAGGTTCAGAGACACAGTATTATGAATGTCTTATAAAGTGCAGTACTGCGCATGGCATCAGCACCACTCACCCCAGTGGGCTGAATGAACACAGAGGCTTGATCACGTGTTCTTAGGGAGTAGAAGAGGAGTGAGTGGTGGGGGATTAATGAAGGTGGTTTGCAGGGAATTCGCTCTTTGACCGGAGAAAAGCCTGGCCAGCGCCAGCGCAGACCTCCTACGCCGTTCCTCTCCGACTGGCTGCTCATTGGAGCATCCTAGTTGGCAGAGAATTGCTGCTTCTGATGCTGCTGATGCTCCATCCTCCCTTCCTCCAAACGATGCAGAGAAGGCTCTGTGGCCGTCTCGCTCCTCGCTCGCAAGTCTCCTTTGCCTGGAGTGTGTACTTTTGTGGAAGAGCAGCGTGCCCCCATCTTACCTGTGCTGTCAAGCGTGCTTGCGAGTGTATGTGTGTGTGTGTGGTAAACAGAGCAAAATGTCAGAGGTGCCCATGCACACGTGAGGTGGGAAAAGCATATGGCGTTGTCTTATTACAAAACACTGTGCCCTTTCCACTGGCAGCATGGCTGAGGGTCTGTGGTTCCCCTGCTCAGATCTGCATCCAGCACAGGAACAACAGCTGAGCCTCTCTCCTCTGGACTCCACTCCACTTTAGTTTGTTAGTTTCATATATATGCACATCACACACACACACACACACACACACACACAAAGACACACACATGTGTGAGAAATATACACACAAAAGGACAAGAAGGAAACTTAGGGACTTAGGTGGGCGTTGACGTCACTGCCTGGCTCAGAGAGAGACACACACACACACAGACACACACAGAGTGACACACTTATGGCTGTGGAGCTCCTCATGACTTATTCTCCCTATTCATCAAGCCTTGGTGTTCAGCGTTGCGTAGAGATAGTTGCGTACCGGCAAGTGCGCATTGCATTGTGCCGTCGCACCCGCTTACGTCATGGCCCCTTTCACGCTACCACGCTTTGCGTTTCCAGCTTTTTTAGCCCATCAGGATGTCAAAGCTCATGCTTGTATTTTCAGGCGACGAGCGGAGCGCTTTAGAAGGTGTCCTTGATGCTACCTCAGGCTCAATGAATGCTACAGAGAGTGTGGAGGTGGAGAATGGAAAAAAAAAAAACAAAACGACTAAAAGTTCTTCACACAAAAGATCTGTTTGGTCATTCATTTAGTTTGACTGGGAGAATCTGTGATGCAATGTCAAAGGGCTGGGAATGAGATCAGAAGAGGAAGCAAGTCTGGCGTGTTCTAGATTAGCAGAACGATGCTGCTTTTTCAGTCCAAGCTAGAGGAAAAGATGTGTATGTATGTGTGTGTGTGTTTGTTTGTGTTTGTGTGTGTGTGTGTACCTCATACAGTGGGGCACAGATCCCATCGATCCACTCAAGCTGCAACCCTGGCAGTTCATCCTTGCGGTTTCTGTCAAAGATGGCCTACAATGCAAACATGAGCAAATGAGTTTCAAACCAGTCAATGAAATTAAAAGCGATTCTAACCCAGTTAAGCTAAGAAAAACAAAACATCTTCATCAACAACTGCATAAATGGTGCGTGTTCGCTAGGAAGATTTCAGTGTTTTTTTTCCTTTCTTTCTTTCTTTCCAGTGCATTGCTAGTGATTAGTACCATACCATACTCTCTAATTGTTTAAAGTGAGCAGAAAACAACACGGTCTTTGCCTTTGCCATTGGTTGCTCGGCTGTGGTCTCCTGTACACTGAACTTCTAACGCGGCAGAGGGAAGCTGCACTTCAGAGATAGTTGCTGGGCTCTGGCTCTGAATGTATAATTCAGGACGCCCACACACTCGCAGCTAAAGATTTTGACACAGGCTGTAAAACCTGAGGCAACTGTATTACTTCAGAGAGAAAGGCAATGTGGTCATCCGTGATTAGACGACGGGCAGCAATTACTGCGGAGCACTGCTGTTTCTTTTTGATTTTTTTTTGCAATTGAAAGGGAAAGGAATGAGCATTGTCTTCAAAGCAACTGTGTCCTCTTAGCATTACGACATCAGCGCTGCCTTTAATAAGGTCTTTTCCTCCTTTACAGGCACATAAGCAAATATTGATTAAGTGTAATTGCAACAAGGGTGATTGTGGAATTTCTCCCATGTGGGACTCGGTGTTACGAGATTTAATTAGCTGACTGGGGGAAGGGAGAGTCTGTGGGGACCAGGGAGGATAGTCCTACCAAAACAGCACATTTAATGAAATCATTGGCAGGAATGGACTCACACAGAAGTGTCATCTACAAGCTACAGGAGCAGAGTGAAGTAGTTCTGTAGTCAGGAACCTAATTGCACTGGCTTGTATAACTAGACTAATTCTGGGTCAGAGTGGAGCAGGGCTTGGTTGAAAAATAGCTTTAAGGCACATTTTTGGAGGGCACTTGTGATATGAGCTGACAGTCTTCTCATTTCTCAGTCTTATTGTGTGATGCAAGTGTGCTGTAACTCTGAGGCCTTCTGAAAGACCACCACAACCCGTCTGCTCTTCCATAGTCCACACATAGATGAAACGGTCAGATGCTTATAGTGCACGTGCATGGCAAAAACTAAAATATTGTTATTTTCTTTCCGAAGGAAAGCAAACACATGGTTGCATAAGCGACCGACAATAATGTTTGGCTCAGCCCCAGTGTTTGTGTTTGTGGACTGTGTGTGCGTGTTTGTGGAGGGGGGAGCTCACCGACGGCGTAAGTTTCAGCTCTGATCTCTCTCTGTCTCCCTGCTCAAAGAATTCACTGGTCACCAGCTCAGCCACCTGCAAGAAGGGGAAAAAACAGACAGACTCAGTGGTACAGTTCTATGCCCACTAGGCTTCCAGGTGTGCTCAGGTCTACTCTGCTGTAAGTAAGTATTCATTCAGACAGCATGCCTGTCTTGCCATGTGACTGACTCACCTTTCGGGATATTTCCCAAGGTTTAGTGACGGCACCCAAGTCACATGCGGTCATCAACATGGACCTGGGAGGGGGGACAGTAGTCATGCACTCTGGGTAACAACACCGTACACAGCACATATATGTTGCGATGGATAAAATAGATAGACATATAGACAGATAGATAGATAGATAATACAGATAGATAATTCATCCCGTAAGAAATGTATCTTTCACACATGCTGGCACTGAGTGACGGAAGCTCACCTGCACATATCTCTGTGGCCTTTCACATTCCAGTTGTACTCCCCTTTGTTGACCAGCTCAAAGAATATGCTCCTGTTCCTGAAAGAGAGATACGTGCGCCACTGCTGTGAATACAATACAAGTGCCACAAGGGGGCAGTGTAGAGCCAGAGAATCTGGACGCTATCGCTCTCCCCTCCTCAGCACGTTTGTTTTTGCACTGTTACCCGTGTCAGCCGTGGAAATATAGTGGGGTTTCTTGTTTGAGAGAGGATTCTAGTGTGCTGTCGTGTCTGGGATCAGTGAGGGCAGGGTGCTCACACAGTATACTTGGGAAGAAGGAGTACATACTCAAAGTAGAGAGTGAGGTCAGTTGCCAGGATGGACTGCTTCAGCAGTTGCATGAGGTCACTGTATTCACTGGACGACAGGTTGGAGAAGATGTTGTGCCCCTGGGAGAGATACCAAACACACACACACATATACACACACACACACATACACTAAATGTCAGGTAGATTGGCATGAGAGACAAAAAAGTAAAACTAATCTGAAAGGTTACTAAGGATGAATTAACCAAATGTCTAAATGGACCTCTTAGACATCTGGGCGCATAAGTTAATCAGATTTCAGAGCAAGACATGGAGGCCCTCTTGAATTTCAAAAGAAGTCCAGATGACTCACTGCCCCACTCTTCTAGGCTAAGTACACTCGTATGTTAAGAGATACTTGTGCTGGATTAAGGTAGAAAATCAGGACCATGGAGAGGGACCTCCTTGTGAATGGGAATGAGCACTTTGCTTCATTTAAATCACTATTCCAGAACAAATGACATGTGTCTTGAGATGTGGTTTCATGACAACACAATACACCTGTCTGTACAATACATTCTGTAGGTTCACAACACAAGTAAAGTTGACTGTTTTTTAGCAGATGCTTTTATCCATAGGAACATGGACTAATAACGTGGAGCTCAGAAATCAAACTCGTGGGGCCTGATTTTCAGTCGAACAATGCAACTGCTGCTCTACTGCAAGCCTGCCATAGAGGAACCAGATGGGGGGGTCTGAGAAGACTACCTAAAGCAGCGAGGTAGAGACGTGTTGAAGAGCATCACCAGTGACTTGGCTTCAAAAACCCATTGAGGCTTCTGCTCATTGGCTTCCATGATATATTGTGCATTACTCTCAAGACATGGGTGAGTTCTCCACGTCATCCAGTCATCTTTACATAAGGTGTGTGTGTGTGTGTGTGAGTGAGAGAGAGAGTGAGAGAGAGAGAAAGAGGGAGAGATAGCACGAAAGAAGGGGAAGTGGTGCGGAAGAAGTCAGCAGCGAAGGATAGGTTCCTGTTAAGTTTTAATTAACGTTCCTGTTCGTCAGTGGACTGAATCTGCTGTCTTTTTTTCCCATGAATTAATGGACACTGCTCATTTATATGCTAATGCGGACAGCTGTGAAACACATACAGTCCCATATTATCAAAAAGCATTATGATTTCCCTGGCAAACATTTATCAGCTTACAGTGTCGTCACAGACGTAATAATGAGTCTAATGGAGCCTAGCCTGCAAATCCTTGTCTCACCCCACACCACCTATTTTTAATTAGCCACTTTACACAAAATCATTCTCCTGGATGCAACATCTCTCTCAGCTAATTAAAATACAGAGGTTATTTCCAATCAGCATTGCACTCGGTTCAACTTTTTTATCACCAGGACAATATAACCCTCTTTCATTTTCGCAGTTGCAACTACAAAGACTCAGTGGACTCCCTCAGTACTGAACTCTGTCTCATCTCTTACTCTGAACATTTTGTTTCAGAGTAAGGTGTCTGTATGGGAAACTGGGCAGCAGGGATAGTGCAGTGGGTGTGTGAGTGTGTGTGTGTGCGTGTGTGTGTGTGTGTGTGTGTGTGTGTGTGTATGGGAGATTGGGACTTGGCAGCATAATAAGTCTGTGTTGGTGAACAGGTTTTTTACATTTACATTAGATTTATGCATTTAGCAGACGCTTTTATCCAAAGCGATTTCCAAAAGAGAATTAACAATCAAGCTGCATAGAAGCAATCTTAGACAGAATAGCATTAGTTGGGAACAGGGGGCTTGAAGAGGGTGAGAGTGCAGCATAAGCAGTAGAGTGGCGGGGCCAGGGGAGAGGAAAGTGCAGAGCAAATGCTAGAACAGGAATGCACAAGTGTTGAAGCCTTTTGAACTCTGTCTCATCTCTGATCATTTCGTTACAGAGTTAGTTGTCTGTATGGGAAACTGGGCAGCAGTGTGCAGTGTGTGTGTGTGTGTGTGTTTCTGTGTGTGTGTGTGTATCGGAGTGCTTAAGCGTACTTCGCTCTGTAGGATCATGACGGCGTGGTTGAAGTGGTGGTGCTCCAGAGTAGCAGAGGTGCCGTACAGCAGAGACAGGGCCGATCCAGTCCTTAGGGAAAACCCAAGGGAAAACATTACCTACACAGAACATCCCTGTCTAGGATGGTATAGTAAAATTATATATGATGCCTCATATTGTCCTTACATTGTTCTATTAGGACAGAATGACAAGCATATAGCATTGTTCTATTAGGACAGAATGACAAGCATATAGCATTGTTCTATTAGGACTGTATAACGATCATATAAGACTTTTCCATAAGGGTAGGAAATCAACCGAGTGGCTTTCAGCATTCCATGGACAGCTTTTCTGGACTGGTTGCTTTGAGGCTGAAGCAGATTGATACATACCACAATAGGATCCACTGTGAGTGACAAATTCTTTACATAAACTGCCACTGCATACAAATACACTCTACCAGTGAGGAGATACAGACAGTGATTTAGTTACAGTGAGCATCTCTGGTAGTCTGGTAGGCAGATCATGCACAGAAAAAATTTGAACTACACATTATTGTTTACATGAAAATATTTGAAAATGCCCTCAGACACATGGGAGAGCAAAGCAGTTGCTCCAGCACCCTGGTGAGGACACAGAGTGTGAGATTTGCTGCAGTGTGTATGCGCTTCACGCCAGCCTTGTTTATGCCCTCTCTATCCAACAGACTCTTATGTAAGCCTTATGCAACGCTGCTCTTCACTCCTGGCTTATCTGTGCTGGACGTGCTGCAGTCTGGCTGGTCAGCGCTGGTCAGGGCTCACTGAGGCACAGGGTCCCTCCGGGACAGACTGAAGCAGAGACAGGGAGTTTGGAGGGGTGGGGTGGGGGGCGGACTCACTTAGCCTGGAACGCGTTGTTGGTGCCCCGGTGGTCGAGGTCGTGGCAGATGCAGCCGACGATCAGAGCCAGGATCTCCACTTCAGTGAGGGTCTCTTGGAATCCTGCAGTCTGTGGTGGGATGGTGGAAGAGGGGCAAGGGGTGTTAGTGTAACTGTTACATAGAGCATGATGGGTCATATGTTTGCCCTCCGCCTGCAAGGGTGAGGGGCATCATCAGAGCTATGTCACAATCAGTGCCTGTGGCTACAGCTCTGCTGACTATAGGTAGCCATCACTTGCTTTTTTTTTTTTTGGAGGGTGTCATCCTCATTGATGGACTGATTTGCGCTCAGCAAGGCACCAGGGCATTAAATCGGCCGTCAATAATGGCAGCCATAATCAGTAATAAAACCTGTAGATTTCCCCTATAAAGAGTGGCTCTGGTACCAGTAACTACATCTAATAGAGAAAAAGTATTTGTCACCAGGTATTTCAATATTACCTGCTTTAGTTCGTCAGTGAGTTTGCTGAAAATAGAAAATATGATGAACTACAACTCAAGCCCTAGGCGATGCCCTTTAACATGGACCAGTCATCACCACAGGATGAGGGAACATTACAGTTGCTTATACTGTAATAAGACTGCAGATTATAGATTATTCTCACAGTTCAAAATGTGAGATCTTCAGGAGGATGAAGGGTATGGCAATGACTGATGGACCTCCAGGATCCAAGAGGCAGCACCAAATGGATATATTTAGAAATGTCTCTATATTTTACTGCTTAAAAGGCACTGCTATGTTGTCATCGTGTTAAGCCCATCCAGAGACTCTCTACATTGCTCTGAGGTCGCCTATGTTAGATAGATTGGTGTGATTGGTGCCTGGGATTTAGGGGCATAGTTAATGAGCTCCAATGGCTCATGGCCAGATGAACATGCAGAGCAAATTTTAATTTGCTAACAGGGTGTCTGGCTTCCCAGGCTAAGCACGCCATGTGGAAGTAAACTTTGTGAAAGTGAAAGTTTGCTGTTGGAGGTTGTCCTACAGTCTCCCCCCTCTGATCTCTCTGAGTCATGTCCTTCAGAGGAGCGGGCCAGCCGGGAACACACTGCAGCAGTCACGCTCTGAGAGGAGTTCACCTCACCAGTCTATGTGAGTCCCAGGGCACTCAGTGACGCAGCAGCATCCAGACCTCTCCTCCTCCTCCTCCTCTTCATCTTCGTCATCATCACCACTGTCATCAGCAGCAGCAGCAGCAGCGAGGCTGAATGTGCTGTACGCATGGCATGATTAACTGAAGCCCCAGAGTGGATCTGGTTTCAAGGTCTTGTGGGAGTCATGGCTCGCTTTAGATCTTCCAGGAGAGCCTCTGGGGGTTGCTACAAATCAAACAAGCCTGGTATCTGGAGCAACTCTCCCACACTGCCCCATTCAGGTACATGCAGGAATAGCCTTGCTCTCACCTCACACTTCTGAATGAAGTTGGCCTCTGTATCACCTCCTTTGGGAAGGGAGGTCTAACACTGCGTCATGCAATGCCTAATGTATTGTTCCCGTTAGTTGTTGTATCTTATGTATGACTGTATGAATGTATAAATAATCATAAGAATAAATATAAATAAGAAACGAGATATCTGTACCAGAGGGACCAAAAATTGCATTTCGAAAACATTACAGTTTTTTTCCAAGGCTACTCACGGTCAGCATAGCAAACATGCACTGGCAGACATTGAAGGCGTGTCTCCAGTTGTGATAGGGGACCATGCGATAGTTCTTCCTCACAGTCAGCAACCATCGGCAGAGGGTCTGAACAGGTCAAAGTAACAGGTGAAAGAAAATAGAGATATTAAAAATAGAGAGACAGAAAAAGAGTGAGAGAGAGAGAACAAGCAGGAGAGAGCACATAACGGGTAAGGGAATGAGTTAGTTCTGTTTTGGAACTCAATTCCCAGCAGAGGGCAGAGACAGACTACAGGCACCCTGAACATGTCAAAATCTTCCACATTCATCTTTAGCGTAATATCCAAACAACAAGGACACAGCTCAGGACACAGCTCTCTATATTCTTACTATGATTCTGATTCTGACAAAGCTGGAACACTCAGTGAACTTCACTTCATGCCTTGTCTGTCTTGTCATGCCCTGCTACATTAGTAGTGTACTTAGGGTACTCTATGTCTTGTCTTGTCAAACCTGTTATGTTAGGTAGTAGCACTAGGCAAAAGTAGCCTTAAACTACTTGCACTTTATTTATTTATACAACCTTAGGATTAGAATTGTCTTGTTGTGTATCTGCACTTTACTGTTGTCCACGTACACACATGGGATAGTGGCTAACGTAATTTTGATTCCTTCGTATGTCAAGTACATGTGAAGAAATTGACTTTGACTTTGATTCTGATTATTATTGTAATGCTATGCACATGCTTTACCCTAAACCCACCTCATAATCAATCTTAAACTTCTGCACCATGCCCAGCTCCATGAACATTCGGAGTGCGGCAGTGATCATGGCATCCACATCCAGAGAGAAGTCATCAAAGGACAGCTTATCAATGCCGAGCTCACAGACCAAGGGAATGTTTGCAGCCTGGTATAAACAGGTGAGAGAGAGAGAGAAATTCAAAAGAGAGCAAGAGAATGAGCAAAATGTTCATTCAAATGATCAAATCAACAAAAGGATCTGGGTTGTAGACTGCAGCCTGTAGACTGATGCCATTTGTGTTACAAACAACAACAAGATGGTGCCTTATTGTTTGTCCCAAGTTTGAGGCCAGTCGGTGTACAGAAGGCTGGTAATGCATAGGTAGGGTATGGAACATGTGCTAATGAGAGGTCTAAAGATAGCACAAAACAGACAGCAATGAAGGAGCGAGAGGGAATTATCTGAGGGATTGAGTGTTGCTGGCCTTGTTTGTTGACGTCATTGACAAATCTAATAGAGGATATCATTAGCGACTCTTGTCTTGTTTAGATCCGGAGAGACTGCTAACCAGTTGGCTGTTTGGAGCCAAAATGTTGGTAGAGCATGCAACACCTTCATGTAGAACTACACAAGAGCACAATAAAAAAATTAATGATCAACAGTGATGACTTTTTCCATTGAGAATGTTTGAGACCATGGAAGAACTCATACCAGTCACTAGAAGAAATATGTAACAATAGAGGATTAGAGCGAGAAATATTTACAACAACTACAAATAACCGTCATCCTAACAACACAACACATCTCGGCTACTCTAACTCTGGGTCAGGTTTCATTGATTTCTCTAGTCTACTCATGTCTCCACCTCTGCAGGGCCAGAGAGACAGAGTGTGCGGGCTGAGCTGATCTCCACAGTAGTGTGTTTGCTTGCTTACTTGCTTGCTTGCTCGCCGGGGAAAAAAAGAAAGAAAGAAAGAAAAAAACAAAAAAACATTTTCATTTTCAGTGCGGCGGATGCACAGAGCCGAGAAGTCAACATGACGCCTTGTGAGAGGCTACCAGGGCCACTGTTCCGCTGACATTTGCAGTGCTGTGCACTCAAGGAGAGCATGCTCAGAGCAGAGCGGAGCGCCCACCGCACGTTTGTAGCCCAGTTATGAAAGAAGAGGTGGGGTGGGGGAGGATGGACTGCGCATAGAGCACACAGAGAAAAGGTGGAGGGGAGGAAAGGAGAAGAGGTGGAGAGGAGAGAGCTAGTGCGTTCCACTGCTTCCATGTAATGATTTGATGCTATTTATTGATGCACAGTTTAGCATAAAAATCCTCCATGAGGCAGTTATTTAATTGATGCAGTCAGCTTTTGACAGGCATAATAAACCGACTCACAAAGTCTATAAGCAATAAATAACCTAATGACAATTATAGGTATTGAGTTAACATATTTAAAATGCCAGCATTCTGTGGATTTATAAAAGAGAGACGTCAATAGCCATATTTTACTTTGAGTGTTATTTTTAGAGTGTGTTGGTAAAATCCTTTGAAGAAGAAAGCAGTAAATAAATTGAAGGGTTTGGTCATGAATTTGAATTATTTCTCAATTGAGAAGTGCATCAAGCCAAATCAAGCCATGTAACAGGTGTGCCCCTGAAGTGGAAGCCTTATTTTCAGTGGTTTTTCTCACGCTGCTAATTGGGTCATTATTTCGGGAGGAAATAGCGGCTTTTGCAGCGGGAGGCCATTAAAACAGATCATTACATTTCCAGGAAAGCCTGCTTCCAAACCAATGCCTTATCTTCCCAATCATATCCATTACCTTAAATTTGTCAACCTCTGTCTTGGAACAGGTGGCGTGGTATGACAAGACCTGTGAAAGGACAACAAAGTCAGTATGTGAGGCAGTGATACAATTGTCACATGGTAATGTTTTATAGCCCTACGCATCTAATGCATTATTGGATACATAGACTAATGAGCTATAAATAAATAAAAACACTGAATATGCAGGGATGGATTGGTTATGGCAAATTAATCTATAGTTTAATACAAGAGCCTTTTAGCCATATTGCACTGGATTGCACTGATATGCTTTTCTGCTCTCTCTCTCTCTCCACTGCCTTCCTCACAGTTACAAAGCCAATGCTGCCACATGATCATCTGCAATAAGGCAGGACTACCGCTTCTCCCATCTGATCCACTCATCCTCGTGACCCACTTATTCATTTCTGCTTTATGAGCAACTCCAGTTAATGAGAAGAGATACGGTGTCTCTCTTCTGGCTCTGGAACTTTCTGCACTCCCTGACTGGAATGGCCAGGGAGATGGTGGTGTCAGTATGGATTGTGTTCCCCACGCCGCTCACATATATCCATTGAGAGAGATCTCTGGCTCTTTTCCACCTTCCTTATTTGATAAGGAGTGCTCATGTTTATTCACCGCCAACAAAGCTGTCCAAAGACACACACCGCCCTCAATTGTCTTGGAAATCCCAGCAGTACACACAGTGAGACAGGCATATGTACAGAGGAAGAAACCCAGGGGTGTTCAAATAATAGTATTTATCATTGGTGCAGATGATCAAAAGACAATTTTTCAAAGCCATTTCCTGATCTGGAAACAGGTACAACTCTACATAAGAACCAAGTGGTCTCTAAAGGTCAATTTATGGTCCTGCAACTCCGTCAATATGCAGACATGCAATCCCCTCTTGGTTGCTGCAGACCCTCTCCAACATGCTCTCCGAGGGCTGACGGATTTGCACCCCAATTTTCTAACTATTCGTCGAAAAGTAGCATACCCCACAGATAGGGGAAGCGTGATTGGTCGGATCGTTTTATTTTGGCCTCTTGTTATTCACTGTAGGTATAGTTAGCAACATGGTAGTTCACAGTGCAAACTTTGTAAATAAGCTGACATTGTTTTGGATACAGTGGAAGGATTTCCCAATTGTACTGTTCCTATATTTCAAAATAGTTTTGAGATCAGCAATTTGTCAGCAGGCATTACTTTGTTGGTAGGTATGTCAGAAGTTCACAAGCTAACATAACAATTGGCTGGTAGAAAACATTTGCTCATAAATAAATAATGTTAATAACTTGGCTATGTAGAAGAGCTATGTTTCTATTAGCAACATTAACAAAATGATAGAAAGACAAAGCCAAATGACTATAATAATTGTATCAGTATGCGGGTAGACTAGTGCCACTTCAACCAGTGTCTGGTGGTGTGTCTTGGTGTACATGGTATACGGACACACACTGAAAAACTGTGAAAGGTCAACCTCTCCAGAAATACAACTGCATGTCTGCGTATTGATGGAGTCGCAAAACCATAAATTAGGCTTAGGAGATGATGATCTGGCTTACAAGTCATTATGAAATCCAGGTTTATCAAAACTAGCCCAATATTAGGTTCCTTTTAAAAGTAAACCACTGCATCATCATTTGTATTGTTGTAATGTTATTTTTTCATGGTAGCATAGGCAACATTATAGACAAGTTATGTCAATGTTGCATTAATGTTATTAGTGGGTAGATTAATATTTAAAGAAAGAATAGTTATAGTGGGGTCATCTAAAGTGTAAAAGTAAAGAATACAATTATACATATATACATTTTTCTCTCTTAAAAAAACCTAACCTGCGAATAATGTCTTTGCTATATGATTTAGTAACATGGTTTAAAAGTACATGAACTTTGAAATGTATTTTTTTAGATGTGTAAAATGTGATTACAATCTGAATGTAAGTCTGTTAGAAGGTGTTGATGGTTGACAACTGTGAAACATACTGTTTCTGTTGAAAAGAAAATATCTATAAAAAGGTAAGCTACATCAGAGCCAACAACTCCAGGGCATTCCAAGAACACTGATACTGAATGTCTATATCCTCTACACAATATAACATATAAGAATATAACAGCACAAAAATAACTTCCAGCAACACCTGTTTGAATTGCCAGAACTAGCAGGAGATTTGGCACAAATGGCTACAGGTTTCAAAGAAACCCTGTGGAGTCCAAAGGAGACTCTACACCGACACATGAAAGTGGACACTTTGCAGACATTAAAGACTTTTTTTTTACTGTGCATGTATTTATTTCTATGTATGTGTGTGCGTATGTGTTTGTACATGTTTATGTGTATACCTGTGTACATATAAATATACTGTATATGTAGATGTAGTCACAAGTATTTGTATTCACAGATGTGCCTTATGTGCATTAGCAAGACAAGCTCTAAAGCCCATTAATTAACAACCTCCAGCCTTCTGCCCTGCACCTTAATCCAACTGGTCATCCTAAAGGGGCACAACTGTTTTGAGTGTTGAGGTCAGACCCACTCAGAGGACTGGGAGCCTTTCCGCGCCAGCAGCACTGCACTGATGGCCTTCAAGAAATATGGCCGCCCCCGCATTAATAATCGACCTGGCCTTTGTTGGAGGCACTGAAAGGCATCCTTTCTCTCCCCCCTCCCACGGTGCCTTTAGCCCATCCACAGCATAGATATTATATAGTAACTACATATCTTAGTTACTATAGAATAAATATGGTCCACAGCACCACAGGGAGCGCTTAAAGCCCTGCCCACCAACCACTGATAGAGCACAGCACCAGGGCTTTTACATGACTGGGAAACTACAACTACCAGCAGGCACAGATACTGGTACTAGAGATACCAGACATGAGGGATGGATGGATGGATAGATAATGAAGTGGCAGTGGTCTGTCTGAGTCAGAGCCCACAGCCGAAGTCACGAACAACGGCCATCCAACCACTCCAATCCAACACAAATGCACGTGCGCGCGTGCGCACACACATACACACACACAGAGTACACACCACACTAGACAGCCAACTTTCCGTCCCTCTCCACTCGTTATTCTCACGCTTCTGAGACTTCCTCATGATTCAACACTCACAGCCGTGATAATATGCACTCGCTTAGCAGTTACTATGTGACAAAATGAACAACAGAAAAAGAGAGAGAGAGAAAGAGAGAGAGAGAGGAAGCAAGAAAGACAGACTCCATGTCACAAGAGGCATTTGGTTCTTACGTCCAGGGCCACGGACTGCTTGGCCCACGACTTCTTCACTTGGTCATACATGATGGTGTTGTTGATGCCGAGGCCACAGAAGATGACAAAGGCCTGTGTGAGAGATGGGAACACACTGTTATGGAGACTCGCTAAAGGCCAGAGTGGGTGAAAAAAAAAAAAAAAAAAAAAAAACACGCCTCACTGGCCAGCCGATGTGTGGGGACAGGATGTGCTTCATCACGTTCCTGGCGCACACAAACACGCACACACACACATATACACACACGCACACACTCTCATTTGCAAACATGAGCACTCATTAATGCACCCTTGTGCCCTGACAGACTGTGAACATTTTATGACCTTTCTGTCTTTCTTAACACAGCCAGATTTTTATGGCTTCCCTCTCATCTGGGGGAGAGAGGAGAATTGTCTGCACTAAGCATTTTTTTTGTTTGCTAACACCACAAAGAAGACAATATTACTACACATACCTCAAAAAGCCTCTGGTCTGCATCATCAAATGGCTTTCCATCCAGCCTGTTCAGCACTTGAGCAACACCTGCATCAAATAGACCAACAAGTGACACAGGTTAATGTGGGTCTGTGTGTGCACATGTATATGTGTGAGTGTATGTATTTTTTTACAAGTGCATGGGTGTGTGCATATGTATATGCATGCGTATGTGTGCAAGTTTGTGTGTGTGTGAGTGTCTGTGCGCGTGCACACATGCCATCCCCCAACCATAACTCTCCCAAAGCTGGTGGTAAAGCTATGATCTAGAGTAGATAATTAAGCCTGACTTTACGGCACACACACACACACACACACACAAACACACAAACACACACACACAATCCAGCGATGCTCTCCAAGCCCTAATTAGCTCTGAATCCCACCCACACATTCATTAAAGCCATTGATAAAACAATGCGCAGGGCCGCTTGGCTGCACCACTGATGGAAGAGCCAGGGCTTCACTGACTCCACTTTGTGCCTTAAATTACAGAATTACAGATTCTCAAAAGGGCTGCAACTGTTCCATACACACACTTCCTCTTCCCTCGCTGTTCCCATATGACACTTTCTTCACACTCCTTTTAGGACGTTTTTTTTCTGAATGAGTGAGTGTGTGTGTGTGTGTGTGAATGCAAGGGAGGCGGTAAGTCCGGCTGCTGATGCAACCTAATCCTTTTTTTAATCTCCACTTTTTAGAAGGGTCGTGTGTGTCAGTGTGACAGCACAGGAGCTCTGCCTGTACCCAGAATCCTTTCAAAGTCAAGTCCTCAGCACTGGCTGAGTGCCAATACACCCAAAAACACACACACACACACTTTGGTTTTATCTGCTAATTAAAAAATCAAGGACTTTGCTGATAAGGCTAATTGATAGTTGATAGAAAGTTCTTGCTTCATAGACAGCAGGGAGGTTATGCTGGTGAGCAAATATTCCAACCGAGGCACTCCCAAGAGAGGTCCCCATTGTTCAGTGTCTCGTAGGAGAGAGAGAGAGAACATGAGCAGAAGAGGAGCGCTGTGAACGTCATCCATTAAAAAAAAGAAAAAAGAAAGGAAAAAAAAAACAGGCCAGCCTTGAACACCTAACCTTTGTGAACATTCACTGCGGCTCGTTCAGAGCAGAATGCCATGAGGCGGCTGTGTGGGGGGGTGCATGGATGCTGTGCAAGGATTCCGGTTCCTTCCACTGATGTCGCGCGGGCAGAGGAAATAAGCCTTTTGAATGGAAATCCTTGACTTTGTGCTTTTCACAGTACGCTGTTATGTGCTCAAAATGGCCCTGATAGATTCCTCCCACACACTGATAACTACCCACACTGACCCACCCCCCTCGCCTTTCTTTCTACTGCTCTCTTCCGCTCTCCCTCAGTTTAGTTTCTTACGCACAAACATAAAACACTCATATACAACACATACTTCCTCTCTCTTCTGCTCTCTGCTTCTCTTGCTCTCTCTTTCTCACAAACACACACAAAAACGCACAAATACACACACACATTCAGACACACAATACACACACACAAGTACGTTTTACACACACACACACAAATACATGCAAACAAATAGGAATACACACATTAACGTCCACAAATACACACACACACTGTCCAATGCTGCACTGTGTCCCTGCTGACCCCGTGGCTGCTGAGTGGCTGCTCAGCTCAGAGGTAGCAATGGCTGTGGTCTTGGCAGCCATGCTGATCGGTTTGCTCTCAAACAAAACTAATGACTTGGAGAGACAGATCTCAGAGGGCCTCAGCCTAGCTGCTAGCGCTGGCTCCCTGTGCAATATCCAACACCAACAAGCAGGCCTGTGATCAATGATTTATCAGCGTGTAAGGCTAGTCAGGGCCCGGGCTGAAACTGAGAGAGATGCTAGGCTGTAGTATGTGTTCTGCTCTGAAAAGAGAAGGGGGGTGCATGTTGCATGTTTGCATGATTTTAAGGCAAATTTGGGGGAAATTGAGACTTGAGACAGTGTCAGTTGCAAAAAGCTTAACAGCCTGACAGATAGAGCGTATTCACTCTCCCGATGACAAATGCTCACTGGGCGAAAAGGAATCCAGCAACTGCTCAGATGTCTCTCAGTCAGTCATGGCATGTCAGCCCAGCATGCCATGCATTTGTGCATTCATCAGAGGTACATTCTGCTAAAGCTAACCATCCCACTACGAGTCGGAGAAAGAAACCCACCAATTATTTGATGGTTGCTGTTCCATATCGGCACACAAAGGACAGAGCGGATGTGGAAGCCAGAGAATTGATCTGCCTGAATCAAAAAACAGAGAAACCACATCATGATCCAACGTACGGGCTCCAGGCCTTTTCAGGGGAAACTGAACACATTCACTCTTTATTTTGTGTAGGGGCACACAAGATAACACAAAATAAAACAGAACAAGACAAAACAACAACAACTGAATTTGAGAGAATAGGCTTACTCCTCTGAATGGAACAACAAACCATGGCAATGTATATATATAATTCATCATAGTGCCACAACTCATTGAAGGCATCAAAGGCATTGTCAAATGAACACACCAGTCACAAATAGGATGCCGGCAAGTTTTGATCTGTTATCTAGACCAGCAGTGATACCTCAGCATCAAAGCGAGGGTCTTGATAGGCGTCGCTGATGTTGACGGGCAGGCCGGTAGAGGCCACCAGCTCAGCGATGCTGTTGTTAATGAGCCAGTCAGAGTAGGAGGACTTCTCCATGCTGTCCTTGAAGCTGCAAATGCAGTGGAGGGAGGGAGAAAGGGAGAGAGAGAGAGGGAGAGGGAGATGCTGACACTGCATGACATTTTGTTTTACTACAAACAATATAACAGCACTATCTGTTGGCACAGGCAAAACAAATGTGCTATCTGAGGCCTAGCCTCCCTTGTCGGACTGGAAATTAATTCAAGACATTAAAATATAGCACGTCAGATTAAAATCTGATTAAGATCAGTATTAAAACTGTCAGTAAAGCTTGAGTTAAACCAGGCCGCAAGTTCAAAATTATGCCCAGGCTAAATATCCAATATACCTAATATACGGGATATCTAATACATAGTAGGGTAGCAGCACCTTAAAAGGGAGACCCGCACTGTAGGCGGAGAGCTCTGTAGTGAAAGTAATCCACTATTTGTTACTAGTTTGGTCAGACCGTAGCACTTGCAGTGTGTATGCGCAGCCTCGGGTAACAACACGCACACAAGCCCCTTACCCCACCCCTCTTCTCCTCCTTTCCCGATTATTTATATCTAATGAACATTTCAGGCATTTTTGTAAGCCTCCTCAGAGCCGTGTGGAGTAATGAGAAGTTAGCTGTGATTGTTGCTGCTGCCGCCGCCATCCCCCAACCCTGCCACCCTCGCTGCCCTCGTGAACGCCCACACTATACAGTGGCAGCGGGAGCTTGAGCGGGAGCAGGAGCAGCAACAGAGCACATCGCTGTGTACAAAAAAAAAAAAAAGAAAGAAAGAAAAAAGCCGAGCAGAGCAGAGAAGAACCTAGGCAACAGGTGAGGAGAGGAGATGTGGTACAAGACAGGAAATGGAGCATCATGCAAGCTCCTTACTAGCATACCCAGCTGGCCCATCAGCCACACACACACACACAGAGGGCCCGCTCTCCTGATAGCCACAGTGTTAACGAAGCAGTTACTACCTATAATCTCTGCGTGGTTCGCTCGGAGAGATCTGACGCCCCACAGCCCCATTCCATTCTTCTTTTCCCCTCACCCCCCAAGCAGCTGTTCCACTCCACCAGAGCAGCAACAGTAACAGCAGCAGTAGCGGTAGTGTTAGCGTTAGCGAGGCAGCCTCCCCGCTGCTCCACCTCCTCACAGAGGTGCAAGGGAGCTCTGGAGAGCCAGGCATCTTCCCTTCCATTTATCCATTTAATTAACCACATGTAGGTCCTGCTGACACACCACCTGGCACCTCCGCTCTCGTGATGCTATCATCATTCTGCATGGTTGATTTCAGATGTAACACGTGACTTCGTATCACCGTCGCTTGATATTTGAAGACGTAAAAGGATAGGATTATGCAAAACTGAAAATAAATACAAATTGAACAGGAGTATATCAAGCATCAGTCCTTACAAACAGAGAGCTAATACTCGAAGGAGAAATGTGGTGTGAATCAATCTTTTCAATTGTTCAGGGTCACCAAGAGCTGTCTAGAGAAAAATAAACCAGAACAATTGTTACAACAGAGACCAAATAGAGAAATTGGCAGCTAACACTAACTGCATGACGCAGAGAACCTCACATTAAGTTTGATTTTCCTATGCCCCATTCAGTTAGCTGCCAGTTCACCATTTGTTCTGTCACATTGCTTTTCTCCTTTAAAGCTATAGCTATATTATATCCAGAACACTACAGATGGAGATATAATGGTAGTGTGATACTCTGTTCCTCCAGACCTGAAATCAACTCTAGTCTGCTCACAACCTATTCCGGGGTCAGTGATGTAGGGACCCAGGAGCAAAAAACGACACACGAACAGGAAGACTTCAAAGGATACAGTTTAATAGCCCTATGTGGATAATGACCACTGAATCTGCATTCGAAGTTTCAAGTGTTTACATAGAATCTCATTAGGTGTCTACATTTGCATTGCACTCAAAGTCTCTTCCACTTCAGAGGCACTGGATATAAATAAAATGAATGTGATTATAATGGAACACGTTCGGGTCTAGCTTCACACGTGACGTGGTGCTGGAGTAGCATTATTAAAGTAAATAAATTCAGTACACAACCACTTTAGGATCCTTCTCCACCACCACCATTTCACCCTCCCCCGTGAAAATTAATTCCACGTGAAAAATTCAGATTAATGTTTGTAATCAAATTATTATATCATGGACAACTTTCCCTCAGCCTTTCTCAATAAGTTATTAGGTTTCAGTCTTTCAGTGAACACGCATGGCTGTAGCGCTGCAGGCTCATTCATATCTGATGGACTCAGGACTGTTTCCCAGCCAGTCTGCTCCATCTCGCTCCAGCTGTATCTCACTGCAGGTGCTCTCCACTAGTGGGTCACAGAACAGAGCCATCGCGCCTCCTGACGTTTCACTGATTACAGTATGATTCAGCCATGATGCTTTTTTAATTACTCCTGCAAGCAAGTGGGCTTGGGTTGGGCTGGCTAGACACACTGCTGCCACTGGATAACATGGATCATTTTCTTCTCCTTATTGGTGTCATTTCTTGTTATTGTGAAAATGGGCACAATATGTCCGATTGTGCAGCCTGCTTCCTGCTCTAACACATCCTCAGAGACACAAGTAGAGGCTCATACGAGCAGGGCAGAATATGACGCTCAGAGGCATGGTTAGTGGCAGATGCACATCCGGTCCAGAAGGCCTGTTCCGAGAGAACTGGCGCAAGCAAAGCCGCACTTTAAGCTGTCATAGCAAGCGGACTTGTGAATTATTTTTGACACGAGCAAAAAAACACAAATGCAACATTTTTTCCCCCCAACAACTGCTAGAGTGCGACCAATTAGTGTTTCAAAAAGTTTTTCCGGAATTCATTACCAAAGAGGGGAACTCTTCTAGACATTTCTGCTTAATAGCGAAGTGTAATGTCTGCATTTAAATATGTATCAGAGAGGAGGCATCTAAAGTAGAGCTAAATTGGTTTTAAAGCACATCTTACTGACTAGAGAGTGTCTGCCAGGGCAAAGCTGACAAGACGTCCCTGTGATTCAAAATGGAGGAGTGATGGAGACGCATTAGCTTGCTTCGGTGAGCAAAAATCAGATGTCCTTAAGGTAGCTTCTCACACAGGGCCCCGATGTCTATCTTTTTTTTTTTTTTTTTTTAAGTGCCATTTTGTGTTGGGAATGCCAGATGTTTTCCATGTTTAAGCACTGCGGGCGAAAAGGTCTCATGCTAAGCAGCATAGCTGTTTTCTCTCTTACCTGTTCTCTGCGTCCGCACTGCATTTGGGTGACAGGAGCTCAAAAGACTTAGTGAACTTCACCACCTGCAGAGGGGGCAGAACAGCGGAAGACTAAACTAAGTAAATGTAAACAGCTGTTACACTACAACCACATGTAATGAAGCGACATGTTTAAATCTGAAGGCTGTGCACTTCTTGCCACTTGCCACTCTATCTGTTCCAGGGACAGCAAATGTACTGCATGTTTGATGAAGTGTAGGTTGTTATGAGTGAGTGGAACAGATTAAAAAATTTTGCTCTGTAGGACTGCATGTTCTCTCAAATGACTGCTGCTGTGAAAGAGGACTGTGTGTGTGGAGAAAGAGGGGAGAAGTGTGTGTGTGTACGTGTGTGTGTGTGTGTGCACAACCCACGGGAGACTCAATGTCCTCCAGCAACTGCACGGAACACCGTTCACACTTGAGCAGCGTCTGGGCCCGGTGCATGATCTTCCGCACGATCTTCTCAAGGTCCGTCTGCTCCTCAAACAGGTCGTTCACCACCTCCAGCAAAGCCTACCAGACCAGACCACAACCACAGAGTGACGCAAAAACACAACCAGCAATGCACAGGCACGGCTTGCCATTTTCTTTCCCAAAACCCCATTTTATAAGGAATTAACACGATGCTCATCAGAATTTATGATACGGAGGTGGCAGCCTACTGGACAGAAGAGATTTTTTTTTTTGCACGACAAGGAAGATATAATTGCACTCTGCCCTGTGCTGAGCAACATCAATCTAATAAGCCACTGCAGAGGTCATAAAACTTGAGTAATGTCACCACAGTCTTTTTCCCCCACCTCCCCTTAATTCCCCTCGTCACCAGGTCCTTCCCCCACGCTGGGATCAATGGGTGACAAGCAGCGGACGCCTCTGCTGTGATTTACTTCATAAAACATACGTGTACTTCCCAGTGCTACACACACCACACACACACACACACACATACAGTTACAGGCATTTCACATAAGCCCTATCTTCAACCACCGCTGTCACTTCTGAAGCCCTGTGCTGTGTGAATGTGTCCCTCACCCCTCCTCCTACGAGGCAGTGTGCGTGGGCAGGGTCGCGGGGTTGGAGGAGGAGGAGGTGGGGGAGAGAGGGGAAGGGGTGGGTGGTGTGGGCGTGAGGAGTCAAGGGAGGGCTGGGGTGGGGTGGGGTGGGAGGTTAGATCAATACTGAAGGAGCTGTGAGTGAGCGGACCGAGCCTGCCTCCATTTCTCTCTCTCTCTCTCTCGCTCTCATTCCCTCCCTTACCCTGCTGCGGTCGTATTCCTTCCTGGAGGCAGCGAAGAGCTGGGCGTTGGAGATGGCGATCCCACAGAAGGGCAGGTACATCTGTAACACCTGGATGGAGGCACACAAAAGAGAGACCCATCAGACAGCCAGGCAGGAGTGCGGCGGCTCCTCTTCAGCTTCAGCTCCCCTTGGCTCCAGCAGAGGAGAAGAGGGACCCACACCTCAGAGAAAACAAAAAACTGGATATTGCAATTAGCATATGGATTTCCAGTTTTAGTTCAATAAGGTAGGGGGGGAAATGCTACACATGCATACAGAGACTGAGTGTGGCAGACAAAAGCTGCATATCACCCCCTACCCACCTACCCACTCACCCCCCTCACCTCCCAACTCCAACCTCCATCCCCATTTGTTAGTGGATCCAAATCTATATCTCATAAAAGCATTTAGTTTCTCACTCAATAATTCATTCTGTTTCAAAGTGCACTTGTTCCTGGTTGAGAGTTCATGCATGGCTCGAGAAAAGGCTACGTCAGCCAGAGCAAAGCAGGTCACAGTTGGAGGGCTCTGTGCGACCCCAAAGCCATCAATGGCATATTATTGCAATGGGCTAACAACACTCATACATCAATTCATTTCACATTACTTGCACTGCTTGTTTTCTTCAGCTATCACCAGCTGAAAGTGTGTGTTCCATCATTTTAATTTCATAACAACACCGTTTCAGACATTATTCAATACATTCATTTGAAATTATACTTGCAATGTTTTGGTAATTAGCAAATATGAAAATTAGGATTTCTAATTATGCTGTCACAGCCCACTGTGCAAATTGTTTATCTTTCTCCAATGAAGTCAATTAAGTCAAGGTGCTGATGTGAAAAGAGGAATGCTGAGACCAGAGGCAAGATGGAGAGAGGAGAGAATGAGAGGGAGTGAGAGAAAAGAAGACATAAAGGGAAAAAAGACACTAAAAAGAAGAGACTGTGAGAGTCTGTGAGGACATTGGTACAATGAGCACCTTGGGGAAGGCCTTGGCCTCAGCACCATCTTCATGTGAGTGAGTTCTGTATCACTGCATACATATCTCTCCCTCTCACTCTGCGTCCAGCGGCTCACTGAGCCACACTGATTAGAGACCCTCTGCCCACCCACCCTTGCTGATTTAGTGTGCTCCTTAAACACATAATAGTCCACTCACTCTCCGTAGGAAGCGGCGCAGTACACTGCACCTATGTCACCAAGGATGCAGACCTGTCGCCCTGTTCTTTACAAGGTGCTCTGCAACAACCAGCCCAGCCCAGCCCGGGAGGCAGACAAACCAGCAGATAATTGCTTTCCTTTATCGTTGGTAGCTCACAAAGCCGTGCCTCCATTAGATATGAGTGGCCGCACAGCAACAGCGGTTCTGCTTTTAATTGCAACTTAATAACATTACAGCACCGGGCCTTCTCTTTGACACCACCACAAAGAGCTCCAGTCAGCGACTGTCAGGGGTTGTCAGCCTGGTGTAAACATGAAGGGGGACGGGGATACACAGCAATTCTTCTCCTCTCTTCTCTCAGTTCCTCAGTCTAGTCACTCTTTCTTGGTCTTCCCGCTTACTGTTGGGGAAGTGTGTGCAATCAGTCTCAGGCATGGTACATTGACTAACCCCCAACGGCTAAATGGGAATTTAAAGTGAATGGCCTAATCTAGTATTGAGCAGATTGATGTTCAGTTCGCACCTAATTCTCAGACTTATCAAATAAGTTGCTGACTAAATTGCCTTGTCCAGGAGACACTCAAGCCTGCAGACAACAAATTATCCGAGCCACTCAAGCCTCACATTGTGTACATAATACACAAGTTCACCTATTGGGCCTCCAAAATGTTATAACTGTCTATAAATGCATGACTAAATTACATTTAAAAATTAAAGATAAGAAAAAAAACATAACATTCACATAGTATTCTATCATCCCATGGCTATTGATTGCCTTTGTCTGCTCATTTCCTGCTCACTGAGTGAACTATGCCTCCATCTGCACTTACATGGTAACAGCCAAACGGTAAAAGAAACAGACTGTGGATAAGGGATAAACAACTCTCACTGACACAGTCTAGCAATCTGTTTGGTGAGCCCCAGATAAAACAGTAGTCCACCCAACAGAGTCACTTCTATTCTGCTCAGGGACTATATAGGCCAACAACATGTGCATGTCTCTGGGTAAAAACCCAACACAGGGAATTCAAGCAAAGCATAGGATGCAGTAATTGGATGCTGGCTCACTGGTCATTATAATGGAATGCATCACAAACAAAGAGCTATTGCCTGGAGAGCCGAAGGCATCTGTTGACTGCTAGGTAAAAAATGGCTTAATAATGAAACCCACTGACCCAGCCGTGGGATCCATAGCTGACAAGAGGTTCAGAGTGCTATCTATTCTTATTCTAGCTCCTGCAGGTAATGACACGTGAGGGGCTTGCATTCGAGCCCAAGCTCTTCATCATGTCAAATGAACTGTGCCACATTGCAACATGCTTCTACACATGGGGTTAATTCCCCCATGAAAAGATTGTGCCAGGAGTCCAATGTTGCGTGGCTTGCAAGGTAGAGAATCCTGCTGTCTCTTGCTGACTGCGGTCTGCATTTCGTCCTGGCGTCACAAGGGCACTTTCTTCCTAACATCAGCAGAGAAAGCACACCTCTCTCTTCTCCCCTACACGGCACATTTAGGTGCGATTGTGCTTCACTGAGTAGGTATCAATTATTCATACAGGGGAAAAAAACCTGCATCATGGCAAAACATAACTTATCCACTTCATTTATGTGAATTGATTGCCTTCTTGTTATTAGCAAGTTTGGAGAGGATCCTAAGTTCTTCTGGCGCACCATCTGTTTAGATTCTTTAAAGGTTTTGAACTCTGTAGAATTGCTGTGGCTCTGGCAGAAGATCTACTGACTAAAGAAGCTGCAATGTCCTACTTGGACTAGCCATGTCTCTCCTCTTTTTTCTCTATCCGTCTTCAGCTCTGTAGCAGGTGAGGGCAGAAACGTCTAGTTGAACATGTCCCTCTTCCCTAGAGCAGAGTATTTATAGGACTAGCATCTCTGATCTCACCACTCTCATATCTGTCTCAAGTCAAGCAATTCAATAAATGCTTCACAATGCAAAAACTTTTAAAAACATTTAAGCCTTGAAATTGCCTCAGTGACAAACGCTGAAAGTGTATTAGATGTTGGACGTGGGACTATAAAATCAGACAAATAATGCCAACCCACACATTCTGCAACAGTGCACTAAAGCACTTTGGTTATCTTCATAGTACTGAGGAGCATAACTTCCCTGGATGGATGACAACCTCTGATAGCAAGAGCGAGAGAGAGGGAGAAAGAAAAACACACATACTGAAGAGAATTTGATGGCTTGTATAAAAACATGGTCTTTTGTACACTGCTCTCACGGTGGATCTAAAACTTTATGAAATCACTCTCACACAGTTAAGTCATCAAGACTTTTCTCATCAGTAGCAGGGCATAATGACAACAGGTAAGACTGGGCTCCGATGGGGTACGACGGGAGAAAAGCCCACCAGTACAATCAGCACTTGTAGTCCTAACTAAGATGGCACTGGGCTTACTTTTTTGCCTGTGAGGGACAGTCCCTCCTGGCATCACACCACCGTGTGTCCATCACTTAAACATCACTGCAGCTCATCAAACACATACAGCCCCAATGTGCTGCTCATACACATAATGTTCATTCTTTAAGAAAGTGAAAAATGTTATTATATCATACTTTTACACAGTTAAAGGGACTTTAATGACAATGAATACACATGCTTGTTTGTTGTTAGGCTATCCATAGCACATCCAAAACCATATGTGCAATCAAAACTGGAGATCAAAACTCTCCATGCCGATAAAATGTATGCTCTATGTATGGTCTGTGACAATATCAGTAGTCAAACAAGATGATCGTCATCAAATCTGTTTTCCTAAACAGGACTGCTTGCACGGCTGAACAATCGGACTAATAGCAGATGGCGGAAGATAAACTACAGATGTTGATGAACCATTTCTTGCACCGCCAACATCTGCATGTATCAGTGCTTTTACACAACTTTGGGAGGTTACAGGATACTCTGCATGAGCAAGTCACTAGTCGAGTGGACCACTGCCAAGCATATTAAGACATCAAATGGGTCTGTGTGGCTGCTGGAGGAGACTCTATGTGCTCTAAGTTTGTGTGCTACACTTTGTGGTGTCAGTCAGATGGAGCAGGGGGAGCTACCAGAGAGTGGGGAAAAACTGAACGATTTTCAGATCCTATTTCAATGGGAGCCATCAGCTGCTACAGAGACAGGGGACTGTCAGTAAAAGTGGTTATTACAGCATTTCTTCAACTCAATTTCACAGACAAAATGGCAGCTTAGGAACAGGAGGGAGAGAACGAGGACAGGTTAATTGCTCTGGTGTATTAAAAAATGGAGGAGCAACCCCCGCTAAACATTTAAATGTGATTGGAAAAAAACAATGTATGCATAGGAGTCTATCAATATCATGGTGATTCTGAAGAAGGATGTTACTGATATTTGCAAAGACAAAACTTGATTGCAACTGAAGACAAGCAACATTGAATCTGTTGTGATTCCATTGGGTAGACGCTTTCAATTGTAAAAACCAAAACAATGCCTGAATGCTCTATTTCGTTCCCAAACTTCTTCCACCACATGTACATCAGTGCAAACAGAAAACAGAAACCGTGTGAGGACAGCTATGCTAAGAGGTCTTTAGGAGAGCTAGCGCTTGTCGGTTTGTATGCTACCTCTATAGTGTGCGTAGGCATGGAGACCAATATGGAAAAATGTGCGACACGCTTTAGTTATTTGCATAGGTAGAGTCTGAAACTCTGTGCCTGTCCAATAAAGGCAATGGGAAAACTCAATTATTCATGAGTTATACAATTACAGAGGCCCCCTGACGGTGTCGGAATCCAGTGGGGAGTCAACACAACATAATTCAAAGGACCACAGCATTTTTAGAAGAAAGACGAGTAATGTGTTCAGTCTGTTGTCAGTTCAATTCTGTGAACACACTGAGCTCAGAAGAAGCAGGGATACAATAGCTATTTACAATATTCATTTCAATTTGAAGCTGGGAATATCTCTGTATATCAATATTGACTGTTTCTGTATGTGATATATTATATGGCTGTAGATACAAACCTTTGTGGTACACAAGCTTGTTGGGGAAGCATTTCCAACATGAAGGAAACTCATGAATACTGACGACTTCACCTCAACGTGGACAAGAAAAAAATGCCCTCACAATCGGACTCACAAAAATGGAATATTCAATCCATATTGTGACCTATACACAACAAAAGCAGACAAATAATTGGATGTGAAAATAGCCAGACCTTTCAATTAGTAAAGTCACACCAAACAAAAATGAAGTGAGAGTCAAAAAAAGAGGTAGAGAGAGAGAGAGAGAGAGAGAGATGCTGAAGAACGCTCATCTGGAAAGTGGGTCATTGCATTGTATTCTTAAACAAGGTGGTATAACATTGCTATATCTCCATCACTTGATGGCAAGGGGGGGGGGGGGGGGGGTAGGGTTAGGATGTTTGCATTGTATTCTTAAACAAGATGGTATAGCACTGCTATATCTCCATCCTCTCAACAATAACCATTGAGAGGAGCAGATGTTAAGAATTTCATCATTAATTCAACAGTAGCCACTCTGTGCATTAGCCTGATGTTAATGCACTGTGAGCAGCACATGAAAACACAGCGATGCTTCAGCCATGCTGATTTGCATCTGCCATACACAAGGGGGACAACACTCTGAGCTCTCGGCGAATCACTCAGCACTCCTGTTGCACACACACGCACGCACACAGAGATGAACACACACGCGCACACACACAAAAAAAAACTCGACTCTTGCCAACTGGGCAAGCATCTAATTTTTTTGTTTGTTTATCCTTTCTTTTTATTCTCCATCTTCCTCTGACTCATTTGAGTTGCATGCACCCACCTCTTCCCAGCCACAACGCCCACTACCACCCTAAGATGACCAAAGCGGTCGAGATGAAACGTGCCTCGGTGGGCTTTGAAAGTCTGGCCCTGGCAGTGGCCCTCATTCAGACACATGTGAGCGCAGGGACACCCATCTGGTTACAATACTGCAATGCATCGTGGTGCAGCCTGACGGCAAGCTAAATGAGTTACTGTGCCAAATAATATCTCATTAGGAACCAGCAGGTACTGACAAGAAGATCAATGTCAACCCCCACCTCACTGGTTGGCTTTCTATTTCATTTTATTTCAATTCAGCCATCGGGTCCACTTTGGATTCATTCATCAGCCATTGTCACCAGAACACTATGAGACAGTTAGCACCCAAAGGTGCACCAGTCACAGAGAGAAAGTGTGGGTTTGTGTGTGTGTGTGTGTGTGTGTCAGTGTGTTTTGAGGGGAGGTTGAGGTGGGGGGGAGGAGGTCTTGCTCCTCTAACACCTAACACACACACAAGGATTTCCCCTGAAGTGCATGATTGATGAAGTGGCTGGGAGGTGCTGGGCTGGATGAAGAGGAGCCTGAGAAGCAGAGCCGTAGGCCGGCCGTGGTGAAGGTGAGGTGATCACTCCTCCTCCAGTGCACCAGTGTTTGCTCTGAGTAATCAGAGGCTGACAGCAGCCACAGTGTGCCGTGCTAAAACAATCCCCATCGTGAAAGACGCCATGCTTCATAGACCAGGTGCTAATCTGCCCTTCCGGCTCACAAAAGGCCCATGGAAAAAAAAATAAGGGTTGGCGCTACCTTTTTATCACTGTTGTCACCTGCTGATTTTAAAGGTGATCTGTTGGCCTGAATAACATCTGTCACTTTCAACCTTACAGCAATAGTTGTAAAGATAACATAAAATGCACAAGGCAAAGCTACATATGGTGCAGAGGAGAAAGAGGGGGTGCTAAGTAGGTGGGTGGGTGAGGGTTCTGCCCTACACATCCCCTGCATAAAGACTGTGCATAATAAAGGCTACATTTTGTTGTTGGTCTGCTAGAGCCCTATGGTAGATTTCTTTCCACTTCTCCCTTGGCTCCCTGTTTCGCATTTTCCCTTTAGTTAACGAGCCAAACCCCCAATCCCCATCCAATTTACCTACAATACAATTCATATCTAATTACCACACAAATCTTAATGCAAGAAAGCAAACAAAATAAGCTCTTGCAGTCTCCACTATGAGCTTTAACGTCGGCAATATTGTTTATTTCGAATGCCACTGATAGTGTTCAGACATAAACTGAATGTCAGAACAAAATAGCTGCGCAGCCCCAAATTCCAGTGGTCAGGGGAAGAAAGAGGCAGTACGGGTAGATTAGATGTGGTACTTCATGTGCTACTACACAGGGACAAAAGAAGAGTATTACTTCCCTATTTCATGCAAGGTGTTAATTTATGGCTCACAATAGAATTGGGCTTACTGGTAATGGTAGTGAAAAGTTATCATGCTACCAGAATGATTTGTTGTGTAATAAGACAAGATCTTTGATTGGCTGGTTCATATTGCCTTTCTAGGACCTGGCCTACAGAACAGACAAGAATGTGTAGTTATTAAGCAGCCTAACAGTTTATCTTGCAGTGAAAGATCACTGACCATTCTAAACACCTTTCTTGGGTTTATAATGAGCTGTGTCAATTTCTGCCTGTCTAGTAGTCAGACTTAATGAAAGTATGTTACATCCAATTTCAATAAAAGATTGAAAGGTTGAGCCCCTTTTTTCAAATTGAGATTAATCATGGAAAAAGCAATTAGTTTCACTCCATCCACATCAATATCCAGGTAATTACTACTAAAAACATTGGGGCAATCACAGACTCTCATGCTTAGAAGTCTTCATGGACCAAATTTTGTCGTTCCAGCATGGTGCATGCAGCACTTACTTAGCCTCAAATAAAAGGCTTGACTGCATAACAAACCCCGAAAGTAACATTCAGACTCACTCGCTGCATCTTGTTTCTTTGGGGGAGAGACATTATTTCATTAAAATACAAAGACTCATTATTGGCTTCTGACAGATCAAAGATACTGGAATCATTTTGGCCAGCAGTCAAACTTCATTTTCATACAAATGCACTGAACAACAATTACTAGGGTCAAATAAAAAAACACTGATCCCCAACAACACAATGTTAATCATATGTCTGATAAAGAGGAGCTATTGCACATGGGCAATGCATTCACAACAGCATCCAGAGTTACCTTCTCATCATCCTCTGTAAAGAGAGCTCCACCAGGGCTCTTGTTGATAGCCTGAGCCACACCAATGATTTCTCCGTCGCTGTTCCGTATGGGCATACACAGAAGTGACTTTGTCTTGTATCCAGTCAGCTTGTCAATCTCGTCACTGAAACGATGATCCTGCAATAACATAAAGATGCCAATTATCCTGAAACCATTTGAACTCCTCACAGCTAAATTAGAGATGTGGGGGACAATGTTCCAACCTCTGAGCCTACTGTATTTACAAACTATTCCTGTTTTGAACAGCTGTTTCTCTCAGACTAGGTACTTGTCTGCAATGTATAGCCTACACAGTATATTTTAAAGTGCTTTGGGTGATCTTTGGGTGAGGAGTGCTACAGAAATGCAGTCCATTTGCCATTTACCAGTATTAAGTAAACAAATAATCAAATAACTATTTCTCTCCAGTAAACAACCACCACTCTGGGCCTGCTGAAATGAGCTGGAACATCTGTTGCATGCCTCGCCTGAGAAAACTGTAATGTACATTACTGAAGTTGGTAACAGTAATAAGACTGTGGCTCACAGCTAAAAACGAAACGAGACAAAAAAAATCCTTAAGGCATACCTCTAGTGAGGTATTCGATTTTAGATTCAGATGTGGACAAAGGGTGTAATTCTAGATGCTATTTGAATAAACTATGGACAGAAAAGTGTATTTTACATGGCAAAGAAAGAAAAGGCAAATTAGGCTGTTTTCTTTGTAACAACTAACACACACACCTGATATGCATCTGGTATATTCACGGTTTCTCCATGTTCTGCGACATATCCAATTATCCCCTTTCCCCAAGGAACCTGAACTTCATCCGAATTATTAAAAGATGGCAACACGGTCGTCCCTGCATGCACATCAAAGAATTTCGAGACTAGAGTCTTCTTGTTCGCTGTGCCCTCAACCAGGAACAGGGAACAGCGGTCAGCATCGACCATGATGCACACAAATACAAGGACTTTATAACTCAGGCTGGTTAAATCCAAGTCATTCGATATGTCTTTCACTAACTCCAGGAAGAACTCTCTTTCATTATGTTCCTTTAGGTAATATTTAAAATCTATGGCCGTGGAGGGATACTGGGGGATGTTGACGCGTGATTCCAGCAGGGCGCTAAGGATGTGAGCGGTAGTCGGAGGTAAGGAACTGGCTTTTCGCAGTAAAGCCCGTCTCCTCATACTTGTCAAAGGCTCCTGTGCTCTTGAGTTGACATGTTCATCATATGTCCTGTTGGCATTGATAGCTTTTGATCTAGCAAAAGTTTTTCGAAGCTCTTTTTGAGATGCTCGCCTCTGCAAGCCATCTCCTTTGCTTGCCCAGCTGTCTTTACAGGCGTTACTTTTCTCTGGCTCCGTAGAGAGATTCACTGGAGTTTTACTTGCTTGATGATTTTTAAGCCACTTTTCAACCATGCTATATTTCCCCTTTCTGTTTAGATAGTCTTCGAACAACTCGGGGTGTTTGTCGAGAAAACTTTCCACGTCAGAAAAGACCATACTTGACATAGCCATTTCTTTTTGGTTTGTGGTTCGCAATGAACCTATCCAAGAAAATTCCACTGTGTAATTTCATTTATTTTGTTGCAAAACGTGAAGTGGTGTTAAATGCTATCCATGGTACGCTAAAAGTAGATCAAAACGGTACACCTTTAACTGCAAAAAATGCAATGTCCGAATGAGAAAAAACATACATCCGCTTCAGCAAAAAAAGCCAAGCATCAGGATCCTGCTGGGGCTACTCACTTATCTTAGAAGACTGCACTGCGATCGTTAAACATAAGAAGAGGAAGAATCATATTTATCCCAACTTCAGTATAGTCCACGTTCTAGTTCTGCGCCTCCCAGCCAGCATCATCAGCAAAGACCAGGGGAGCCCGCGAGCTGATCCAGCAACCTGCGTGACGTAGAAGGTAGCGATTGATAGTTTTCACTGTATGCATGGTTGCCAGGTCTCAATGATGTTCAAAACTATGTAAAACCGCTGGTTTGTTAGAGCACATGTTGATATAGCTGTGTTTGTTGTTCCTTTGTGTGCATTGCGGGGTGTAACCTCCACTTTGATGCTTGATATTACATGTAGGCTGCTACCAGACGACGACTACCATGCGCAACTGAATTAATAATGAAGCAGCTTAGGTTATATAGCAAAAGCCTACACAGATAGCAGCACGGTCCTGGATGCTGACCAGGTATCATGTTAAAAGCCCAGGGCAACCGGTTGTTTTATTATATGGGTGGGTGTAGAACCGCCATGATTATTATCGGAAGCGCATCAGTCGTTGAAACATGCAGAAATAAGTCCCTTTGCAACTGCGCGCTTTTCACGTGGGGAAAAAAGCGAATTTGGCAACATGTCGACAAACATCAGAATTTTCTTTCGGGCTAATTGCGCTCCTCGAGTCAATGAAGTATGCCACTCTGAATGCTAACACACTGAAAATAAAAAAGGAACTTATTTTTCGCCGGACATGTTGCTTTGGACAACTCACAAAGGCATAGCCTATAGCATAAACACATAGGCTCTAGTAGGCTACTCATGTTTTATTTTCTGTTGAATGTAGGTATCTTAATAAAGGGTTCAGTTGGGATATGTTAAGATGGGAAGCCTGAAGCACTGCTTTCCAGTTCTTCATTAACCTGCAGTTCGCATTGGTCCAATCAATACTCTTCCTCTTGGTTTGCCGGAATGTCCATTTTTAAATCGCTCAATACAATAGATATGCACTTAACCTAGGTTTATCTTATTGTTAATCAGCCATTTTTTCATGACTGCATGTAAGGATGAGCTGAATAGAGAGCCGCTCAGTCTGTGGCTATCATGGACTAAACATGGTGTTACAGTGGCCTCTGGTGGAGAATACAAACCAGGGGAGGTTTTTCTGAAACAACAGGTGAGCCCTAGCCTGGCCATGCCTTCCTCCATATTAGGCGAGGTGATTATTACAGTTAGTTATTTACAGTAGTTATTTACAGCACAATTTTTGAAACTGTTAACTATTTTTACTTTACACAGATTATAAAACCTTTCACCCAACCAGCAAAACGTCATAAATTACTTGCAAAAGCATTCCTTGCACTCTTGCAAAAACACTTTTACGGTTCACTCTTTTATCACAGTACACACAACCCATATTAATAGAACTAGGTGGTGTGCTGTCAATGTTAACACATGTAATTAATATAAAGAGTACTTTTGGAAATTAGTCATGCAGACGCATACGTCACACTACCTGTGTGTGTCATGTGGTCAGTCATCCCTGGGCACCCCTGTCATAGACAACCTGTCTCCACTCCTTCACTTTGGGTGATTGGGGAACCAAGGAGCACCACTTTGCTGAAGCCTGTGCTGACCAGGGGCATGTGTGACAAAAAATAGGAAAATTCTGGAACTTTATTTATGGCTGTGATTAAATTTTCTATTGTGATTAATCAGATTTTTTTTTATCAGTTGACAGCACTACTGATTATCAAAAAGTGCTTGGACATGTCAAAGGCAATTGTCAGAATAGTGTGAATAGTATGGGTTTTCTAGAGCTGTGCTATAAAATTGCAAACTGAGTCTAACAGTGAGTTGTGTTTACAGTTTTGCAAAAAGTGTGTTTTACAGTCTGCAGCAAAAATTGTTAAGCATGGGTTGCACTTTTAGTTTGGCAAAATTTGTGAATAGGTTGACAAGTATTAATAGTTTCAGAAATCACGGCAAAAGAATTAACCTACTGTTAGTGTTTAAGCATTTAGAAAAAAACTGTAATGCATGACACAGTACAAAGTTAATGCAATGCAGCATGACACTATACGCGGTAGGCCTATTTATATTTGATGATATTTTATTATACCAAAACAAGGAATGGAACAATCATCGTCCTAGCATAGCCCTCTGTGTAAAGTTTAGGAAGGGAGCCTTTAGAGCCTTGAGCACAGGCTTATTTAATTTGTCCTTTGGAATGTGGGCAGCTGCCTTCCATTCTCACCACCTTGTGGGAAATGAATAATTTCACAATAGAGGAAATCAGTAATGTGTAATCTTGACTGGGCGATGTGCTGTTGATCTTGCTTATTTTGACATGCAGGATTAAGAATTTCTTCCTCCTTGTGCCTGAACATTTAATTTCATAACCATTGCACAGTTTGGACATTGAGCATTCTATTTGGTTGGCCTATACAATATTTCTTGTACTCTCTCTATTAAGTGCTCTTTGCAGTAAGTTTAATGTAAGATTTAACATTAGCTTAATTGCTTATATGTAAGCCAGAGTAAGCACCAGAGTTGTCTTGATCTTCCCAGAACTAAAGTGAGAGCATTCCTTACAAAACCCACTAGGTGGCAGAGTTCACCAATATAGAATTAGTAAGAATAACTCACTCCATAATGTACACACGAAAGCAATAGTAAAATGGCTGAGCGGCAGCTTGTATTTAGTCTTTGGCCTTTGTTCATATTTTTTTTGTTACAGAATATTTTTTTTATAGTTACAGCTAATTATTCATATTAAGACAACACTTTTTGTATTCCAAGTTCTCTGAAATACTTTCATTCTTGCCACTGGCTAAAGAGTGTATGCCATAAATTACATCCCTCCCATTTACAGACCAGGAATGTGTAACATTTGTTATGAATGTGGCAAACACAAGAGAGGACTAAGAGGAGCAAAGTAAAACATCCTGTTATGTTAGAAGGCTGTATGAGAAAAGCAAGCCACTTCTGGTGATGACATTATTTATTTCAGACTACAGAGTAAGACCGATGTGACTTGCATAAAGCAAAAAGGATGAACATTCCTTGGGCAAAATGAGGTACATAAATTAACTGTTCAGGTTATGCGCAAACCTCATAAATAAGACAAACGTTCAAATGATCATGTAAGACCAAAAATGTTAAGACAGAAATGTATCCTACACAATCAGGTTTCAGATTTACAAGGCATGTGAAACAGTTGAATAACTTACAAGCACCTGTTAAACCAGGGAATATAATTTACTCCTTCAAGGCAAAAGAACAAGAGTCTAGGAGTCACATGATGAATAGAACTAAACACTCATGCAATACTAGCATTGCTGTTGGCAACTTTCAGAGTCAGGGCGTGAAGGGAAAAGGAACCATGAAGGTGTAACCCTGGTCAAATCAGAATTGGCAATCCTCCACATCAAAAAAGACATGATGGTAAAACTGACATTATAAAAGTAAATAAAAAAAAACTTATGAAGTTGAACTTTTAAGGTATGCTATGAGATCTGCCCGTTCTCCCTTCTTCTTAATGCCAGCAAAGATCATCTTTGTGCCAGGAATGTATTTCTTGGGGTTTTCCAGGTAGACATTAAGTGTCTGCTCATCCCAGGTGATCCCTACAACAAAATATTAGAATATTAAGTCCATTTAAATCATTTCCCCAAGTCATGAGGAAGCTTTTCAAAATAGGATGACAAAACAAGTATTCAAACGCCATTAAGATAACGATAGTCACCTTTAGATTTGTTGGCATCTGTATACGAGTAACCTTCAGCTTGTCCCGTCTTCCGACCGAAGAGACCCCACAGATTGGGCCCGACTTTGTGCTTTCCTCCATTCTCAACAGTATGACACTGAGCACACTTCTGGACGAAAACCTTCTTTCCTTTGTCAACATCTCCCATTTTTCCTGTACACACAATTAACTTGAAATTACCGTTTAAGTTAGAAATCCATAGTTGTGTCCTTATATGCTTACCAGGACAAAAATAGCACTTACTCCATAGCTCAGATTAAACAATTTCCACGTAATCCATGTTAATAAACGTTACTCGGTGCCGGCCCCCTCCCTCTGTGTTCGTAAATTTGTCAAATGACGCTTTTTATTAACCTGAGAGGTTGGCGCAGCGCAACTTGCGCAACTTCAAATGCCGGCAGGCTATGGCTAACAGTAGCTAGCTAGTAGCAAATTTGACCTTCTTCCTTACATACCAGGGTCGAAATGCTTTCACAAGCTGGCGTGTCCTGACTGGTAGAATAAGCTAACGAACATTCTTACCAAAGCATCTCAAAAATGCCTCGTGGTCATAAAATCGCTGAATTTACAATCTACAAGTCTTAAACTCACTTACTACTTTCCAATTAGCGTTTCCATGCCGGTATTAGCATTAAACTCTTCCCACCCTTGACTAACATTGAAGTTAGCCCCATCTTACACCCGCCTTAACGTCATGTCATCTGTAGCGGTCATATCATACCTTTCAAGTCTTTTCCAACTGATGGGACTCAATTTAACACAAAGAAAGCTGCTGTTCTTGAGAGGTGCAACTACAGATGCGATCAGCAACTTCTGAATTTCCTCCTAGCCCTCAACATAACCACCAAGCTAATGTAAGTTAGCTCTGCCGTACGGTTACCATTTTTCCTCATCCGAAATTTAGAGAAAATGCCACTACAGAGAAAAGATTTGGATTTATTCGACAGGGGTCGATCAATGCTAAGTGCTCGCTTACCTCTTTTGAGTCAAAATCGTTACTTCCTTCTGATCACAACTTTATGGACACTTTCGGGCACTATTCCTCTTTTCCACGTTGCCTGCTTGCCACTATGAGCTAAATGAGCTAAAGACTACGCCAAAGACTAAATAAGGTGAGTTTGACGTCATTTCCACACCCACGAAGTCCCACACATACATCAGCACCAAAAAAACTTACATCACCGCCATGAAACCAAGCTACTGCATTTTCCTCATATAGATTAAATGGAGAAAGATAAACAAAACGTTTCGTTCGGACATTTATCACAACGCAAAATATCACTCACGATACATAAACCTTTCCATGTGAAAAAGTGGTTCAACCATTAATAACACGCCAATCCGATAGGGGCACCACTGTGTATGCCAAACCATAATTCTACGTTAGATGATAGACCACGTGATCCTCTTGAATTCTAATTTTGTGCTTTCTCTCTGCCTAGCTAGATCAGGCTAGATCCTGAATTTACAGCAATTTGACTGAAATTATACAATCCCTTCACACAATGCGACATTTTTCACGGAATTAATGTTGTTTCCACTTCTCAAGGATAATTGTGCGGGTTGATTCAAAATGGAAGACAACACCAGACCATCTTCGTATCTGGATGACCCACCTAATAGCAGGTTGTTTTTAGTAACCAGCAAATCTATCACTGAAGACAATATTCGAGATCATTTTTCGGTCTTTGGGGAAATCCAGGACATATGGTTGGTAAAAGACAAACAGACAAAAGAGTCCAAAGGAGTTGCATTTGTAAAGTTTTCCAAATCTTCACAAGCTTGCACAGCCATGGAGGAAATGCACGGGAAATGTTTGGTTGAAGGAACCAAACCCATCAAGGTAAAGTTGCCATCCTAGCCAAGGCGTCGATGCTAACATGATTCTGTTTAAAACGATGCATGGCATTAACACGCAAATTCACACCACCTGTTAGGTATTCATCGCACAGTCCAGGTCATCCGGAAGCCACAGGGATGTAGAGGATGAGGAGTTGACTAGAATCTTTGTCATGATCCCAAAGACATTCACAGAGGAGGACTTGAAGGAAACGTTCAAGGCAAGAGCTATTACATGTTGTTAACAGTCTTAAACAATTTCACTGCTCTCAGTCCTTTGTGAAAGTCTTGCTTTTGGAAAGACGAGAAAGTATTATGTTTAGTATTGCCTACTGTTTTGTATTCCACAGGAGTACGGAGACATAGAGTACTGTATTATCATAAAGAACAAACTGACTGGAGAAAGCAAAGGGCTTGGATATGTGCGGTTTCATAAGCCATCACAAGCAGCAATGGCCATAGAGAACTGTGACAAAAGTAAGAATGGCTTTAGCATGGTTATCTGCTCCACTGTTCATGAATGGATGGTACACTAGACTTGTTTAATTGTCCTCTAACTGTTCTTTTTGGCTCAGATGTGGTCTTCTTACTTTCAACAGCTTTTAGAGCAATCCTTGCTGAGCCAAGAAACAAAACTGCAACAACAGAAAATGATTATTTTGGCAGCTCAAGGTCTGAACATATGGCCAGTGAATCAGGCATGAGTGGCTATCCTTTTAATGGTAACATTTTTCTCTCTTCTAGCATCTCTTATATTCACTCATTCATTAATTTGCCTTTGTGTGACTCCAATGATAAATTGAATAAACACTTTATCAGACAGCAACAACTATACATCGGGTGACATGTGGAATAGTGACATGATCACCAGGTGTCTGATGATGTCTTCAAGGGCAGCCATCACACAGGAGCAGGTCTACAGTCTCTTTGATTTGATCCCAGGCATGGACTACTGTGAGATGCAGCGTGATCAGTATGGGTTTAGCAAGGGTAATACAGCGCTTATTTCCTAAGCCAATGGTCGTTGTGCGTTGAATTTCATCCAACTCATCATGTCTGAGTTTTTTTTCTCTAATACCAAACATAGATTGGTAAATCTGTAAATTTAGTAATTCTGTAGCATCCCTTATATGAAATACAATATTGAATTGAATTATATTGAATACAAATACAATACTACAAATTCAGTTATCATACTAAACTGAATTGTGTCTTATGTTTTTGTAATCCTCAGGACAAGCAATGATTCGATACAACAACCTGGGCTCTGCGGTATATGCCAAAGAGAAACTGAATGGGTTTGAATACCCACCTGGAAACCGTCTTGTTGTGAATTACGTTGACGATGGGGAAGACAGGACCAGGTGGGGTGTAGATTTCCACTGTTTATCTTTTGTTCTGTCGCTTCTGCCTCTGTTTGACTTGAAACTCTTGAGAAGGGCTGTCTGTCACGTTTCATTGGTTGTTTGCTCAGTCCGGTTGGGAAGATGGCCATGCAGCTGGTGGCAGCGCAGATGATGTCCATGGTGTGGAATGGACCCACAGGGCCACAGCTTATGAAGACCAGTGCTGTAAGAAGTTACTAATCATTCTGTTTTCCAGAACCATTAGGGCCTCATTCACCAACCATTCTTACGAAGAAATTTGTTCTCAAGAAGATTTGTATTCACCAATATAGGGTTTTAAATGGAGTCTTAAGAACAAATTTAAGAAAATACTGGTGATTGAGGCCCAATGTTGCCAACTTGTTGATTGCAATGATGCAGTTGCCCATTGCCAAACAAGTAAGGTGATAAACAAGTAAGGTGCTAAATATACATATTGTTGCGCTTGCCAAATGTTCTTATGTATCACACTTGTATGCCTTGTTATATGTCTCTGTTGACAAATAGAGAAATAGTCTAAAAAGGTGTTTTGCTAATACACTGTAGGGTTATACTCCCCTGGCAACTACACAAAAGCCTAGAGTTCAGACAGATGTCAGTCTTCCACCTCTAAAGAAGATGGCTCCCTCAGACAGTGTGGTCAAAGAACGCCTCTTCGTCATCTTCAACCCTTCACCCCTTCCAGTAGATGTGTTAGAAGATGTGTTTTGGTAGGGGAGCAAATCATAATGCCATTGATGATGACTATGCATGTGAAGGATACGTCTAATAATTTCCAACCCAGTAGTGTGAATTGAGAAACTAACTGACTCCTGTGCATCCACCTTTTCCCTTGTTGCAGTCGTTTCGGATCTTTGGTTGAGGTGTACCTGGTTCCTGGGCGGAACGTGGGGTACATGAAGTATGCGGACAGGAAGCATGCCAACGATGCCATGGCAGCCATGCATGGGAAAGTTGTGAACGGAGTAAAGATGAAGGTGATGTTGGCTGACCCACCCAGAGAGGAGTCTCACAAACGGCAGAGGACCTACTAACATCCAGTGGAGAACTAGGTAAGTCATCCTTCAGGGTAAGGTATGGTAATGAAGGCAAAATGCTTTTAGTTTCAGCTAATGCTAAAGCTATTGATTGAATGATGTTTACTTTTTTCAAGATGTTTTTCACCAGTATCATTTTTATTTATGTGAAATGTTTTTCCAAGATTATTTCTGGCGTAATGTTGTTAAATATAATGTCTTTCTTTCAACGACCTCGGGCCCAGCGGACAGATTCATTGTTCTGGAGCCTCTTGCAGATTTTATGGAGCATTTCTAGTGATCATAGACAAATTACCATGGTAATGCTGTCTTACATCTTAGCAGATACATCCTGCAGTGTGATTACCAAGTTAAATAGCAGTTAAAACATTTTTATCAGTGAAATATGACATGACACATATTTTAAGTGCATTCCAGGTAATCTTGATGGAATCTCTGATGAAAGACAGGGTTCAAATTACCTTTTGAGGTTTATTAATCAGGTCCTTTGAGACAGAATGGTTTTTGCTCTTAAGGTCAATGTTTTCTGCCTACTAGCATGATGACATAAAATGGCAAACTTCATGAATGGCCTCTATGAATGTGTAACTAAATTCACGCAACACCATAGTATAGGTTGTACTACTTGGACTTTGACATGTTGAAAAAGTGCGATAAGAGATGGAACGTCATTGTTCTTGTATAATTTTGACTATAATGTTTTTCTTCTTCCAGAGATTTAAATGACATGACCTGCTACATGACTGGACGGACATAAACGATGACACGACCTCTAGCTACGGACAGTGACTTCCATACTTTTTGGTCTTGATGTGGCTTATAGCAGTGTGAGGAACAGTAATTTTATCAGTGTTAGTTATCTGTGTTCAGCTCAATACAGCTGAGAAAACATAAGAAGAGACCACCACACGTTAGTGTCTTATAGATTTGTATAAAATACAGCATATGTTGAGTGATATATTGTCCATTGTCTGTGTTAATAAAAAGCACACACACACATCTAGCTTGTCATGAAATTTCTTTTGATAATTCTCCATTTTGTATTTTTATGTGAATTTGCTAGTTTTTTATTGACAACACAAATTCCTAATAGGGGTGCATTCTGTACACCATTGCTACATGTACAGAAGTGCAGTGCGGTGGTTAGGCTATTTGTAGCTACAGGCAGAGGTCACCATAAGGTCTTAAAGGGCTTGCTCTCCTTAGAATCAATTGACCATGGTGTCCTCATCTGACCTCTGCCACTAGTCAGGTCTGCTGTTAGTAGCCTCAAGTGATCTATATGGCAGTACAGAGTTTGAAGTTGGGAACTGCCGGCTACAGTGATGTGATATGTCTAAATACTAACAACAGCAAAGTGGTGTTAAAGCTGTTTCACTAGTTCACTTGGTTGAAAGTGAAGCAAAATGTGTCTTTCATGATTAAAACAAACACATTCATGATGAAAACAAAGTTTCCCACAAAACCCCTCAAAAATGATGTATTTTAACATAGATGTTGTGAACAATTACATATACAACAAAAACATATACCGATATTCAGTAACTGACAGGAACACAGTGTCCATGTTCATACTGTCCATGTTTGCAATGTTAAGATTTGAGTGCTTCAGTCAACCAGCCAGACTTGAATGATCTAAATTCTGAAGTACATTCCTCATATTTAGACTGAATCAAGACGTAAGCTTGGTAGATGGAACAACTGGCAGCAGTAATGGTTACACATCAAATTGCAAAGCTGAAAGTGAGATGGAAGACATGCTACATGGTAGATTTTTTTGCTAGTAATTTGAACTCTATGTGATGCATAGACCTTACAACAGGTGTCAGCAAAAAGGTGGAAAGGTCAGATCAGAGAGGTTTCTAGCCTTTGGTTAGATTTTTCTCACATGGAAATTAACTGTTGTGGTTGCACAGGCTATGTTTCAGTTCATGAAAAAGAAACAAGTTACTCATTCATAGTTAGGTCATATCTTTTTTAAAATGATCAATGACCTTTTAGACTTCAGGCAACATCAGTGACCTGTCTAGGCTACAAAAGGCCGATACAAAATATATGTTTTTTTTCTAGGAAGGTAATTTAACAGCTCCTATTATGTTCCACTAGGTGGCAGAGTTTGAATACAGTAAATAAAGATATTTGTTAATAGTATCCAGGTAACTATGCTAACTAGACTAGGTCAGTTCTTTATTTAAGCCATTTGTCTGGTTTGTACATTTTATAGGTCTTTCTTGTATCCTTAGTGAACAGCTAAAGCAGTCCAACAGCCTAGTGAGCCCATGGCCTATACTGATCATCACAAAGCAACACTATAAGCCTACAATTTGCGACTAGGTGTATCATTTCAGACTATTTGTTTAGCAATATTTGGCAAGCTACTCAGAAAATCTAGTTAACTAAACTACCAGATGAAGCTTCACTACACTAAAGCTACCTGAAGACAAAATGTAGCAAGCTATTTGTCTACATGTCATGTTACAAGTTTGCCACATGTGAAGCTACTTTATAATTTACAAAATAAGCCTATAAACCTTCTGCTAAGATTCTATTTGTAACCAGACTAACATGCCTCTCCAATAGGCATACAATAGCAACTAACAAATAGTAAGTAATTGTACTTTTATGTAGGGCATTTTGCACTATAGGTTTTCTAATATGTAATGCTTTCTAATATGATTTTACTATTTAAATGTACTATAATGTGGACACACATGAGTGATAGAAGACATAAAATTGATTTTTGTATATATTGTGGACATTTTTTTAATTATGGTACCTCTCATACAACAAATGCATTATTGCAAAGAACTGATCTTTCATGCATAGCCTAGATGAAAATGTAGCTTCTGGAAAAGCTACCACACTACATGGCCAAAAAATAACTAAACTAAATAAAAGCTATCAGATACAGAGAATAGCTTTGCCACTCAGAAATGTAGTCCATGTTCATAAGCCTTGCTTCATGTTCATTGCTTGATGGAAAAAGCTGTTTCTGACTCTGGTACTGGCCTTAAAACTGAGATATTGGTTGTCTGATGGTAGCAGCTGAAACAGGCTGGCTATGGTCCTTAGTGATTCTTTTGGCCTTCCTGGGAATCGCCTGTTATACAAGTTATGGATGGAGGGCAAATCATAGCCACAGATGCATTGTGCTGTGCGCACAACTCTATGCAGTGCTTTACGTTTGGCGGCAGCTTTCACAACATGCAGTGATGTCTCCGGTTAGGACTCTCTCTATGGTTTGTTGGTAAAAGTCCTTCAAGATCTTTGATCTCATTCCAAACTTCCTTAGTTGTCTGAGGTGGAAGCGGCGTTGGGCTTTAACTATCTGGGCAGTGTGGCCAGGTAAGGTCTTCTGTGATGTTAACACCAAGGAAGTTGTTGACCCTATCCACTTTAGAATCATTGATGACCTTGTTCCCTTCGGAAGTCCATCAGCTCTTTGGTCTTTGCAATTGAGAGATTGACACCTGTGTTAAGATGTTAATTTCTCTCCTGTAGGCCGTCTCATTAATTAATTAATGTGGATGGTATAGTCATATGAAGGGTGGAGGCACGTGTTGTGTTGTGTTGAGGCATGGGAGGCACGTCTAAACCCTTAACTGACTGCTCAACCATTTGGTAAAACATCATACCTCACCAAATTTCCCTCTCATTAATTTAACCTTTCTACCACTTGGGAACTACATTAAGCATAAATATGTTTATATTTTGCCGAATCCCATCTATCAAATTTTCAAAGTTAAAACTATTATTTCTTCATAATTATGTTAAAATGAAGTCAAATAACATACTAATTCACTTACCTACCAAATAAAATAACATCTTCATGTTTAAATATTTTTTTGTAAATATGCATAACCAAACAGGTCAACACATCAATAAAAATCAGGTCCCAATGGATGATTTCATGGAAGAACATCTCACCAAGTTTATGAAATCATAGTCATCACACACTGTTTTAAAATGAATACTACTACTGTAAACATAGCATATAGCCTATATATTTTAAACCCAAGGATAAGCAAGTATTATATCAAATATACCACGTATGTCATTGAATTACAGCCATTTAGTGGCAGAATTAACCAAATGTGCATTTTCCTATTAGACTAAAAATGTTACATTCTCTCATAGGCTACTCCTTTTCCATAAAAGTATTTTTTTTAGTATTAATTATACTAAAAATACTATAAATTGCCAGGTTTACCATAAATGGCCGTTTAGTATAAGTTTGTAACATAAACATGGACTTTTTGTAACATAAATATGGACTGGATTTTGCTTTCTCATACTCATTTTCCATACGCTTTTTTTAAAAAAGAGAAAGGGTTTTATTTTTTTTACACTAAAATAGAAATCCATGCAAATTCAGATTTGTTCAAATTATTTTTGATTTGTTATATTTCAGCCTACTGGAGGTAGAAGCAAAAGGTGCGTCAGTTTTAATGTTGTTTTAACTTGAAATAGACTGCTGCTGCTTCGTCGCGTTTGTACTCCAGTTCCTTGTTTTGTTCACCATCAACCCATTCTCGCGCGAGATCCACTCCAGCCTTTATTTCGCGCCTGAAGTCATCCTTGCTGCAGGGAGGAGCGTCGCCAAGCATCCGTCTACCTGCGTTCAAATTCAACCATACCCAGCACTTTTCCGACTTTATGCTGTTCTTCTAAGGACTTTGTTGTATTTTTAAGGACAGCAATGTTTTTCGACAGGGACTGTCAAGGCGAAACTGCTATGGTCTAATAGAAGAAAACGGATTTTTAACATATTACAGTTGGCAAGTCAAGAACATCGGTTTCCTGCGCCAAGAAGAGGCAAGACATGGTGAAGCCAGCAAACCGTTGGTAAGCGTTTGCGCTGTGATGCTCATTGTACAACACATAGATATGTTCAGTGTTTTAGCTCTTTTAGAGTAATTCTTGACCGATGGTCTCTAATACGTATAACACGCAATTTTCACGACAGACATTCGTCGTTTTCTGTTTTTAAATGACATCTTAATGTTTTTTCAAGAGTCACCTCTTAAGCGAAACCGTATCCCAAAAACATCCCCGTGTCTCTTCAGCTGATGCAAGCTACGTTAGGCTATGATTACTGGAGATTTTCCTCAGTCCTTGGCGTGACACAGTGTGCGGCGAGGTAACGAAGTCTACACATAACGGTGAGGACAATGATGACCGGAGTCTGGCGCCGGGTTTCTATACACTGCTTATACACGAGAAAATAACTACAAAAAATATGCTGTTGGCAGTGTTGGGGTAGCTAGTTGCTGGACAGGTTCCTACCTGTCATAACGGCCCCTGATGTTAGGTGTAAATAAATCCGGGGGCATAGTGGGCCTCTTCCTTCATCACGAGATGACGCATACGAACGAACTATTATCTCACGAAATAGAAAATGTTTAGGATGAGAAAATGACTGTTCTTTATAGCAGAACTTTGAGGGAGGTGGAATAAACTCACTCAGCCATGTAGGAACAGGGCAGAGCTAGAGTCCCTTGATGAAGGCCTCCTCAGCAAGTTATGAAAGGTCATTCAAATAACATTCTTCTTTCCAAGGTGACAAAGAATCACTACAAGAATGTAATATCCAGCAAGCTTTCCTGAAAAGCAGAAAAGTAGCTGAAGGTCAGAATTTTCCATCAGAATTACCCGTTCAGATATATTTTCAGGGTATGAAAAATAAATCACAAAAATAAGGCAACCCCAGCCAAATGATAAATGTCCTGTTTATTCAGCCTTGAGTGGAGGAAGACTGAAAAAGAGGCCCACTCTCCACAGCTAGGTTTAACTTTTGCGGTATATACCTAGGCTTTTTGTCACAACATGAGTAATGCTAAGAGCATTTAGATTAAATCAATAATGCCCTCTGTAGGCCTGACTGAACCAAACTATATGACTATGTTGTCAGTGACATACAGGCTAATTAATGCATCTGTAAATGTCACGGCTTTAAACATAAACTACTTGAATAGTTTACTTTGTTTCTTAAAAAAATACTAAATGAGGCCAGGAGGCTATTGAATGTGTAACTGATCATTCCTACAAGTTTAAATACAGCTGAAGTGTTTGTTGTGTCTTAAATGAACAGCTAATTACAAAGTATTTTAATTATGCAGGCTGAATTAATCACAACCGGTGGTAGACTAGTCTAAACCATAAGGCCAATGATGTGCTTCTGGTCCAGCAATTGGGTGGTGCACATTGTAACATGTGCACATGTAGCCCATAGCTTACTTCCTCTGGCTTTCTGGGTGGGGGTCACAGCTGTCATCATCACCGCACTGCATTGGCCACAAAATGTGAAAACTGTATGAACAAACCATATTGTAATCATATTATATTATAACATAATAACAAAGACAAGATTTCATGTCAATTGTGCTGTGTTATCATTTTGATTTGATTGGTTCAAATGTTGATCATTTTGCAATGCTAGAAGCTCTGAACATCTACAAGAAGCACAAAATGTTTGCCAGTATCACTATAGCCAGTAGACCTAGTCTATGGATTGTGATGCACAGGCCAGTGTTTATGTTGTGCACTTGTTATATGTACCTCATGCACCAGCGTGGAACAGACTGATCAAATTGTTGGCAGTGTCATTTAACTAATGAAACTGTTAAGATTTCACTTAAGAAGATGGAATGAAACATGGAATGAAAACATGGAATGACTGATGAGCTGTTGCTATGAAACAGGACTGTTGGACTCATTTTCTGTCAGATTTGTGAGTGCACAGACTGTGTGGTCTTACATCGTTCATTAGCCTAATACCTCTGCCATTCATGACCCCAGTTGGAATTATCTGAATTGTGTTGCTTGGCCTTATAATATGTTAAGGTTAGTGTCACAACTCGTCACTCACAAAGCTCTCCCAGCAGTTTTGCTGAATACCAGTAGAGTGGACTAAACATGCTATCTATCACAGTACCACTCCTCTTCTCTACCTTCTGTCACATCATTAGTGTTATTTCCTCAGCCGCCTCCGAAAGCATCTTTGTTTATCCACAAACTGGCTGTGATGTCTCCTGTGTTCAATTTAATGAGCTTCGACAGCCCAAGACCTGGATGGTTGCGCAGAGGATCCAATTAGACTCCTTTAATCACAAGGAAGCATAATTTTTGCTCACAAGAATTACACATCCAGATGTAAACATTATAAACTCAAGTCTCAAGTATTCCACTCCAGTGGTAGAAAACCTCTGGAAATCTAGTGTTGTATTTGTGAGTTAGTTAGTGTTTTTGTAATGATCAGGGCAAGGGATAGTGATCAGAGCTTGGTGGACTACAGACTACCACAGCTGTATGGCAGAATGTAAAATCAACAGTGCTTGAAATGGCCTGGGGAACATTTGAAAGTCAAAGCCCAGGGACACTGGGAGGTGGGAGAAGGCCTGCGAGTTACTCCACAGGGTTTTACACTGCCAGTAAACATTCTGCTGAGCTTTGGGAAACGGCCATTGCAGTTGCTCTGGAGTTGACGTGTGTGGTTGTGTGTGTGTGTGTTTTGTGCACGCTGTGTTTTTTTTCCATGGCAAGCTAATTATCCAGATGTGACTCTTCAGCCTAGTCTACCTCATCAGATAGTAGATAGTACTTCTTAGAGGAGCAAAGGACAATTCATGTAAGTCAAGGTTAAATGAACAGGACCAAGTCTTTATTCAAATTTGCTATTTTAAATGTCCTAGACTTAGAGGTTAATGTAGCCTACCATAGATTGTGATATTACTCTCGCTCAGTAATATCAGGACTGGATCAAAACTGGATGATCGGTCATCTTTACTGATAACATGACATTGTCCTCATATACCCTCAGAGGGCAGCCCACTGTGGGTTCATCACGTGCAAGCTACTCCTTGAGGAGCCTAAAACACCACATGTGCCTACAGTCCAACCCCACCTGGGCCCCTCACTGGGGCTCAATGTTGCTTGATGGTTTAAAAAAATCTGAAAGTAGTAAAAAGGTGTTAAAAAGTATTAAATTTAACCACAAGATTCCTGCATATACCCTGTTCAACAAAGATAGTATACTTTAGAGATGCAAATACACATTGTGTGAGTTCAGATGTTTATAAAATATTTATTAGCATTTAGTAATGGACTTACAATCTAATAGTGTTACGTAGCTTTTACTACTCTGAGGGTAGTTAGAGCTGTTGTCAAACACCAGGATAACCTTATTGTATAAGTAAGGGATAATGAACTCCACAATGTTTGTATCAGAAAAGAATTCCCGTCAGCGTGGTAATGAGGCCACAACACGAAGGGAAGTGGCCTTTACACTTCGTAGGGCATTATATTCTGCTATACAAATGCTCTGAAGTTCTTTATCCCGCTTATACCACTGTTGCCACATCTGCGCAATGTGGTTTTGCTAACTATTTACATATTTTGATGGCTAAATTAGGCTCGTTTGCAGAACTACTTCTTTCTTTGCAGAACTACTTCGACTAATTTAAAACTTACCAGAATAAACTGCCTTTACTGGTTCTAAATGGATTGCTTGCTATGGCTTAAAGTGGGTCATTAGCTCCATTTCTCGTTGTCTAGCACCATATCCAAGGATTCTATCCCGCCTTGGCTTTAGTAAAGTCACAGTTTCTTGTACTCCCAATTGCAGTGTAACTGAGTTAAAAACAATCTCGGCCACAAGTTACAATATTGCTATGCTGTGAATGTCCGTTAGGCCACTACTGTGTTAACGTGACAGTTCATTTAAACGTTACAGCAAGTTGGCCAAATTGATATGTACTGTAAAGTGTGAATTACTTCATAGGTGTGCTGTTATCGGAAAAGAATGCATGTTCTAAATAGTGCATCACAATAGGAAATTTGATCAAGCAGTTGTATCATATTAGGATACCATCAATATAATTAGTGGTAGGTGTTGGAAAGCAAGGCATCAGCCACATAATAGAGTGGTGGGACTTCCACAGAGTATAAATACAGACCCTCTTTCCACATTCACTGGCAGCACTAGTGAAGATGAGGGAAAAGAGGTATGGGGGAAAACATGTTTTGGTGTTTTATCTTAGTCTTACAATGAAAATAATGATAGTTAATTTAAAAATGTTGAAAATCAACCTTGCAGGGATTTAATCTGCAAAGACAAAAAATCCTCATGAAGAAATATTTTTAACAAATGCTCTCACCTTAAATTATTGGCAATTATTGGCTTGAAACGTCACCCAAACAAAACGTTTTAAACAAAAAGTTTTAAAGGGAGCTCTCTCATGTGCGGTGCTTTTCTCTTTTCACTTTCTGCAAGACCTCCCTTCATTCACCTTTAACAGGGGTTTCCTGGCTCCTCCAGGCTCCTCCAGGGCCACAGACAAATGGTTGTTCTTGATATTATGAAATGTTTTAAGCTGACAGACAGCAGCCTGCAGGTTTAAAAAAACTTGGTCTGCCCTCAATTGTTCCTTAGAACATAAAAAAACTTGAAACATGAGGAAGTATTTTTCTCCAGTTGCTAAAATTACATGTGATTTCATCTGATGTTATTTACCAGTGATACGGACATCTTTGAATATAGATAAAAAAGAAATCCGCTAGATGTTATTTGACATGTTTGGATTTCATGAGTTGAGATTGTTGAGTCAGCGTGTGTGTGTGTGTGTGTGTGCAGAGCTACAGCTCTGTAGGAGTATATCATCTAGTCCCTGGGGAGACAAAACTGTCTGCTTCTCTGCCCTTATTTAGAGAGCCACATTCTAATTTATGGTTGTGCTATCAGCTGTTTGTGTGGTTTGTTTGTCGGCTTGCCAAGATGGAGGACACATCTGTCTTGGTTTTTACGTCTGTCCACATGTGACGGGACTGAGACAAGGCCGGTAGAGTATTGTGAGTGTCTGGGTTGTATTCTGTTTGCAGTGATGCTGGTGCATTTGAACTCAGTAGCCTGAGCATGGCACCTCTTATTGTTTTTCCCTTTTTCCTCATCAGTCTCATCTGCTGGTTGAAGGAACGTAAAACCCCAGCTCATGCAAAGGTCTCTGCCCTGTCGCTGCACTCAGACAAAAGATAAAGGGATCAATTTCACTGTTTGAGCTCAATAACTGTAACAGATGCTGCTCCACTGAGATGCCAGCCAAGCCTTCTTCATTACGGTTGTTGAAGCTCTCCAGACTACCTTGCTTCCCAGCTGGCATTCCACTGCTTGTTGAGGTGATCAAATACGACATCACACCTCTGCTTCCTGTCTTTGTTGGTACATTCAGCCTTCGCTCTCCGTCAGTCTCTGTGGCCTTCTGTGTGAAGTACCAGCACAGGCTCAGTGTTTGACAGTATCCATTAACAACACAAACTGCCATGATTGATGGCTAATTACCCAGCACCTCATGCCATTGTGCATAGGAGTTCCATTATCATTAACCAGTTGAGAGAAATATTTTGAAAAAAGCCTAATTATTGTTCTTTGATTATTATTTATTGATAAGCCTATTGGTCATTAAGTTTGTAGGTAAAAACCAAAATATAAATTAAACCAAACATTCTTTCTCTAAAAGATGGTCTTAGGTCTCAAGATCTCAGATCTCTTTTTTGATTCCCTGATCATGTTATGCTATGCTCTTTGAGGGGAGAGGGTATAGCTTGTCAGCTAAGGCTGACAGAACATTGCTTATTAAAGACTGTAAATTGTCTGCCACCTCTTCAGGGCTGGCTAACATTAGAAAAACATGAAATTGTGAGACACTGTGTGAAAATGTAGTCTACTTGTTTGCAATGTTAAAAAGGTGTGCTTCAATTCTCTCTCTGGCTTTGTTTACTTTTTATTTAATTTATTTTGTTATGCAGAATTTAATTTATGAAGGAAAAAAAAATGGAAACCAGATGGAATTTTCAACAAATGGCTTTGATCACTGTATTCAGAGAGAATAATCAGTCTATAATGATTGCATGATTAGCAGTGCATATGGAAAATAATAACTTTAACTAGAAAAGTTGAAAAAGGAACTTTATTGGTTTTGGTGACATTAAAGAGATTATCCGGAGTGAATCAACCTGTAGTCCTGTTGTTTCACGTTGCTGAGTGCTGCCGGTAGGTATGAGAAAGACAGAATGTAGTCCCAACGTCGACCAAATAGTGAAATGGCAGCCAATGCTAACTGATGAGAGCAAGGAGGTTTCATTTGTCCCTGTATGTTTGCTTTAGCTCCGGGTTCGCAAATTCAGTCTATGTACCAAATGCCATTGTTCTTTTATCTGTTGAAAGCACTCAGCAGCCTCAAAGAATAGGGATACGGGCTGATTGACTCCAAATTTTTCCTTTACCACCAAAGCAGATGCGTGCCAGGACAACTCCTGTGCATGGGGATATTACCAACCTTGATATACAGGTTGACTCGCCACGATTTGAAGTCTCATGAACTTCAGACATGGACAACCTGTAGAAGGTTGTAGCTTGAGTTCATTTCCTTACTTGATACTTCTCATTCTGTGTGATACGACCACTGTTCCACATCTGCACATGAGATGCCCATGCTGAAATTATATATTGTTTTGGCCCCTCCATCTTTTGAAGTTTGACGGTTGAGAATGTCCCCTGTTCTCTCAGTCTGTGATGGCACTTCAAGACAGATGGGTCATTATTCCAGCTAGCCACAGCAGTAGCCCTCAATGTCACCAACTCCACTGATGAACAGTGAGCTGCTCAGTATTTTTGACAATGGCTCCTTCTTGTAACATGACCATTAACTTCAAGCACATACTGAAGCGCTCTTAGAGAACTAGATGATCTTTACATCTGTCCAGCAGTCTTACCTTTGAAGCTAATAATATCTATTATGAGAGTTGCCCAAAATCTTCCAAGAGTTTGGTTATAAGCCATTACACAAACTGCTTTGTTAGATTAGTAGTGCTGTGGTTTTAGTATAGATAGATAGAAAGTGTTATCAGTGTGATCTTGGTGTGAATTCCATTGTGATTAACCATAAAATGCCAGAACTAACACACATGATTAAGATTTTCACCCCTCCAAGTGACTCTAGTGTCATGTTGGTCTAAACCCAGGACTACATTGCTCTCCTTGATCTAGAGAAGCCATAGCTGTCTGGGTTCATCATGCAGAGAAGGGCTTCTTATCATGAATTGGTGGGATCTCAGAGACTGCGCAGAAAGCGATAAGCACTGTGATAGGACTTAAAAGATTAGACCAATGACTAATTGAATCCAGGATGGAGTGCATCTTATGATGCTTTACCACAAGCTTATGTCCCCCTACCAGAAGCAACCCTTTGTTAGGTTGCTGACTGAATCATTTGACCATTGAAAGGGCTCGAATCTAAAGTTGATGAGACACAAGGCAACTTTTTGAGCAATGTTGCTGGGCAACAACAACCAGTTCCAGAATATTCTTATTGGTTGATCATGAAAATTTGCCCTCTAATGATAAGGTTCTCCTGTTCTCCTGTCAGTATGAATGTGACAGAACAACAATATTCAATACAAAACAATACTAGTAACACTGTTCAAATTGTTGCTCCATGTGTCATCAGTTTAAACCTTGCAACATTTTGTTTAACCAGCTCTGACACTGAATTAAGTAGAGATTCAGTAAAAGAGGCACTAAGGAGGTGTTTAAAGGGACTTGATTCATGAATAGCTATTGATTGTTTCAGTGGTAAAACCAAAAAACGATTCATGGACATTCTATTTGTTCCCAAACAACTTATGCTATGTTTATATCACATCAGCCATAAGGACTAACAAGAAAGATCCACTTGGAATGTTAAAACGGAAACATCCATGGCGCTACTAATTCATAGTTTGCAGTGATGTCATCAGAGCAGCAACCTTACTTAATTGCTCATCTTTATCCCCTATAGGACATAAGGCTTCAATGAGCTCTTTCCATTGCATACAGTCCTTGGCAGCATGTGTGCTTCTCTCCACGACATGTTCAGTTTTTGAAGGTCCTGTATCAAGGTTTTGTGTCAGGTGTTTTTGGGTTGCTCAGGTTAGAACAGCTACCTGGCAGGCAAGAAAACAAGGCATTTTTACACATCTAGTGGAGAATTACTCTGTTGGAAATGGCAAAGTATGTACACAAGTATGAATGTTTTTAAGCGTGTGAACTCTCTTGAAATGGTCTATATTGTTCTAAATATTATACCCAAGAAGTCTTGAGTTCCTCTTCCTTATCTAAATGGAGATCTTTAGTTGTTCTCTTAGCAGGGTGTTGGCTGAGCCCAGGCTACTGTGGTGGGTGTTTTTAAATAATAGATGGGTGGGGGGTTGAAGAGTGCTGTGCATAGGTTTGCTCATGCGTGCACACAGAGCACAAACTAATGCGAGGGAAGGCCTTGCCCAGATGTATCCTGTTGTGGAAATGCCGTCTGCTCCTGAATCAGCCTTTCTGTGTAGCACCATGGCTGTCTGCAAAGCACTCCCTTGGCCAATAAGATAGTTGTGACTAGTGGGTGGTTTGCCCTGCCGTCTCTAACCACGTAGACCTGCTATCAAGTTGCAGTTAATGGGAAGGGCCAGGGGATTGGGTTGGCTTGTCGTCACTACAACGTAGGTCGCCCAGTGATGCAATGTAAGAGCTTCAGAGGCTGCTATCATGTTGCTCATCTCAGTGATTCCACACCTTCTCATTTCCCATGGAGTCATGTCTCCATGGCCCCTGTGACATACGGAAGGTGATCATCAGTGTCAGTGGGGAGGCTTCTTATGTCGACCATATCACGTCTTGAGTTTCAGTTCTCTTTAGAGAAGGGAAAAGGTCCGGCCCGTTGGCCACCAGCCGGGCAAGCTAGAGAGCGCGAAAGGCAGGGATCTCGAGCCGAGTTCCTCAGGGTCCAATTAACCTAAGCAGGCAGGGTGTCGCTCTCTTGCGTTACCTACCACTCGCCAAATATTTAATCAATGAATTGCCATGAGAGACTGACAGCGCCACCAACTCTGCTGCTCCGGATGCTTTCAGCAGTGGTGCTGGAGGATGCTGTGTTCATTGACCCGTTGGCCCTCCACTGCTTATTATGGTGACACTCGACAATTAAACAAACACTGTCCTTCTGAGAGGCGTGATGGAGGCAGTCTGTTTAGCACAGCAAGCATGCATGGAAGTGGTGTTTAAATCTCCGGCCCAGTGCTCAGCACAGATGCCACCTCATCTCTATTGATTGGTTATCCTCAACCCCATTAACCACACAATCATATTGGTAATTAGTAGGAGAGGAATGTATCCTGTATATGTGGTCAGAAAGGGACAGATCTCCTTACCCTTACACGTTTTGCCCATGTATATATTTGCATCCTCTTGGAAGCTGTTTGGGGCTGAAGATTTTTAAATGGAGACATTAGAGTCTAATGTAATGGGAGCTGTGAAAAATCGCCTACAGGCAGCTGGGCCGGCTTCTGGCCGGCACGCTGATGCGAATTTCTGTCTCTCACAGTGTGAGCCGAAATTAAAGGCTTAGCCAGTTAAACAATGTGTGGGCAGATAAAAAGGAGAATGAGGCATGGGATGGGCTTTCAGACACTCCCATTCAAATGAGCAATGATTATGCACAGTCACATGTCATAAGTCAAATGGGTTTGCTTGCTCGTATAAAAAAAAGCGTAGCTGCAGGCCATGTATTTGGTGGACTGTCTGATAGCATAGCATTCACAAGCTCCAAAAGACACAATTCCTTACAGTGAGGCAATGGGCATGTTGAATGGTGAATACTGCATGGTTTTAAAGTGGGTTTCTTTCTCTCTCTCCCTCTCTCTCTTGCTCTCTTTTAATCTCTCTCTCTCTCTCTTTCTCTCATCTCCATAGGTGAGGGGGAATCTCACCGTGTGTGCCCATCCGGCAGTGTCTTTCACACCTGCTAGGGAGGGAGAATGCTCTTGACAAGCCACTCCTGTGCCTTCTCCTGGAGCCGCTGAGGAAAGGACCGACTGCTGAACGCCATGTCCCACCACCACCACCACCACCAGAGGGGTCAGCAGGGCCGCGCCATGAGCGCCGAGGAGAGATGTGCCACGCCAGTCCACAAGACCTCCACGCCCACACATAAGAGCGCCTCCTCGTCCTCGTCCTCTCAGAGGGACAGTCGGCAGGTGAGCACTACCCCAGGTAGCAAAAGGCTGGTGCACCACAGGCAGCCCACTGGCGCCAGCTCTGGCAGTCACCTGCAGTTTCTCTTATAGGATTTCCACTGGTGGGTTGCAGACAAGCACCCCACTTGCCACTTTTTGCCACTTGCAGTCAAAACCTTTTTCATTCATTCAGTTATACTTCCTGAATATTCTTCCTTAATTATATTTCATGTGTTTTTAAAATGTTTACTACAAATTAAAATGTAAAAAAAGTAAAATAAGGAGTCACAGTGATTCAGCAGCATACCAAAAATGGCAGGCCACCAGTTCCCATATTGGCAAATCTGATTTTGCTATGTGGGACAGTATGCTTAGTGGCCTGGGAAGGGAGACAGAGAGCGAGGATGGCTCGAGGGGTCACTAGTGGTAGTGGTGCTGCTGTGCTGTGCTCCATAGTAGTTCTTTTTTTATATTGGAGGGGTTGGCTGGGGGATCTCTGGAGACCCATGGCTGATGGGAGTATAGGCACGACTGAAAATAGCACCCAGTGTTGTGCCTCCCAGCAAAAGGAGGCCATTCTTAGCATGGCAATCATGGAGGATCCCCCAAGGAGCAGGGCAAGGGAAAAGTCTTCTCTCCGTAGCTTGCTGCGGTCTTGTTACCCCCACGTCAGCAGCTAAGCCAGTGTGCAGCTTTGTGGTTTACATAGTGTTGCTTTTGTATCACAACATTGTTCTGGTACCTTGGGACTTGTTTGTGTTCATGGTTGAGTGAAACGTTTCCGATACCATTTTTAACCTTGGATTCTAAGACGTTAGACGTTTCTGTAATGGACATGGGTTTGAGCAACAGTATCTCCAGAATGATTCAAGTCAGAGGACCTTAATACAATTCAATATTTATCAGATTAGATTTAAATTGAATTTTGAGATATTGACCATTGTTAAACTTAATAGTTCTTTCCAGGAAGGATCTTCATTCATCAATGAATGAATGTTCTAGAGTGTTGTTCTGCCCACCCGCTCAGGCTTTGCCTGTGTGTCAATGTATGGCCTCTTGTAAGGAGCAGAGGTTGTTTAATATACAGACTCATGCATGGGATTCAAACAGATGTGGCCTTTGTTGTCGGCCCTACTAATTGATAAGGGGAGAATATTACCATGGTATCCTGTTAACATCTTAAATTGTTAGGCACACCCTCTAACTTGGATTACTAAAAGGCAAATAGGAAACTTGTTGGGACCTAGAGGTTCATATTATTGTATAACATTCAAAGACTGTTGTAACAGTTGAAGAAATGTGCATACTAACAAAGCAACTCTGGAGGGCATTTTAAAATGCATATAGTGGAAGGAAGACACATAGTCAGGATCATGGTCCGATTAATGGCTTGTCATTAAGTCAGTTATAGGGGCGTAGAGCAAAAATTACCTCAAAATGACTTAAACTAGTGATGTGAATGAAAGAAGAAAACTTCTCATGAATGATGTCAATATGTGCATACCCTACAACCCAAAGAACATGGGTTTAAAATAACACTACTGAAGACTGTTCTCACGTTGAGAGGAAATACAGGTATTTGATCCAACATCGATAATTACATCACTTTCTTCTTGGATCGGAAACTCTGACATCACAGCTTTTCCATTGAAGGCATGTGAAAAATTAATGAAAGGATAGAACAAATCTTAACTGCTCACCGCTAACTGCAGTCTCTGCTAAAAGGATACTTCAGAAACAGGGGGCTGAATTACTGTAGCCATTGGGATTGTTCTGTTCACAGAGCCAGAATGCCTGAAGGGTTTAATGCGCAGGGGTGGAAGTGGGGAATATCCGTTTTGATGAGAAAGCTTTAACCCTTTCTTCGATCCTAGAGATTAGAGACAGGTCAGGCATATGGTCTGTTTAATACAGATTAAAGCGTTCCAGTAAACTCTCTGCTACGCAATACAGTCGGCACAAAAACACTGCATGCCTGTTGACTCCTGCTGATATCCTTCTCAGTACTTAGATCCTGCTGGATCAGTAGTCAGCTCTCTGGGGGTGTAGGTGCTATGTAGGTGCTCCACCTACCCATGGGAACTCCTTTGGCCAGAAAAAAACAGACATGTCTCACTGGACTGCTGATGGTGGTGGTAGCCGTAACAGGCTGCAGCCCCCACACAGGTCAATACACATCATTAGCCCTCACAGTGATGTCTCTGTGCGTGTGTTTGTGTCTGTGTCTGTGTGTGTGTGTTCTGCAGGGGCAGGTCCTAGTGCAATTAGTGGTCATCCCTGCCTCCACGTGTCCTCATTAGAGAGCTATAGGTCACTAGAAAGGAAGGCAAAACGCCTCAGTTCTCCTGACGGTAGCTTTGTGGGCGTTTGTAGATATATGAGCTGTATGTCTGAGTGAAGAGGTAAATCTGTGTAACACGTGGATGCTAAATGACTGAGCAGCATCCCTGGAGAGGCCCAGTCTGGTATTACCCTAGCACCATCATTAAGCAGAGTCCACTGCAAAAGGCTAGTGTGTGTGTGTTTGTGTGTGTGATGACGATGGCTGGACTAGAAGGCATTCGAGATGAAAGCCCAGTGACTGCACTAATTGGGCTTCCACAGTTTTTCGCTGTGAGACATTTCTGTTTTATCTCTGCTGTGGCCTCCTCTCCAGTAACAGAGATATGACAAACTGAGAAACTGACAGAGATTTCCTGATGATGAAAGCTGTTTCTCCTCCAGAGCCTGCACTGTAAACACGTGGCAAAGAGAGCTTCACAATAACATTCTGCCCGCTATTCTGGTAGATGGCACCTCATCATAAAAAGGGTGTCCCAGCTACTTTTGTCAAGTGAAATAAACTGTCTTAAATTCACTCGTAGTTCCTGGGTCTAATTTGGCATCCATTGGGAAGGAGATCGTATTTCACCCTCCTTCATTCCTGTTCTGCAGCGGTAAATCAGGCATATTTACAGTGTACAGAAGGCTGGGTGCCATATTTACGTTCCTCAGCGCATTACACACCAGTGGTCAGCACTCCTCCTGCTCCAGAGATTTATTCTGAGGCCTTTGGTAGAAACCCACCCCCCACCCCCCCACAACACTGTGTCCTGCTGCCTGACTGTGACAGGATCAGTACAGGGAGCATCTTTTAAAGAGCTGGTGAATGGTTGACATGAAGAAAAGAGACCCATCACCATAATTTGTGTGGGCAGGCCACATTGTTTGTGTGTGTGTGTTTATTGAGGGCAGTTGGTGCCATTGGCTAACAATGGGTCTTATCTGCAAAGCCAGAAGCCAAGCGCAGTCCATGAGTATTGACAGCAGGAAGAAGAGCTTGGATGGCCTCGAGTGGCAAGGATAAGCTCTGGCTCCCTCTCCCTCTCTTTCTCTCTTCCTCTGTCTTTCTCTTTCTCTCTCTCTATCTCTCTCCCTCCCTCTGTTGTGTTCTGCCGGGCCGGTCTGCGCTGCAGTGCTCTCATTCATATTTCATTTCACACCTCTGCACTTTCGCATCAGATGGTCACCAGTGGATCCCCTCGAGTAGTCGCTCCGTGGCCACACCTCTGAATGTAGAGGCACCTCATTTTAAAAGGCTACCTCAGCACGCTTCATCATATTGAGTCATAGTCCTCTGGTATTGGTCCATTGAATCTGAGGTCCTCAAGGTCCAGAAGGTTCTGTGGGAGTGAATCTTTCATATGTGTGCTCAGTAGTTCCCACGGCACCTCTGTGTTTCTGTGGAAACTGCTGAGCCAGCCTCTGTTGATCTTCCTGGATCTTGGGCTCTAAATGAGTATATATAGAGAAGGTTTTCTCTAAAGGGTCCCCCGGAGGAAATATTTGTCCTTATTTGCTCAGGTCTTATGGGACACACCTGTAATGTTGACATATTGCCACATCAGCGCTCTAATGCACTGCATTGGCCTGCGTCACTGGTGTAATGGTGTGGGCTATGCTAGGGGAGCCATAGCGATCTCGCGACCTTCAGCTTAGGTGCCTCGGGTAAAACCAAGCAAGCAGGGGGTCTTATAATTACTCAAGTCTCTCCATCAACCTTATCAATCGATGAGAGAGATGAGAGAGTGGTGTGACCAGTGGACAAATGCTTTCTGGTCAGACATCAGCCAGCCTCTTCCATCAATGTTTAAGGTCCTCACAAATCGGCGCCTGAAAACGGATGATAATTTTGAGTGCTTGTGAAATGAACGAGGATATCGATGACGTGACGCTATCGAAATTGAGTTAAGCGCCTTCATTTGGTGGTTACAAACGACAGCTCTTGATGCATGCGTCCCCCATGAGAGGTCCAGGCTGTCACATGAAAAAGAAACAATTCTTATCTTAACGGAGACGGCGATTGTGATGACGGGATGTACGCAAGATGAATAGTTGCAGCGGGAGCAATCGGTCATAGCGTGAACGTGCTATTGATTTATCTCTCATGCAGTCAGTGGACTGAATTACTCTCCATTACCCTCCCTGTAATGCTCCAGCAAGGAGCACAAATGTGCCCCACAGTTGTTTTTATTGTCTGATAAGCATTATTTGAAAGCCGTATAGCCAGATATGCTGTGGAACTGTTCCATTGTGATAGGAGATATAAATCTTGTATTGTATTCACCCGTTTTTAACAGTCATAAAAAACAGCCTTGCTAGCGCAGCAGTGTGAACTGGAAGGGTGATAAAGATTTTTTTTTTCATATTTGTTTAGTGCTGATGTAAGACAGTGATCAGATATAGTGATCAGTTTATTGCCATTTGATCAGCACTGAAAGATAAGGTTAAAAAGACAATACTGATTTAGCGAAATACCAAAATAGTTGTATTTGTGTGGTGACGTGTTTATTGTACTTAAACGTAGCTCTGCAGTAGAGATGTGTGTGTGAGTGAGTAAGTGAGAAGAGTAGGCCTTGTGTGTTTGTGTGTGTGTGTGTCAGTGTATGTTGGTGTGAGAACGGCTCCAGCTGTGTCACTCAGGCTTGTGTAAGACAAATAGCTGCGTCAGTGTTCCTCAGTGGCAGGCCTCACAGGTTCATCAGCATTCAGAGTCTGGTCTGTCCCAGCAGGCTGCGCTGCGGCCCCCTCTCTCCCCGTGCTCTATCAGAGCATCTTAGGGGAGAGATCAAAATAGACACGGAGGTCTAATTGATTTAAAGAATAAAGGGAGGAGGGGGTGAGGACAACCGCCAAGCTATTTATGTGAGACTGACAGTGGAGGACATTACCATTGAAATATTACACCAGAAAAGCAAGCTGCAATGTACTGTGTCCACCTTTGCTTTTGGTGTGCGTAACACCCAGCAGACCCTATTGGCTAGTACTCTTCTGCACAGTAATGAAACCCCTCCCCTAACCATCAGCCACTCACGTGAGAGAAGAAGAAGCCTCCTGATTGGTCCATCAGTCCAAAAACATTTGAGGAATCAGCCACTATGAGCACCCGCTAGCTTTCACTTTGCCTTTAGAGTCTATGCTATAGCACTCTATTGGAAAAAAGGAGGAAGTTGTCAACCACACATTCTCAGAATCTGCAAAACCTCTCCATCGCTAGTGGCACCTCATACGTGACTTGTAGCAGAGACGGAAATAGTGTAGACAACATGCAAAAGGGCTAATTAACTGAAAGGGTGAAAAGTGGAAAGGAGGAAAGAGATGAGATTGAGTGTGAGTGAAGACAATGACACAACCAAATTGAGTTTTGTTCAGATTGTGAGCTATAATGCAGACAGTAAACTCTTGCGTTCAGGCAAAGCCATCATAATGAGCCATGTCATCTTCTTCCCTGGTTGTAGGAAGCCGATAGTTGGGAAATCATTGAAGGACTGAAAATAGGTCAGACCAACGTCCAGCGTCCCGACAAGCACGAAGGCTTCATGCTCAAAAAGAGAAAGTGGCCGCTGAAAGGCTGGCACAAGGTGAGCTCTCCTTAGGCCGCTGATGCTAATGTACTGTCTACATACTCAAACGAAAGCCATTGTGTTTACCAGAGTGTGCTATCTGGCCTTGCCCCCCCCCTCTCTTTTCTCTTTTTGCAGCGCTTTTTCGTTTTGGACAATGGCATCCTGAAGTATTCCAAGTCCCCCATCGATGTAAGTAATAGCTCTTGGAGAGAGGGCCAGGGGCATGGCACAGTCGCCTGTCATTAAGCATCACGCTGGCAGTGTGCACACACACACACACACACACACACACACAGGCGCTGTGACTCAGCACAAACGCTCACAGGGTCAGAGCTTTCGGTGTCTGTTTTTTTTGGGGGGGGGGTAGCTGACAGACGCAGGCTGAGGGAACACTCTGTGCAGCGACGCCTTGCAAAAGCAGCCTCATCTGCAGGAAGAATGTTTTGGGACATTGTTTATGCAACCCAGCCCCGGCATCTGAAAACAGATAGCCCTTAATATCACACATGCAAATGTAGATTCCTCAGATGTTGTTCTTCAGAGAGCTGAAGATTTCAACAAAAGCTGCTGGGGAAAAAAATGGTGATTTAGGTGACACTGGTGTTCATAAATAATTTGAAATGCCCTTGTGTTTTCTCACCTTTAAAAATGAGCCCTGGTAGGCTAGACGCCAGAGGCAGGGTGTCAGTGTGGCATGTAAATGATGCTTTGTGCCGCAACTCAAGAATATCACGCACCTCAGACTCAATCAATGGCTGCATCTAATTCTACACACACAAGGCCTTTTGTGAGCCAAGTGCAGTCACTTATGGTGTACGGTTAACATGGTCTCTCTCTTGTAGATTCAGAAAGGCAAACTGCATGGCAGTATTGACGTGGGGCTGTCAGTGATGTCCATTAAGAAGAGAGCTCGCCGCATCGACCTGGACACTGAGGAGCACATCTACCATCTAAAGGTGAGGGGGAGGGAGACATATGCACATACACACACACACACACTCTACACTCCAAGAAAATTATACATTCTCCTAAAAACTTCACAGTAGATTGAAAAGACATGCATTTGTGCATGGCACTGGCATTCTATCCTTTCTGCAGGTGAAGTCCCAGGACGTGTTTGACGCCTGGGTGTCCAAACTCCGCCACCACCGGCTCTACCGGCAGAATGAAATTGTGCGCTCGCCTCGGGACGCCAGCATCCGCACCTTTCCTCCTCCCACAGCCAACCTGGAGTCCCCCCAGGCTCCACCGGCCCCCGTCCACGAGGTGAAGGTACGCCACACGCCACACACACACACTCAGCCACACCTGTAAACCTACACCTGTAGCCTTAGCCTAAGAAAAAAAAATCTCAAAGGTTCAACATAAAGCATGAATATACAGATATGTATGCACGATAAGATTAATGTATCTGCATATACTTACCAAATAGTCTCTGTGTTTCTGTGGAAACTGCTGAGCCAGCCTCTGTTGATCCTCCTGGATCTTTGGCAACAAATGAGTAAATATAGAGAAGATTATTAGTATATACTTACCAAATACTCAAACACTGGAGGTCTAGTCAGATCACTTGTCACTGACAGTGAAATGCTTTACTCTGAATGCGGATGTGTATATTTCTAGTCGTCAGCGGTAATATATATTTCTAGTCATCAACGGCTTCGACAGGTTGTAAATGAATGAGGAGTGGTGAATGGCCTGGTCGAGTGTGTTTACCGTCAGCTGTGCCCATGTGGCAGTGGAACGGACGCGGGCGGGCAGACAGTCACAGTGCGCCCACTCTCTAGCAGACTGCTAATGAGTTCATTATGACTCATCAACAGCCACATGAGAGACACACAGGGGCCCTGTGTCGCCTGGTCTCCACTCTCTCTCACACGGCCCCCATCTCAGGACGGATGGCCAAATTAAGCATTTCACTCTCCACAAGTTTGTGTTTGTGTGTGTGTTGTCTTTATGTGTGTATGTGTGGGAGTGGGGGTTGTTTGATGTGAATAATGTGAGAGGGTGATTGTGTGTGTGTGTGTTTGTTTGAGGTGAGTAATTGTGTGTGAGAGGGTGAGGATGAGAGTGATAGTGGATATTTGTGTGATGCTCAGTAATTACATTGACACGCTACAAACAAATGGGGTTGTGTGCCGTTCAGGCAGAAATATAATGAGATTACTGGAAAAGAGTGAGTGATGTGAGACTGAATGACTGACAGCTCTCCTCTCTCACCTCTTTTCTTCCTGCCTTTTCCTTTTTTCCCTTCTATCTGTTCATGTTTACTTTTTCTCTTCCCTACTTTCCCTTCACTGTTTCCTCCTGAATCTCCTTCTCCTGAATTCTCTCTCTCATATCTGTCCATCCTCCTCCCACCCCCTGTCCCCAGCAGCAGCCCAAACCCAGCACCCTCCCCTGGCAGACGCCTGTGTCCAGCAGCAGCCTGCCGGCCTCCTACAGCAACGGCCAGAGCAAGGTGGCCGCCTGGCTACAGGAGTCTGAGGAGATGGACAAATGTGCAGAGGGTGAGAACAGCCACAAAGATAGAGAGTGCGTGCGTGTCAAGTCAAGTCAAGTCAAGTGGATTTTATGGTTACCTCAACCCTATACACTGTATATAGTGAGACTATAGGTTTTACCAAGATAAAGTGGTGACTCATTCAAAAAATATATAAGACATTAGAGACAGGATGCATTCAGTGCACACACATTAAAGTGATACATAAAATTACTGCTACTGTGTGTGTGTGAGAGAGCTACAGAGAGAGATTAGCTGGCCTGTGTCTTCATTGCCTCAGTGGTCATGCAAGCACTCACTCCTGCCATCCCAAAGCTGCTTAGGGGTATGGCCCTGCTTAGGGCTGAGGGCTCAAGGCACGCCCACTCACACACACACACACACAGGGGGATTAGTGCTTCGTGCAGTGGACAGCAGCACACGGAAGACGCTGCTCCTCATCATTTATAAACGGAGAGCGCTGAGCTGGGTGTCTGGTCAATATATGGCTCGTGATCCTAGCTCTTATGCCAGGGTGGAGAATATCCACAGCTGGCTTTGTACACTAGTGGGGCAAACTCTTGGTTGTTGTCTTGTCACCTTCTGCTCCGAAACCAAAGCTATGCTCTTTAATAATGTCAAAGATATGCTTGATTCAGCTTGATTCGTGTGTATACTTACATTTGTTGGTGCATGTATGTGTGTTGTGCCTGTACTTATGTGTTTGTGTGTGTGTTTTTTCATGTACTCGTGTGTGTTGCAGAGCTCGCACATTGCCAGTCCAGCCTCATTGAGCTCAGCAGGCTACTGCAGAGTCTGGAGATCCTGCAGAGGACCCAGTCAGCCCCCAACTTCACAGACATGCAGGTGAGCTCAGCCACTCAGCCGTGCCACTGCCCAACACACAGCTCTGGGGCCCCACTCTCGCTATTCCCCACCCCCCTCCTCTCTCTCTCTCTCTCTCTCTCTCCCTCGCTCTATATCCCCCCCCACCCCCTTCTGTTCAGTGGCACAGCGGACCACATGGGGCCCTGGGGAAGCCCTCACTGCTTAGACGGTTGTAATGGACAAACACTCTTCCCAGAATCCCCAGCAACCCAGAGGATGGAGACCAAGAGAGAAACAGAGAGAGGAGCGGGGGAGAGGGTGACTCAGACCCTTGTGGGTTAGGCTGCATGAGGTCTTTAGTCCCATTTCAAAGGGAGCCTCCACCTACACTGCTTTTAATCCATGGTGTTTAGCAGGGAAGAGAAGCTCCACTCACCATCCATCAGCGCTCCTCTGTTCCCATCATCCGCTGAGTCACACAGCTGTGCGATGTGCAAGTGTGGACACTTCTGAGCACAGCCACGTGAATTTACCATGTGAATTCATAATGTTTATACTCCGCCTCTGCTGTTGCTATAAACTGATGCTTCCCCATGATAATAATTATTAGTGATTATTTTTGCATTCCATAATCAGCATCTTTTTTTGGATTGCATTTCTTTACTGTCATAATACTTGCTTTATTGATAATGATGCAAGCTCTCTGTCTGTCGTATTAACCCTTTCCCTTTGTCATCTATTCTTATTCATGTTTGTAATTGTAGACCAATTGCGTAGATTTATCAAAGAAAGACAAGCGAGTGAGCAGAAGATGGAGAACAAAAAGTGTCAGCAAAGATGCAAAAATGCAACTGCAGGTACTTTTACATACATTTTGTCCTTTTTTCCCCTCCGTTGGCTGAGAAAGATCTAGATCTAGAGCTTCCTGTTAGATAATTACATTTCTGGCTCGAGAACTTTTGGACAGACCTGTGTTGCCCCTGTTTTACTCCAGTCAATTATCCCTTTGGTTTCACTAAAGCTGTTTTTCAGAGTAAGCCATGACCTTCATGACTGTAGTGCAGCACAGCACGGCGCTACAATTAGCCATTAGGAAGGAAGCTGTTACCCAATGAGAGGCTTTGGCCTCTGACTACCGCTTTCTATTCGAGTTCACTCTCTTAAAGTGCAGCGTTTAACCTCTGTCCACAGCCGTTCTCAACAACATCTGATAGGATAGGAACTCCATTCTCCAAAATAGAAAAAAAAACTCTACTGAAGGAAATGGGCCACACACATCTTCATGTTGTAGCCTCTTTAAAGCGCTCCCTTTGATTCCTCCCTGGGAGGACGGTTTAAATGGCAGCTATCCTTCCCCGTGCCTCTCTCTCCTGTGTTCCCCCACTGTTTGATGCCCCTCCGCTGCTGCACACGAGCGGAGTGCCCCAGTGGCAGGCTGTATGATGTATGAGTCAGCGGCCTCAAGGGACCCAGGGAGTTAGTCAGCCTTAGTTTGCCAAACTTCAACCAAGAATAAATAAAAAACTTTGGGGTAATTGATGTATCGGAACTTATGAAAGTGAGGAACTTTTGCAATTACAAGTTCATAGAATGCGTTTGGATGTGTGTTTAGCTATTTTTTTTATATTTATTTATTTTTTGAGGTTATGTGAGTGTATGTTTATGACTTTATACTCACATGCTTTATGGCACATGCACTTTTGTCTAGGTTTATGAACTATGTTATTTTTAGTTCTGCTCAGATTTTATGAGAGTTTTATAAGTTTTATTTATTTATTTATTTATTTGATTCATTAGTTTTGATTGAATTAATCTGTGCTGTTTGGCTCTCATGCTCACCCACAGGTGCATTCATTATCCCAATCGAGAAGGGCGAAAGTAAGCAACGTCTGCTCTCAGGCCCTGTCAGCTCTCTAGGGCACAAACATTCACTCTGGGTCTCTGCTGCTCTTCTCTAGCTAATAACCTGTCTAAATCGCAACTCTTCAAAGCCTGACTAGTCCTCTGTCTCATCCACTGATCATCAGTGTCAGTACACTCCAGTGCTTTGAGATCCCTTTAAAGGAGAACTCCCTCGATTTTAAAACCCATAGCTCTGTTGTGGGAGATCACCAAGTGCTGCCAGTGGGAAAAACAACGAGAAAATTTTGTACAACATAGACCAAATTTCACCGGTAGCTAATGCAAACAAATGGGGGAAAGTTAACATAGTTTTAGTTTCTGCTTAATTTACCCCTGTAGGTTAGTTTCTGCTGCCAGTCCACAGTGTGGTCTCCACCAAATTTCCCAGCTCTTTTTCCAAGTGACAGCACTCGGTGACCTTAGACAACAGGGCTATGCGTTGAAAATAGCCAGAGTTCTCCTTCAAGTGAAGCAAGGGGGACAAAATGGACTGTATGCAGATATTAGCAGCAGATGCATCAGGCTCAGTAGCTCAGTGACACTGACACTAGTGACGGTGACTATGGGCGTTTTTTTGGAGGCCTCCGTCTGTGTCTCTGCACTGAGCAACATGCGGGCACCTCAGAGTGAATGCGTGCCAGGCTTGGGTTTGGGGGACGCTAAGGAAGGCAGTTGCCCGGGCCTCTATAATGCACATGCTGTCATGCCGACACGGTTGCGTGGTGGAAGTGTTCCGCTCCATTGCTCACCTGTGTGTGGCTGCTCTTCTCTCTCAGCCCTGTGTGTTTGTTATAAATGCGCCGGGCTGCGTGTGTGGAAACCATTTGTGTGTTCGAAGGGAAACTCAGCAACCTGACAGAATGAAAGGTAGCACAGGAGAGCGCTCCGCTAGCAAGCTGCAGAACAGCAGGCAGGGCGAAAAAGTCATTACTTCTTTGCTGCCCGTATCATGTCCCTCTGCTCACATTCAATTGATTCAACCACCTCAGCACAGCAGATGCTGCTCCATCGTCAGTAGCTTTAGCCTTCTCTTTCTACCAGCCCATGCTGTCAGCTTGCTGAGTTAGCCTTTCACGACTCAATATTGAATTTAAGTGTGGGAGAAATGTGTGTGTGGGAGGGGGCGGGGGCGGGGGAGCTTGCATGCTTCTATATAGTGTGTTGTCCCTGTTGGCTGCTGGCAGTTAGGTTTTTCTGGTAGGTGTATTCGCTGTTGGTTGGTGAACATGCCCCTAAACCCCCCTCCCCCTTAGGTCCCTATCAGTTCCAGCATGTCCCCAGTGCGTCTGCACTCGTCCAACCCCAACCTGTGCGCCGAGCTGGCTGACTATCAGACCCCCGTGGCCCGCCTGACTGACAGCATGGAGGGGGCCGGAGACTACATCAAATTGCAGGAGGATTTCTGTCTCATCGCCCAGAAAGGTACTGTATATATTTTAAACAGTCTGGAGAGAATGAGGGTGTTTCATGGCTAGTGAACAAGCACTCAGTACTGTTGAGGACAGCATTATGCAAGAGACCTGACAGGAAGCCCTGTACTGTAATATTGTAACAATGGAAGTGCTCCTGTGTGTTCCCAGTGCACTCTCTGCTGAAGTCGGCCTTCAACACGGTGGCCATCGAGAAGGAGAAGATCAAGCAGGCGCTGTCCGAGCAGGAGCAGGCTGGCCAGTCAGTGCAAATCGTCACCCTCAGGCACTCTCTGTCACAGGTGTGCAGGAGACGCAGTTATATGCCACTCTCTTTGCAGAGTATTCACTCAACACCACAGTGAAATTTACATATAGCATCACACTAGTTCTACTATCATGTAAGATGGGCAGCCACCTCATAGGGTTAACATGCAGTATGAATAAGACATAATACATACTTTCTGTTTCTGAAATGGCATAATGTTAAACTATAAACTGCATAAGACTTGGGATGTACCATGGCATTTTTTGTTGCTCCATAGTGAGAAAATATGTGCTAATTTCACTCAATACTTGCTCATTTTATAATACAAAAACATTACTCACACATTCTCTTGATACAACATAGCACTTCCCAGATACAGTCGTAAACAGTGTAGTGTAGTACGTCATTTGGGAAACAGCCACAGACTTTCCATCCAGCAAATACCTCTGAGACTGCCGGAATATTGGAGAGGCTGTTTAGATGCTCGCAGCTCAGTGGAGGCTGAGCACTGAGTCACTGCTGGTATTTTCCTTGGGAGATGAATCTGCATGATGCATCATGGAGATGTATCTGCATCTCCACTGGCGTCACAGTCCACCAATTAAGCGCCAGTGCAATCTAGTTTTATTAATATATTGCCGTGTTCAGAATAAACTTTGTATCAGAGCGCTTTTGCACAGCCCAACACATAAACCCCTTAGAGCATTTGCAGTCAAGCACAAGGTCCAGGAGTCTAATAAACACATACATCCGTGATGGATGACTGGCGATACAGCCTACAGCCCTGATGCTGCAAGAGTCTTCTGTGACGCACAAGCAAATGTACACAGTCATCAAAGGCTTATTTGATGTGTGATGTGATTGATGCCTCTGGTTTAGTGTGATTTGAAGGAAGAAGAAATCATTTAGATGAAAGAGGGAGGGAGGGAGGCACACAGTTAATGGGCTTCTATTATCTTTCTCAGTGTAAATGGAAATGAGATTAACACTGCTTTAAATTTGCGCGAGGGGTGAAATTCATTAACTTTGGCCCAAAGGACTAGCTTTTGAGTGTTCATGATTAGGCTTAAGTGGTCACACGGTAGAGAGATGAGGTTTTAGACGTCGTTTGTAATTATCAGGCGCTTTCAGTAGGACTTTCTGGAGAAAGAGGCCAACCTTAGTTTTGTTTATTTAAACTGTGTTTTTTCCCCTCCTGGTTTCGGTTAAGTGCATGAGAAATATTTTTAGACTGATCATGAGGGTAGATTGCCAGACATATTTCCTGACAGATTTCCTTTAAGTTATTAATTTTTGTCAGTGTGTGTGTGTGTAAGAGAGAGAGAAGGAGAGAGAGAGAGAGGGAGGAACTTCATCATGGTGTAAACATGTCCTTCATCTTGATGGAAGCCCACAGTGACGACAGCTGCTTTCCATGTCACTGACCTTTTTGGAGAGCAAGAGTCAGAGAGAGAGAGAGAGAGGTGCTGCAGAGAGATGTCTGTCTCAAAACAGTGCCCTCACCTTCTTTTTGTCAAGTGCTTTAGAAACGCCCTGAAATATTTTTGGCCTCATAAACAGCCCAGCTGCTCCACATTGTTTATTTTGATATATCATCTAGGCCAAGCTTGGTGCTGAAGGAAGACAAAAAGACTTATATTTTTTAACATTTATGTTGACGTTGTTTTTGTTATTGTTTTTGTTGATGCTGTTTCAGGCCCTGTCCCAAAACGCAGAGCTTCGGACTCGTCTGAACCGTATCCATTCAGAGTCTGTGCTCTCAGATCAAGTGGTCAGTGTCAACATCATCCCCAGCCCCGATGAGGTAGGTTGGAGATTCACAGTAATCATGACAGTCAGCTAATCTTTTTATCCACTCAGAGTGACCCCAGCATAACCTGGCAACCTTTGTTGCAGTGACTTAATGCCGTTTCCTGAGAAGGTTGTGTCTGCGGAGCTGAGATTTGTAGTTGTCATTAAATTGAATTTTTTTTCTGCGGAGGCATCATTCATGTATCTGCGATCAGATGGAATAATCAGAAGTCCTGGCACACAGACTGCTGATGGATTGTAAAATGCAATAGGAATTCTCTGTTATTCATTGACTGTCTTCTAGCTTGACACAAAAGCTGCAGTGTTGGAAGGTAGTGCCTTCTGCATGTTAAGAATGGGAATGAAAGTTGTTGGTTGTTAGCAAGCCAGCTAAAAAAGCATGACAGACATATGGGCAACGTGATCTGGATCGAGTACATTAATGGGGACATAAAATGAATCATGTACATTAATGAGGGCATAGAATGGAGAAAAGGTGTATTGTATCATGTAATGTCATGTAATACCATGTGGAATATCAACTTTGATTTAGCAGAATTACAGCCTTATACTTGAGATTGAAATCTCTTTTGGCTAAATGGCACCATCCACAATTGAACTGCCTAATTCAACCAATATAAGCCAATATAAAATGGCTTTCCATTCGATGTCCCCTTTACGTTTTATAAAACAAGGCCAGCTGGTGAAAGTTTCTCATGCAGTAGCTGTTTCTGCTCCCCATTGTAGATCAGAGAATATCTGAGCATTTGAATCAGAGCAGGGGGATGGCCTCAGCCTGTTAGCAGTATTGGAGATCTCTGTGCACAAATGAATCCTCTGTTTTTCCAACAGTTAGTCCTCAAGAGCTTTCTCATGCAGAACACTGAATCAGTCTTGACTGACCCCCCCCCCCCCCTCCCCCCAACTAACAGGCCGAGCAGATCGTTGTGGGAATTCCGCTCACCCAGCAGGCCTCCAATGAGAGCCGGCTCTCCATGTCTGAATCGGTGTCGGAATTCTTCGACGCCCAGGAAGTGCTTCTGTCAGCGAGCTCATCAGAAAATGAGGTAAGCCTGTGAAAGGGAATGAGGGAGCAATGAAGGAAGGCAGGAGCCGGAGGGGGAGGGGTGGGTACGGGGCAGCCGGTGGCAGGCCCTGTGCAGATGGAGCTGGGGGTTGGGGGGGCCCTGTGGGGGTGGACAGGTGCGGCAGGAGCCCCAGGGCAACACAGACGGAGCTATTGAGTTAGCAACCTAACGAGCACAGAGAGAAGGGTGCAACAGGCCTCAGACAGAGCCAGCCACAGCTGAGAGAGAGTGGAAGAGGAAGACAGAGGGAGAGGGAGACAGGGTGTGAGAGAGAGAGAGTTTTTCCTCTGTCATATTTCCCCGCTCAATTCTTCACGCGAGCGCACCTGTGTCAGTGGGCATTAATTTTATCCCGACAAAAAGTGGGCACTGAAAGATTATACCTGTAATTTGACAGCCTTTCTCCAAGCATTACAGCTTCACTGTTTGTCTCCTCTTTCGTGAGCGGTTTGCTTGCTTGTCAGAAGGGGAGAACGGATGGGCTTGCTCATTTGCATATGAGACTCCATCACTCACAGCAGTCGGTGGGAGGTGGTGACAAGTGTCAAGAGTCAGACACTCAGAGCCAGAGTCTCGCTCCACGTCGAAGACCTTAAGGCCGGCTGGCTGGCTGCTTCCCCTGATCTAGCTTTGTGGTTAATGCCCTGCACACAGAGAAGGCTCAGATTATAAGAACCCTCTAAACATCCACTACACAGTACTTACCACAGAGAGTCCAACAGCTCTCATTGGGCACTAGAACCCCCGAGGCACATGGAGATCTCCTAGTAAGAAGCCATGTAACTGGTAATAGCCGCAACAAAATGAGACATGAGGTGAGTAATGCACGTTTAGGTTCCACAGTGTTAAGCCCTGAAAGCCCACTCACTTGGCATTTAACCAATGGCAGGAACCCCGAGTCTGTTTTTGTTGTCATTGTTGCCTTTGTTTGTTTGTTTGTTTTTTTTTTAAGCAGAGGAATATACACTGCGGCATTTCACAGTGTGGCAACCACAAGTCGTGACGGAGTCTGAACTGATTTCTCCCCTCAGTGTTCTCTAGCAAGGACTGCAGAGTGTGTGTGTGTGTGTGTGTGTGTGTGTGTGTGTGTGTGTGTGTGTAAAAGAGAGAGAAAGGGAGAATAAGAAAGGAAAAGAGGGGGGAGAGACAGTAGACTGCAACAGAAAATTGTCTTTGGCATCCTCATGCTGTCTCCATAGGCTACTGTTGGGAGTAGTTGGAGATAGTCCAAAATGACCACACACACACTCACAAACCTCTCTTCCCCTGTATCCCCAGTGAAAAAAAGAGAAAAACACAGCTCACTCTAACCCCCCCCATCGTCTGTCTCCTGTCTCGCAGGCATCAGACGATGAGTCATACGTCAGCGATGTGAGCGATAACATTTCCGAGGACAACGCCAGCGTCAACGACAATGTCTCCCGACAAAGTATGCTGCCTCCCTCTTTTCTTTTTCTTTTCTTCTCCTCAGATCTCTTCTCTTCTCTTTTCTTCCATGGCTCCATTAGAGAGAGACTAATGTGATGGAGGGATATGAAGAAGAGGAGAGGCGAGACAAGACTTGGGGAGGGGGGGTTGTTGACCTGTGTGTCACTCACTCCTGCCACCTATGTCCATCCACCCTTTCTTGTGTAATTCGTGGTCACCTTGTGAAGACTCCCACAGTTAATAAGCTCCCTCCACTCTGTGGGGCGTTAGTGCTCAGTGTTAACTTTCAGTCCTAAATCACTCTCTATCTCTAAATCTACTCCACCTCCACTTAAACAGACCGATACAATCAGTTACCTTAGTGACAAGGTCTGTCTTTCAAAAGAGAAGAAGAAGACGATGTCCAAAACACTTGCTCTGATTTAGAACTGATCCATAAGGACATTGCAACTTTTGCCTTTTAAGGACCAAAACACCACTGCTTGTCCTAGCCCCCTTCCCCCCTAATCCAATCTTGTTGCAGAGCCCTGAACCATCCATCACCAACAGGACCATTGACACACCTGCACTTAATACCTGGGCCAGTCACTAAAGCTACAAGCCTCCCAACCTCCCACCCATGCATTAGCAGGACACATGAATAGGATTTAAGGCTGTCTAGACACAACACTTCTGCTTCACCTTGTGTTGTCTGTCACTTTGTTTTCATTTTTACTTTATATTCTACCTAATATCTCATAGATTCTGTTGGCAGATATTAACTTCTTCACTTCCCTGTGTAATAACTTACCTGTGATGATAAGGCACGGTACTGAATGAGGAACAGGATGACAGGATTACAGCTATTTACTAATGGCCTGAGAGATAGACTCCGTTGTATATTCACATGCACAGATGCCCCAGTATAGGTAGTTTTACAACACTTTTCAACCTAAATAACTTCGAAAGCAATTGCTATTAAGTTACTTTATTAAGGTCTTTCTCGAGGTCTGAAATGGCTCTGTGATGTTTGGGTTGCAGTTGCCAACGGCGACCTGGCCGGCGGTGCCTTCCGTAACGGACGCCGCACGTGCCTGCCATCGCCCTCCCCGGACACCAGCAACATCAACCTGTGGAACATCCTGCGCAACAACATTGGCAAAGACCTATCCAAGGTGTCCATGCCCGTGGAACTGAACGAGCCACTCAACACGCTGCAGCACATGTGCGAGGAGCTGGAGTACACAGAGCTGCTGGACAAGGCCGCCGACACCGACGACCCCTACGAGCGCATGGTAGTGTCCCCTCTGCTCATAGACAGGCATACGTGGCACGCACAGGCGACCCCTATGGGAACATGGTAGTGTACGCTCCACTTATAGACAACACCGACAACACCCGTGAGGCATACACTGCACCAGAGACAGTTTAATAGGAGGAGACACATCACTTAAAAAGTTCTTCCATAGAAATCTATTGCAGGCATTCGTAATATAAAGACGGCGGAGCTGAGAAACTGGAAATCCTGCCCTGCAGTAAAAGTAGACAATCGCATTGTTAGACATTTAATGACTGCAGTTAAGCTTTTATTTACTAGCTCTGTCACCAACCATGGTCACCAACCATGGTGACGAATGTTGCCATTGGCATAGGAAGCAATATGCTATTTTAAATAATGTCTTTTTAAGCTTTATTTTGCTGATCTACAGTTAGATTTCGACATTGTTAAATTCAGAGTTAAACATGGATTCGCACAATACACTTTTTAAGTCAGTAAGACCTGCTGATCTGGAGTTTTGGATTTTTCCCCAATTCATTTTGATAGGGCTTGGTCTTGTTAATCCCAAATAGCTGCCCGAAGGCGCTTCAAGATGGCGGCCGAGTGAAGGGACTTGCCTTAGAAGGACTTTGATTGCACACACAGCACAAGACTAAGGGCCATTTGAACATGCCCATACAGACATATAAACACATACAGTTTCGCAATACCTTTCATCTGAATGGAATGACTGTGTAGAAGACAGTTTCACTCCTTTTCAGCACTGTTGCAGTGGCCAATAAAAATGGTATACTATAAATTCATGAGCTGCAGTATTTAGTGCAAGTCCTTATATGAGCAAGTAGCTTCTACACCTTGTCTAGGGGAGGGGGAGCTAAGAGAGCGTGGCACGGCGGCACACTGGTTGGGTCTGTCACATGTCACTGTTGAAAGTGTTCCAATGGAGCAACCCTGGAGGGGTCTGTCTGGCACGCAGCTAAGCCCCGCAGACACACGATACACACCAGTCACATGACTCATAAACTCATGCAGTCCCCCCCCACACACACACACACACACACACCCCACATCCCCCACATATTGGCTCCTTTTTAACAGCCCTAGTTCCAGCCTTCACCATAGCATCACAGAACCAGAATTAGAATTCATCTGATCTGCCGTGGTCTTTTGAGACCGCTTCAGCTCTGGGCCTCATCTGTGCTGGTCTGTGCTGGGTTGCCATGCGCAGCACTGGGTTCATTCCACTGCTATTTTGTTTTCTGTTTATCCCCACTACATTTGAGACACTGAAGGTTTCACACTAACGCTTGTTACTGTTTTTTTTGTTTTTTTTTGCGCAGGTCCTAGTAGCTGCGTTTGCAGTCTCAGGATATTCATCCACCTACTACCGAGCGGGAAGCAAGCCATTCAACCCTTTACTTGGAGAGACGTACGAATGTATACGGGAGGACAAGGGCTTTTGCTTCTTCTCGGAGCAGGTGAGGCCTCTTTGGCTGGCGCTGTCTGTTCTAGAGGTCTGTGTGTGTGTGTGGGGGGGTGATGGCGCCTCCGCAGGAGTGACCTGGGGAACTGTGCTCACGACCTCAATAAGAAACACATCTCCTCCTTTTCCTGATGGCAGAACTGCCTTTGTCAGCACTGTGCCTTTTGTCCTCTCCCAGAGGCTATTGGAAACACACGCGCGCACACACACACACATACACAGTCACTCTTCCCTGTATAAACACACTAACTTGTATGTACACATGTAGGCACACACGCACACACACATTTTCCTGTATGTACATACATATGGAAATGCACAAACAGTTTTTCCCTGCTCAAACACTCACACACAGCACACATAGGCATGCACACACTCTGTGACATTGCCTTAAGCCAGCTTAGACCTCTTCCTCTTAGCAGGAGACAATGACTCACTGCTGGCCTCATGTGACACACTTGAACACGCTTCCCCTTTGGAAAGGCTCTAACTCTATCAGCCTCTTAAATGCTGATGGAATGCACTCATTTTCAATCCCTTATCTGTGTGTGTATGTCTGTGTGTCTGTGTGTGCGTGTGTGTGCATGTGTGTTTACGTGCATATGGATGTGTGTTAATTTGATGTATCTGATGTGTGTATGTATGTGTGTGCGTGCTCATGCATGCAGAAGTCCTGAATTCTGTATGGTTCCCCTGAGCGCCTGCTGAACTAATACACTCCCCACTGTGCTTTGCTGACTCATCAGACGCATTGTGTAATTCTGCCCAGGGCATTGTAATTAACATATGTAAAAATCAACTCTGACTAGTGGTGGAACTAAGACTGCATGTTTCTCATGTAGGCTACATAGTTTATGAACTGAATCATGCTGATCTCTACTGTCCGCCTTTGTTCAGGTGAGCCACCATCCACCAATCTCAGCTTGTCACTGTGAATCCAAAAAGTTCACCTTCTGGCAAGGTATGTATGTAGTTTGCTTTTCCAACTAAGAGTTGGAGGTTGTATTTTCATAGCCTGTCTTTATGTTATCTCTGTTATTTGTCATGGTAAAATTCCTCCCTCAAAATTTAAACTTCCTTAAAGTATAAAGGGTCATGAGATAATGAAGTATCTATCTATCTATCTATACTAAAATCTCTTAACATCTTGTGTTCTGTTTTAACAGATGTCAGATGGAAAAATAAGTTTTGGGGTAAATCCATGGAAATCCTCCCCATTGGCACAGTGAACGTCATGCTTCCAAGGTAATTCTGATATTTCCCATCCTCTCTGCACCCCTCCCATCAGACAGCTCTATTGTCATGTCAGCAGGAAAGCACACTTATTATTTCCTTGCCATCTCTGAGCAGCTAAAAAGAGATATTTTCTACCCTTTTTGAGAGTATTATGGGGTTTCAGATGGAGTGGGTTATTGCTGAAAGCTGCTCTCCGGCTATCAAAGGGAACTGCCTCCCAGAAGAGTGTGATCACAAGCCTGTGTGTTCCTCTTTTGAAGAGTTGCACTGAGCCTACTGAAGAAAAAACTAGAAAGCCAGGAAAACCCCATCTTTCCACTGCACCAGTGATGTGGAAGCAAATGTCTTACTCATTCGTTAAACGAGCCTTAATCTGAATTTAACGAGTGTCTTTTTCACCTACAACCCCCCGTCTCCGTAGCTATGGCGACCACTACGAGTGGAACAAAGTCACCACCTGTGTGCACAACATCCTGAGTGGGAGGCGGTGGATCGAGCACTACGGCGAGATCACCATCCGCAACACCAAGAGCAGCACCTGCATCTGCAAGCTCACGTTCATCAAGGTGAGGGCCCTCCGTTTGCTAGGGCTTCAGAGGGACAAACATGCCAGAGCTGCGCAGGCTCCTAAAAAAAACACTTGGAAACAAGACTCGTGCAGCAGAGGCCTAAAAATAGCCCCGTCCGTGGGTGCAGCTTATGCCCCAACTGTCGTTAAAGAGGTGCAGCAGCTGGGCTGCTCAAGAGAGAGGTGTGTGAAAAGGGTGTAATGTTAGAAACCACTGTGGAGTGTATGCGTGCTAAGGAGGCTAACACTACACCCCATTGAAGTGTGTGTGTGTGTGTGTGTGTGAGTGAGTGAGGACATGAGTGAGTTTGTGTGAATGTGGTGTAGTGTTAGCCCTCGCTGCTGAGAACACTCACAGGAGCTTGTGTGTGGGTTTTTTCAGGGAAACTACTGGAGCTCCAATGTGAATGAGGTGCAGGGTTTTGTGATGGACCAGGAGGGGAAGGTGGTGCACCGGCTGTTTGGGAAGTGGCACGAGGGGCTCTACTGTGGCGTCCCGCCCTCTGCCAAGTGCATCTGGAGGCCAGGTACTTCAAAGGCACTGCTGGTTTGTCAGGCAGCGCAGGAATGCAAGAAACATTCAGAGTGGTTTCTGACGTGAGGCTCTTGTAAACAGGGCCGCCTCTGTTTGTTGACAGTAGTAAATGGAATGAGAACCACATGAATGCCACTCTTATTTGCAATGAACACTTGTGTTTGCATTGTGGGGAAATAAACTGTTATGGCAGCCACATAAGATGTGGTTTTTGTGGTGTAACTTTGGGTGTAATTCTCCAATTAGTACCAACAGATTGTCCTCTTCCTAAAAGAAATGTTTAGCTGAATTGTTAAATTCAGTTTGTAAACCAACATTTTGATGGATATTCAAAGACACTCAGCAGTAACCCTTACCTGTTCATTCATTCATTCATTTGAATGCGCCTGTTGTGTTTATTTCAGGCTCCATGCCGACAGACTATGAGCTGTATTATGGCTTCACCCGCTTCGCTGTGGAGCTCAATGAGCTGTGCCCTGAGATGAAGGACCTGCTGCCACCCACTGATGCTCGCTTCAGGCCGGATCAGAGGTACCCCCCCCCCCCCCCCCCCCCCCCCAACACTCAACCCAGCAGTAAACGCAGTTGTAGAGTAGGGCCAGCTGCTGCTGCTGCACTTTTCACCTTGTTCTATTATCAAGAAAAAAAAATGACTAGCAATCAGCCAGTGATGAAGAGCCTGGAAGAGTGGTTTGAGATCTGTGCGTTGATTGGTTTTCGGGACTCCCACCACGCAGGTACCTGGAGGAGGGCAACGTGGAGCTGGCGGCGGCCGAGAAGCAGCGCATCGAGGACCTCCAGAGAACTCGAAGGAAGTGGCACGACGAGAACAACATCAAGTACCAGCCTCGCTTCTTCAAGTGAGTACGCAGCAGGGGCCTCCAGTGTGTCACAACATGCAGCACACTTCCAGAGATAAGAAACCCTTCTAATCAGAAGAAATCCTTTCACACCTCTACCTTTATGTCTCAAACAACTTAACGACTGATTGGGCAGTAAGAAGTAATGAACAAGAACTGGTTATCTCAGTGCTGTGAAGTGCTTACAAAAAGTGTCAAATTTGCAGTAGAGAAAAATAAGGTGGTTTTACTGCTTGCACAAAGAATTAAAGACACATGGGATGTGCAGAATATTTGTAATGACAAGTTTTTTATTATTGCTTTTAAATCCTTGTTTGTTTCCAAAGTCTCCCATAAACGTGTGAGGATAAATGGTGCCCCTGGCTAAGTGCAGAAATTATACGTAAGAAGTGCTATGCAACCACCGTTTATCACTGTGACAGATAGACATGTCATGACATCCCAGAAACCAGCAAAACAAAATGTTAATGATGTTTGTGGAACAATCCAGCTTCCAGTGTCAGCCACATTTCCAAACGTTACCTTATGAGAGCATTTCAAAGGTGTTCCTAATAAAAATCCTCTGGTTGGTGATCATTAACATCAGCTAGTGTCATGTAACTGGCAGGTCACACTGAGTGGGGCACAGGAAAATGAAACTGAAAGTGAGTTTCTGTGTCCCATGTGGTTAGTGTTGGTTGCAGGGTCACTATTGAGTCTATGTGGTTTCAAATTTTCTTGTTTTTTGAACCAACAGCACAGTGACCTCAAACAACAGGGCTGATTGATTCCCACGGGTTTCTCCTTTAACTGCATATTCTGGGCCATCATTCCGCGTGACGCACTGTACAGCTTGTACTGTTGCAACAGTGAATTTCATAATTTCACCACTTCCTTTATGCCATTTCAGAAAAGTTGTGGACGCCAACCAGAGAGAGAGATGGGTGTCCAACAACACGTATTGGGAGCTTCGCAAAGATCCCGGCTTCAGCAAGATGGAGAACCTGCAGCTGTGGTAGCACTCGGGTGGATGCCTTTCTGCGCTCAACATATTGTCATCGCCGACAACAAGAAGCTTTAACCTATGCACAATGATGTTGAGAGCTACGATCAACATGTCGAGGCTACATGCATAAAAAAACAAAAACAAAAAAAACCCATTGTGTCGTCCTGTGGTGCTGAGCAGTAATTAACCACAGCCAGCGACCAAAAAAGCATCCAGTTCCATACGACGCGGTTTCAGACTGTTCCCCCCCCCACACTCTAACTCGCAGAAACAGGTTTGTCAGGGCAGTCCACCACCATGTAGATCTCTAACCCCCCTCCCATTGAGACCATGTCAGGCTTTTGAGTATTTCCTTGCCTTAAAAAGAAAAACGCTGAAAAAAACATGATGAAAACAAAGATGGCTTACTCCCACTACTGTCACACACTTTTAGCTTTTTGCGAGCGCTCACTTGATTTGTTACAGCGGAGTGGGTTAGGCCAGTGTTTCAGCTTAGGTCCCAGTGAACTTATACCTACAATATATCATGCATGTTTAGAAGGCAGCTTTCATTGGCATATGCTGAAAATAATGACTTGTCACCTCATTTGTAGATTAAAAAGTAGTGGTATTTTTGTAAAAAAAATTATATATATATTAAACAACAAAAAAGAGTAAAGACACATTAAAATCATAAATAGGCATCCAGTAGACGTGTGAATGGGCCAGTCACCCAGGTGCAGTCTTTTCCATGAAGTTGCATATCATAGCTGTAGAGTACACACACATGGACACTAATCACATGTGCACATGCACCCAACAGATTATTTGTCCCAAAGATGCATTCAAAGAGTCTGCTTTCGATTATCGTCAATGGTTTTGAGAGATGATCTCAAAGACAGCTTGCAACTCGGTAGTTGCCAGCATACACCAGACCTTTGAGCTCCCTATTTAGCCTCTACTGCATTTGGACTTCCACACTAGATCTTCTGCTTTCACACTGCATTTCTCTTGTTTTTGTGCTATACATGTACTGTATACCCACCAGTTAATACATAACACTGGGTCCCCCTGCTGGCTGGCAGTCGGTACTACGCAAAACAGCAGTTAGTCAACGATAAGGAATTTTAACTACACACTGTACTCCAGGCACTTGAAGAGGTCAGAGCCTGGTCAGATAACGGAGTCGAGGGAATGGTGCAGGTAAATGCATTTAATAGGATTTATGACTTTCCTATGCCAAAGAAGAAAGACTACTCAAAAGAGGAATGTGAATGTTAAATGAAGAAGTTGCATATTCCAGAGAGTTTATGGCCATGATACAAGAGGCTTTACCAAAACTACCAGTGTACAGAACATTTGATTTTAAAGACTTCCGTCACCACTGCCTTGCTTTTTCAGTTACACATTCCATGTGTTTTTTTCTGCTTCCATTTGAGTTCTCAGTCACAATTTTGGACACTATGAACATTTTAACATGCTTTCGTTTACGACTGAATGATTACTTGCTGATTCTTAAATATATGAACAAATGCTTGGATTGACCATTTAATACAGATAAAGCATCCATACATCCAAGCAAGCGATGTATACAGTTTTTTTTGTTTGTTTTTTTAACTGTTGTAGACTTGTGAAAATTATAATCATAATCTTGTGTTCCGTAGACTGCTTTGTCCTTAGGTTACAGAAAAATACATCACGGATATTAGACAAGTAGCCTGATGTGTTAAGTAATCAATTTCATACAATATCTTCACCCAATGCAGTGTGTGTCGTTCACGGTGTTAAGACATGTCTCACTACGTCAGCGCCACTTGCTGTGCCTTAACACATTAACTGAACAGTTTGCCCACAGATTCTTAGGATCGAACAAGAAGTGTTTCCTCAGCTAACACTACTGCTTCTGCATAGCATAGCATATTTGCTTTTTCTCTTAAGGCAGTGACCCAGAGACAAACAAAGCTGGACTTGTACTCTCAACACCCCAGATGGCTGACTGTACTGTAGTCAGTCACAGAAACCTTCCCTGCAGCGCAACAACTCATTGGCATAGTCATTCTTTTGTTGGAAATTGAAAAGGGGATTGCAGTTATTCTGTCCAGTGTGTGCCACACATGTACTTGATCAGTGTGGTGAAGTATAGTAAGGTTTCAGACTTGTTATTCTATATGTAATGTAATGGAACGACAGTGAAGTGTATGCATCACTTTGATTCAGGTTCTTTCTGGAGTCATTTCAGATGACTAATGTACAGTTATCAGTATATTCTCCTCACAGTTAAGAATGGCAATGGTTTTGACCAAGCATGGTGTGATGGTGATTATATTGCATAATTTATGGTAGTTGGAACTGCTGTTACAAAGACTTCATACGATGATGAAATGTTGGTGCCCAGTACAGAAAATTATATTTTAAGACATTTTGGCATCACACGGTTTGCTGTATCTGAAGTCAGAAAAAAAATCCTGTTACTAATCTTGGTTTACAAGAGCTGAGCAAAAAGATTTAAGAGCTGATGAGTCACATCTATTGTACTGTTTCTTCTATCTGCATGTAGAAAAGACATAGCCTGCCAATGAATGTTGCAAATGCCTTACAAAAAAAGTTTTTGTTTTTCTTGTTTTGTTTCATTTTCCAATTGGGAGTTTTTCACTTTGGGTTTTTACCCTAAGCAGACATAGAAGCCTGTGTGCTGTGATGGGCTGTCATGGTTCCATCCATCCCATATGATGATGGTTTCCCTCTGAAGAAGTGCAATTGTATAAGAACATATCTTTCCATCAACACTGTACACAGCTGCTATATAGTGTGCTTGTTCTACTATAAAAGACAACTATAGAAAAAAAAATCGTCTCCTGTTTGTTGTATTAGTCTGGGGTATATTAAACTAAATCAGTGTGGACTGCACACAGGCACTCCTTTCAAACTTACAGCTGATAGATCTTCCAGATAAACATGCATTTTTGATCTGTTAAATGGTGTCAGAAATCTTTACATGATCCAAGATCGTATTATGCTGACATACTGTATACATGTTTTCAGTACAGTCCATGGGCGATGTATTTCATGCAAAAATAAAATGCTCTATCATCAACATTCACATGTTTAATTCAAACTAAATTCATCCTCAATCAATCCACAGCAGAAGAGGTTGAACTGAAGAACACACATGCCTCTTCAAACTGTAACATGGAAAACAGGCCACTTCATTTTCAGCTGTAACAGGGCATTACAACTTCAGGTGCTTCAGACACTTCAAATGTTAACAATCAAAATATGACATAAGTATGCATGCATACTAGGTATATATGCATACTTATTTCAGCAAGGCATAAAATTGAACACAGCTGGTTCCAAAATGTATCGTTTCACTGCATAACCACTCTGGTCTGCATATTACACATCTACCTGCACAGTTCACATGCAGTGAAAATTATTGTGCTCATCCAATGTCATTCTAGACTACAGCCAAAAAGTAATGCACTGCAAAACTGAGAAATAAACTATGCCATTCAAATGCATAGACCAATCATTTTACCTATACTACTTTACATATATAAATTTTGATCTCACTTATTTCATGACAAACTTGAGGGCATTATTTTCATAAAATAAATAATGTATATAGCAGTCCTCTCCTTGAGCCTATGGTACTGTAGCAGCAGAAGTAGATATCTTTCAGCATCAGCTTAGTTTCAACTAAATAAAATTGAGGGCAACTGTTCAATTCATTCTCAGGGTAAATCTCTTCATTATTAAATATGAAAACCATTTAAATTCGATGGAAATGTTTGTCTTCTGGATCATGAATGACTGCATTGTGTGTTCCATTATTTACTTGTAGAGAAAATCTTGTATAGAGGACTAGTGCAAAGGAAATAGCCCTACCTTCACATTTACATAATAATTAGGTTTTGACCCAAAGACAAATAACAAGGACTGACTAACTACAAAACAATCTGATACGTTACAATCCCGCTGTACATATAAAAATAGAACTATACATTTAGAGCTGGAATCACCTATTTCATTGTGGACAAAATCTTGAGGTACTGCAGCGCGCTGTGTGCTGCGTCATTGTTTGCGTTGCCACAGGTGATGCCTGTCCCATGGCACACAGTCACTGGCATAGTGGACAGCTGCACTAGACACTGGTACAGCCCGTTAACTGTCAGCTCATCTGTCAATCACAATCACAGGGGTGTTAAAAATCACATCCACATGTTTCTGGTGTGGTTATTTTCCCTGGCATATTTCATTTCAAATCAGAATGCACAATATTGGATTTCAGCCGATATCCACTATGCTAATCTTTTCTCATTGAGCTCCTTTTGGCTGACTGGTAATCCAGATACAAATACATACAAATCTTTTATTTCCTTCAGGGTACTTTATTTCCCTCTCCAGAGCTTGAATTAATCTATTACTGTTGCTGTGATGGCCTAGTTGTTGCAATACAGACATAAAACTTCTTCATAAAAAGCTTCCTCTGAAACTCTATTAGGTGATTCTCTTGCCACGATGTGCCAGGAATGTCTGCAGAACCACTTTCTACTATACTTCACTTACCTAAACGTCTGCACTCTCCCCCACTGTCAGTCTCCTTCTGTAGCTAATTATTCCAATTTCAATGTAATTCAGCGACCACATGTGGTAGAATGTGTTGTTATAGGAGAGCTGACCTGCCGCTGGTTTGCATGCAAACTTCAGTGGACTTCTAGACAACACAGAACTTTGTTGTTCTTACTATTATGACAATATGACAAATATTCTAATTCCAGATAGCACATATCTGCCAATACTGATTTTGCAATGATAATATCCTGCATCACTGATTTCAAATAGGCTACTCACCTATTTTGTGGTAAATGACCTCAAAGCCCTGCTCCTGCGATATGTCCTGCATCATCTGCACATAGTCTGCGTTGGGGATGCTAAGGGGAGTCCTCCTTAGCTGGGAGATCGTGTCACCTGTTGAGTGACGCAAGCCTTCCAAGTAAACTGTGGGCTTTGGTGTCTGGAGAAGCAGAAGGACCATTTGGGAAACACATCTCAAATGTTTAAATGTTTCTAAAGATGAGAAAGACAATGTTAAATTACCCATGTAATTTCAGCAGACCCTGATAAACTTTGGAGTTTCTCCAGGATTTTCTCGGCCGCAACCTTTTTGGCCATTTTCTTTGAACTTCCTGCTCCTGATATATACAGCCATAAATGACAACATTTGTTTCATTCATTATGGCATGTTAAGAGAAGTCACACACCAGGTGACTGACAGCTGATAAACAATTTTTACTGATGCATATTACTGAACAGCCAGTAGACTACTGATAAACATACAGAAAGAAAAGCAAATCCTGAAAAGGGATTAACTTACATTGACTTGGTTCTGTAATATTGAGAATTTTCTTGACATTTTACATTCCCCAGTTACACATACATAGACACACACAGACACAGTGACACACACATCACCACATTTCCCAAACTGGGGGCATACCAGTCTCCATGATGTTCTCCAGCCTGCAGGTGACAGAGAACTGCCTGCTATGGCAGGGGCCCGTCTCATTCACCACCACATACTCTGGGAGATGCCAAGACCTCTGAAGAGCAAGCTCCTGTGAGGATGGATTGGGCTCTTGTCAGTGCATGTCAATAAATTTCAACGTACGACGCATATTTACAAAATTTCGTTGGAACAAGTAAGCTTCACAGGAAGGACTGAAAACAAATAAACCAAAAGAAAAAACAGTAGCACCACCTGTAGCACTCCTACAGGGTTATGCTGGTCTTTTGGTTCACAAAGTCCATTATTGTCAGTCTGCTGAAGCACAGGGCTACAATGGAGACACAAAGCACATTAAAATTAGATGTCTGATGACATCTTCAGGCACATATCATGTTAGTGCACACTGCAAGCAGCTTACAGAGCCCCGGGATCCATTTCCAAGATCTTCAGAGCAGCTTCTGCAGCTTGATGTTTGGCTGCTTTTTTACTGAATCCTTGACCTGAGTGACCAGAAAGGACACAAAAAATAGCCACTGACATTTTCTACTTTTTGCATCCAAATGGCTATTTTTTTCGTTTCCCACTGTACATTATTGATCCAACCCATATCAATTTATAATTATGAGAGCTTGACAAGTGACTCACCTCTGCAGGTTATTGCACCCATCGTGACAGTAAAGACAAAATTCGGTTGATGGGGTGTCCCCTCCGCTTTCTCCAAGTCATAAATTGGAAGGAAGTCGATTTTGGTGCCATATTCATGTAGAATTTGAATGGGCGTTTTCTCAGGACATGCCATCTGAGTTTGCTCAAGAGTGCTGCAAAAAGAGTGTGACACTTTGTCAGACGACAGGACAGATAGTGTGCAGTACAGTTAACAGACGCAACAGACAGTGAAGCGTAAAGCTTAAGATACACCGAGTAGTAGACAGCGAATCATCAAAAGGTTAATATTTCGACCGGTTCAGGCTAATAAGTCCGTTTTAATGACTGATGCTAGTGGGTTAATGAGGAAATATAAATTACCATGTTAGTTATTATCGGACAGAAGCCAATGTTGTTGATGCATAATGTTAAAATGTTAAATATTAATGCTACTTTCAATTCATAGTATGACGTTACTATACTGCAAGCTAACATTAGCCAATGTGAGTCCACTATGGCAAACTGTTCTGCCATATGACAAGCTAGCGACTTATAGGCTACTAAGTTGCAAGAGAAAGATGCGAGCTCGTACACACACGTGCCAAATTTGCTACTATGTTTCTGGGATATTGCTAGCGCAGGCGAACAGCCACGTAAACACAAAAAGGTATGATACAAGTTCTGAATGGCGCATTTATTTACTTCTCCACAGCTAATGCGTCCATCGGACCTCACCGGTATTGTTGCCTTCCCAAAAATAGGCGGGTTAAATGGGTGGCGTCAATTGTAAACCAATCGCGGTGGCTCATTAAGTTGCTGGTCCAATCATAACTGTCAAAATCTTGAGTGACATGTTTAAAATCGAGTTATATTTTAGATATTTTCGTTGCAGGTTTTTACCATAGGTTTATTATGGACTAGCGTACTCATTTTGTTTTTTTCCTTTCGGGTTTTTTTGTTGTTATTTCAGGGTCATGTGACACTAAAGAAGGCCATTGTGACTTAATCGACCCTTTAGAACTTGCACCTGAACACACTCCTATTCCTACACTCTATTCCACTTGACTTTGTGATACGGGTCAAGTGAAAATGTAAGTTTTCATATTACTGAAATACAAGAGCTAGACTGCTATGTTATGCCTTTACATGATGCCATAAATCCTCTCCAACATAACATCAGTACACAGTATACATTTGTTGTTGGTCTAACCTCAGACTTTTCATGACAGGCAGGTGGTTCTTCAGGACATGCAAGAACAAATGGGAAAACTGACTGCTCTTCTGAAGGATGAGCGTAGGTCCCATCAGCACAGCTGCCAGGCGGTGAGACTCCTTTTCAAACTGTGTTGTTCCTGTTGTGCACTTCTGCTATTCTTCAAAACTCTAATTCTCTTCTCACAGCTGCTGGAAGAGGCTGACAGGCGGGCAGACAGAGTCAGGCAGATGCACCAGCAGGAGATGAAGTAAGACCATTCTGTCTTCTCTCAGCATTGTCTCACCTACAGAGTGAAGCATCCTTGTTCCTAAGCCATGCTAGTGTTGCTTATTCCCGTTCAGTTCATTTAATTTCACTGTATGTGTGAGTGAATCAACAACCTGCTAAATGTCTCCTCAACCCCAAATATTTTAGCCAGCTGATTGAGGCCCACAACAAGGAGATCAAAAGTATTTTAGAGCTCCATTCACAGCATATGGAAGATGAAAGAAGTTATGCAGCTGAGCGCTATGGTAATAACTGCAAAACACTACAGAATTTCATTCTGCTGCCATGGGCACAGCATTTGTAATGAATGTCTTTTTGGCCCTATACAATAGCCTTGCTGGAGAAAGACTATGACTTCCTGAAGAGCTCCTTTCGCACCTACAAGGTGAACTTCCCAGAGATCCCACAGATCAGGTTAATCATGTTATTCAGTGATCTCACGTCTATGGTCTCTAATTCTCAAAAGGTCTGTTTGGGTTTCAGGACAGCATAACTGAGGAGATGCGTAGCTTATGGCAGAAAAAGGAGAGCAGCTGGAGAGAGGAGCAGGAGAGGGCTCTTATGGAGCAAATGATGAGTTGTGAGAATTATATATAACGTGTACTAGCTAATATTATGAATTTGAAAAAGAAACTTGTGTTCATGAAAAAGTATAATTTTTGTGACAATGTAATCAAGACGAGTTAATGCAGTTGCTTGCGCCGACTGATCCTTCTTTCACCATTTCTTATTTAAGTAAAGAAACAACTGAGTCAATGTGAGGTAGAAAAAGAAGAACAACGAAAGGCTTTTGAGACTGAAATTGCAGAGCTACATTCTCATTATAACACTGCAATAAAGGTAATGGGCAATTCCATGTTATGATGTGACAAGAGCATGGGCCAGCACAGTGATTTTTAAATATTTTGTGCATTTATATATATATATATATTATATATATATTATAAACAAATTATAATCATTCATAATCATTCATGATACAAATATCCTTCTTGGCATCACGGATTTGACCTGAAAACTGCATAATTCATCTTCCAGCTCTTTAAAATTGGACATGTCTAATGTGACCTAGGCACTTGAAAAAGAGCGGTCAGAAAAAGAGGTATCCATCACCTTATTGAATACAGCCCTCATGCAAACTCAATACCAGCTGGAGGTAATGGTAAGTTTCTCATCATGATGCTATATATATTTTTTAATTATTATTTTTTTTTTCCTCCTATCTGCTCCTCTAAGTGTTCCTCTCTCTCCATACAGAACCATAACTCATCTGTTGAAGCTAGGAGGGAGCTCACCCGCAGGCGAGACACCATCTTGCAGTTGGCCCAGTCCAAGTCTGTACTAGAGTGATTGTAAGGTCCACTGTGCCATCAGCACCAATGGACATGGGTTTGCTCTAATGATGTCAATGCACAGGTCGCGTCCATAGACATCTACTGCCCTCATTGTGAATAAAATTTTGGTATCAGATATCCAAATTTCAAATGTTCCCAAGTGAACCTCTTCTACTTCTTGTATTAGCTTTAGCTGTGCCAATACATAAAGGGCAATTCCACAGAAAATTAATCTCTTTGTCATATCCATAATTACAATAAAATGCCTTGGTACTGTATGATGTAAATGACTATAACATTTGAGCATTTGCTACTTTTGGCTATAGAGCTGACATGAAAACAAAATGTCACATCGTCATTTTTTATTGGCATTATTGACATGACAAAAAGTTAATTTTCTGTGGAATTGCCCAGGCAAAAAAGTAGCATGTTTGTCCAAGGTGTCTGTTTTACATACAGTATATTAAACCAGTTCCTGTGGGAACAAATTAAAACAAACTCTGGACACTGGTCAAAATTCAGTGTGAAATCAGAGTGAAAGGGTCAATACAACAAATATGTTTTATTTTTTAAATACATGACTAGATGTGATACTGTATCTGTATTCAATTACAATTGATGTGATAAAAAATCCATTTCAACACATCCTACAGTGATGTCTGCTACGGGCAACAGGCCCCTGGGCAGCTTGGGATGGGAAAAACGACTCTCTTGCGTAGTGTGTATACCGGCTGGGGCATTTGCTTTCTGTGGACAGCTGTTTTCTTGCTTACGTCGTTGTTCACTTCTGTCAGAATGGAGAGCAAGTCATACCCCCTGGTAAAAAGTAAAAAGAATGACATTCATTCTAATGTGTTCACTGCAGTGTTCCACATGAACAAAGATACTGTGTTATGATATAATCTGTAAACTTCTCTACGATATTCAAAATGAATTCTGAACTATACAAAAAGTTACATTGTTTTTATTAAGACACTGATTTTGGCAGATCTCCCACATATCGACACTGCACTTTTCTCGATAATTTTACACTGATCTGTGGTATGGCAACACCATATATATAGTATACATGTAATACACTCACTTAGGTACCAGCGATTGCAGCATTTTACACAGTGACTGAATAAACCATGTGCCCTCCTTTCGGTCTCTGAAAGAAACATATTGCGGTATGGTGGCCATGCCTATCAAGAAGTCTGCATCAGTTGGAATGGAGTTACTCAATGGCACTGCTGCATCAATGATTAATGATCTTGGGCAGAGGCCGTCGGCCTGGATGTACACAATTGGCTGCTCCATATTGCCCTGACATGCCTGGATGAAGAAGATCTTGGGCTTCTCCCTCAAGGAGCGGCAACAGTGCCCAGAGAAATGCCTTGTGAGATCCCCGAGTTTGACTTTGTTCCCATCCACTCCATAGACGGTGCCCTCCAGGCCGTGACTGAGCACACAGCACACGAAGCAGTCAAACTGGGAGTGATCCCTCTGGCTCAGCTCATTCAGCAGAGACACCATTGCCTGCCTAGAGAGGTCACGATGGACCTCTACCTCAAAGCCCAACCACTGAAACACCTCCTTCAACTTTGCTGAGACACAGAAACATAATGTGCATAATCAAATAACACATTACAGAACTGTTCACACATTTCATACAAACACTTATGTGTCAGTCACACACCATAGTTTATTGATGATTAAGACATAAATGAGCCCCAAAGTAGCCTATGTTCAAACAGTGAATCACCAAATTCAATGATGTGAATAGCTGTCTTCCACACTCAAGACAGTTGAGAATATGAATACTAAGAAAATACTGATATTGAAGCAACAAGGCACTTGTGCCATGTTGATGTTAACCAATGTAATAAAAAGTCAAATACAATAAATCTGGAAAAAATACTATGTTCAGTTACATCAAATGATTCAGTTAATTTAGAGGATGTATTCTAATCCTGTATCTTTCATTTACCTTCATCAAATTCTGTTCCGTCTCTGTTCTTCAAGTCGCTGTTTGATTTGGAGAAGTCGTGATTATTTATGATTACGCACACACCTCTTTTATCGCAGGTCATGGCGTATTTTGGCAGATCCTGAAACAGGAAGAACAAACACCAGCTCTCTGTGGGCCTGAAAGCAGTAGCTTCCTTTCAGTAAACCGCAAGTCAGTGGTGCAAAGTCTGTCTCACCATGACAGCACATGAAGTGCTTGAAGATGTATTGCTTTGTTTAAGATTCACATTTCCAGGGGCTGAAGAGTAGGATAAATGAAGGCTCTGCACTAAAATAAAACAAAATAAAATAAACATGCAGTCTTTGTTTGAACAGAAAGTTATAACCTGTCCAAGACTGTGTATTAATATAGATTATGAGAGCAAATACAGTTGAATAGCCTACGAATACTATTACTTGTAGTATTAGTACTACTAGTATTACCCTCATTGTCTTCAATGCTGCCGAAAAGACTCAGATTTTCTAGTCCTTCTGTTGGGACACCCAAGGACTCTATAACAGAGCAAGTCAATAAGTGGAGCAGAAAGAGAAGAGGAAGATGGAGCAAATATGGGCACAGACTCATCAAAACCAACCTGGATGTTCTGAATTACTTGCAATACCAGATTCCTGAGGACAACAAGGAAAATGAATTCATCATATGCCACCGACTACACAATTGGTAGAGAATGAATTAGAGCTGTAAGTCTTACAGCAGCATTGTATTATCCCTATGCTTGAACTTGAGCATTAAGAACATTGTGGGTATACAAAGAGCTTATCAAAAGCTAGGTGAAGTGCTCTGTTCACAAACACATTCTGTGTCCACCAGTAATGTTCTCGATGCTTGAGTTCATGTGTAACGACTCTGATAATGTTTGAAGTGTCATGCTATGGTGAGCCTTGTTAGTGTTTTTAAAATAATGATTTGGATGCATCTGGCCAAGTGGCGTGCTGACTGAAAGCCATCTGGCTGTACATGCAAACAGCAGACAAACTAAAAAACCCAGCTACTGATGTGATTTTGCTTTCAGATGCAAGTTTGAGTCTCGCCCATTCAGGGAAACAGCCTACATAGCTTCAGTGCCGGAACTTCCCTTCCACTATAATTCACTGACACTCACCTCTGTTGAGGGATTGAACACTTCACAGAAATGTGCTGGCGGGATAAACTCTGAAACAAAAACAAAACTAGCATTGTCAATTAGTTCGATCAAAACATATTAGCAATAGCACAGGAAACCTTCCCTAGAGCACATGAAACCTACCCTCAGAGGAAGTGTTAGAGAGATGCAGACTGAGTGTATCCTGAAAAATGACAAAACAAAACAGGTGACCCACAGAGCCTAATGACTAAACATGTGCATACGTGAATAAACCTGAGATTTATGGATGCCTTAAATACAGTTACATGAGGTTATTTCACCTTGTGGGAACCAGTGACCATCTCCGACACACTCATTTTTCCTCCTACTGTTTCTTGGGTTATGGGACCTATATTGTTGACTTGATTTGACGGTTCATTTGAATGATAATCTAAAGAAGAGAAAATGCATAAGATATATCAGCCACTAGCTCTGTTTACATACAGTAATTTGACACTTCATATAGTGGTCTGTTTCTTATCAGGAATATTCTCAAAGACATAATATGTCTGTTGGAACCTAAAGCACAGCCCTAAGGCAATCAGATATATTCCAATATTTATCAACAAACTCCTTTCACTATGTAAAGGTATGGTGTGCAATTTTACCATTGCTCAGCAGTGAACTAAATTGCACTTACTTTGATATTTACTTACTAGTTTGTCTTTCATACATGTCAATTCTTTTTGTCAAGCTGGGGCAGACTTTGGAAAGAATGCTCTTCAAGACATCCAGTTTTTCACAGCTCAGAAGATCCTCTTTCTCCATCTCACGTAGAAGCTCAAGAGTAGTCTAAACAATGAGACTGGTATTACACTGACTGGCAAGCTTTGAATAATTAATTATGCAAGACAAAAAAGCCCTTTTACCATAAACATTTTTCAAATAGATTATGGTTAAAAAAAAAAAAACATCTTTTATTGGAGAATTTCACCTGTGATTCATTATTCTGTCAAACTAACAAATTAAAAAAACAAAACAAAACAATGTGATTATGCATTACTTGATTATACACATATGTGTAAATGTTGACCAAAAACCAGCCCATTTTACTAACATGGTGCAAACAAACAATGGGGGGTTGTAGTCGAAAACTAGAAAAGACATAACTACCTAAAGGGCACACAGAAAAACTTGGAGAGACCAACTAAAACAGACTTGGCATTTGGAAAAGCTTGTTGCCATCTGTTTTATGGGCATTATAGATATTAGAGGGATTAAAAAACAAATTGAACGTCTTGAGGTCTACATGACATTTTTTGCTAAAACTAAATATTGTGTTAAAAGTAAAGCTAAGGGTTAGAAATATTTAGCTATGAAAATGCTGGGAATCATGTCAACACCTTAAGATAGAGGTTAAGGTATAACTCAAGAACAATTTAGCGTTAAGAATGCTTTGAGAAACCAGACCCAGATGTGTAGTTAAAGGTGCGGTAAGCTGTGCTATGTGACTAATAACTCTAGTGTGTTTCGTTTAGTCTTTGATTCAAATATGATGTTAAAAAACTTTGGACAAATGTGTCTTCTTAAATGAGACATGAGACATGACATAAATGAGCATAGAAAATTGCAAAGTCATTTAATGACACTTAACCTGCCATTAAATGTCACTATTTGTAGATGCTCATCAAATACAGGAATAATGTTTGGTCATACTGTCATATTTACTTGGTGCCTTGTTAAAAGGATCCTTGGCTAGTAAGTCATGTTGGCCTTATAAGACTGACGTTGGTATCAGCTGTATTTGACAAGACTTTCGAATGCTCAAAATGCCTTCTTTTTTTATTAAAACCTTTAGAAATTGTAAAAGCTTGTAAACTGCCACTATGTAAGTCTCAATACTTTCTGGGTAAAAAGTGACATCACCTGGTTGATTTTGATGGTGCCTATGTGCAGCAACAGCTTGATCTTGATTGGACCTTAATTGAATTCAACCAGGTGATGGCACTTTTACAACAATGGCAGTTTACGAGTGAAAGGATTTTCTAAATTTTTAATAAAACCAAAAACATTTCGAGCGTTTTTAAATCACGTTTATGTTGCTGACGCCAACGTCAATCTTATAAGGCCAACATCTTACTGGCCAGGGATCCCATTAAAGTTAACAGCTTTACAAGCAAAGATTCACTCTCAAAATAATGACTGTTTCGTCATCTATGAACCAAACCCTGAGAGACACTTCAGAAATTACACAAGAGTCAAAATTGTCACGCTTACGAGACCATTGAGGCGCCACTACTAGTAGCTTGCCAAGGGGAGGTCTACATCATTCACATGACATTAACAGGGCACTTACCTTTTTATCATGCAGCTTCTTGCGAGGTAGAGTATCACGCAACAAGAACTTCATGGCTTCAAGGTCTTGAGCTGTGATGTTGTCAGACAGGCCAAACAGGAGCTTTCTGGATACGCACAGGATGACATAAGATTCCGATCGTTAAGTGAACATAGCAAATATTTCATCTGATGAAACTAGGCATCAATACAATTTGTAATTACCAGTGTGAACAATATCATCACCACCATAATAATCAGATAGAGACTGGTTGTCACCTGTAGGGTCCAACTAGGCTTTCCCCTGGTTGCTGAATTGCTCGGATGCCGATTCGCCGTATCAAGTCATGCCGTTTACAGATGTGTAGAAGTTCTATGAGCAACGAAGTATTTTCCCTTGACAAGAGGTCGCTGTCCATAAGCAAGCTGAACAGCTCTTTGGAGGAGATAACGCTTAGATCACGGCCAAGGAGGTCGACGCAGAGAAACGCAAATGCCTGGGCATCAGCCTCACTTAGAGACTGTTCCACTTGCAGCAGACTTTCTTGAAACTTTATTGGCTATGCGAAACAAGATAGGGTAAATAGGCAAACTAGTCAGATACATCCGCAGCTTAATGATCATGTGGATCGGATCTGCTATACTTCTCAAAGCTATTTTCTCTCTTATATATACACCAAACTGTATTAAAGTCTAAATGTCTAAAAATTAAATAACCTGTCCTTACACCTACTAGACACATGTTTGATCCGGTACCCCATCTTAGCCTCTAGAAAATAATGGTACCACGGCATGAAAAGTGTAGGCGCCTAACCATTAGCAAATAACGCCAAATCAATCGGCTCACATGAACAATCACTCCAACCATTAATGTTGAAATCCCCTTTCCGGATAAATTCTGGCCCATTCTAAGAAGGAATATCCTTAACAAAGATTGCTAACCAGTCTGCTATGGACTGGTGTCATCAAACTTAAACCTGGCGGATATACGCGTAACCAGAAATGTAAGCGGCATTGCTTACCTCGTCCATATTTTAAAGTGGAACATATAGATTCATGTACATGATGGGACAATGTCAGGTGCCATGAGTCTAGGAAGCATGAGTTATAATTTAGTAGTTGCTAAACAAGGAAGGAGAGCGGAAGGACTGAATCGAAAGTTTGTTACCCCACCCACCTAATATCCTAACTTCACACTTAAACTTTTTTTAAATAGAAGACTACTGTATGGGTCTATATGGGTATATAGGATAGACTACAGGAAGTAAGATTTGTACCCGAAATTGAAAACAATTTATTAGGGGAAATCCAGGACAAGATACAGTAATGTTACAAGAATGCAAAAACGTCAGCAGAGTAAATTCAAAGCGCGTAAGGACATGTCCATAAACTGACACTAACTACCCAACACTGAACAGACAGACCAACATACAATAAAAATACATGTCTGATCTATTGACTTGAAGAGTATAATCGGGAGCTCTTCACAGTGTTCATGCCGAGATTGCTGTGTGACCGGGCCGGCTGAGTCCCCTTTATTTTGATCTTGAGCCAGCCTCGACTGAACCTTCGTCGCTTAGAGTAGTTATATTGAGTATCTTGGACGACGGACTCTGAGGGGAAAAAACATGTAGGTAACATTGCGGAATGTCAACTTTTTCACATGATTTGTAGAACAAGCTGAGACACATGTGCTGTTGTTTGTAGCGTGTGCTACTCACCTACTGTCCCGTTTATTTCTCTTTCTCATGACACTAGCACCTACTAACACGTCGCAGTTGTTAAGTGCAATAGTAAGCAAGTGACATAGGACAGCGTCATGGTACTCGGTACTGCTTGCCAATGACAGACAGTAGATGAACAGCTTAGGACAGTGGCACAGGGCAGGAGGCAAGTGGCACAAGACAGTGGGTGACGAGCGCACGTACAACAGCATAACATTTGACACTACAAGACAACTTCTAGTGGCACACCACAACAACAGAAATCTAAAATAAAGACAATTACGTACGGCCAGTAAACAGCGAGCCCAATGTAGTGATGCGCTGCTGGGGCCGGGGCAACTGGCGACGACCAAGTCCGTGGGTTCTGGATAATACACAATCCACATATATGTCCCAGAAAATCTGAGCGAGGTCCCAGAATAATGCACCGTGTTTTTGATTATCAGATGACTTCAAGAAGACCATTAGGTTCCAAAAGGCTGGTACAGTGTCTGCGATCCTTGGAGTGCGCATCTCTAAGAGAAGGACAGAGGATGACTCCCAGCACTGGGGATCGGCCCGGTTCAGGGTTAAAGGGTCGACCTGGCCCGGTCTTTGGGCATGCAGAGGCGCTGTGCAGACGCAGCCAACCAACAAGGCCACGGCCAGACGAACAGTGAACGGAAAATGGTCCATCTATAAACATAACAGAAACACATTACAACATGAAAAAAATAAGGATGTAAATGTTTTCAACGGGACTTTTGGATATGGGAATTCAACAGGTTCAGCTGCTAGAATATGTAGCCCTAGATAGTCAAAAAATCTCAACGCACAGTGTCAAATTCATCAAATTAAACTCAGGCTAGCTGGTGTGAAGAATGTAGGTTAATAACCAATGAAACGCCAATTCATTTAAAATACATGAAATCAAAATAATTCTAAATATCCATTAAAAATGTCAGGCTAATGTTTACTCTTTCACAACAATCAGACCTTTAAAATCAGACACACGGCAGCAACTATCTGAAAAGTTTATTCGAAATAGCATACGATCTTACCTCGAGGATGATTCAAAATTAATGCTGTTATGGAACATCTTTTCCGTCTCTCCTGCAGTGTGCGACGTCAATCATAAATAAATAGGTTGACAGGGGGGTTGGACAGATAATCGTCCGAATTTTCTTACTTGATCTGCTCAGGATAACACTTTTATGAAATATGAAACACATTGTCATTGTAGAAGTTGTAGAAGAACATTTTTCTGAATTTTAAAAACTAACACGTTTTCATTGTAGTTTATGAAGTGTTAGATGGAGAGCCTGTGTGATGTATGCACACTTCATCTCACTGATTCGTGTTCATATTCAGCAGGATCATTGCTCAAAATTAATAATGTGTAATTATGAAATACTTTTGTCATTTATCTTTAATTCTTATCTTTGGCCAAGGGCTTTGGATGAGAAAGAGAACACAAGCTGGATACTATGCTGACACACTATCAGTTTTGGAGGTGTTTTAGCCTACAAAGTGGGCCTTAGGTCAAAGAGTCTGACGTCAGAGAAATATTGTAATGAGCTCACCTGACCTTAGAAGAACATGGCAAGAATTCCGGTTTTGGATGCAATGCCGAAAAGCGTCATTAAAGGCTCGTACGCTACGTGCGTCTTGTGCTTTTAGCAAAATGTCACGAGTCAGTGATCGTTCATTTAATCGCTGTCATGGGGAGAGGCCATCGTTAAGTGTGACACATGTAAGACTGTTCAGTCATGACTGAAAATGTCACATCGAAGGGAAAATTATGAATGAAGCGTGGTGTAGTATGTGGCCTTGGTTGCCTGCACGAACAGGCCTCCTGCACTAGGAGACATGGGTTCTGGTCGACCCGGGTACTACAGAGTGTAAATCTTCAGTGCTGTCAAAATGTAGTTGCGAGCAAAGATGCCAAACAGCAGAGTGTCACGTGGTGTCATTAGGGCAATGACATGGTTGACATGGTCACTCAGCAAGATGTTAAATGACCTGCAGGACTGGCCTGGATATGAGCTCCCTTTTTACAGCCATTCTGCCAACTTTTACTTTGCTGTGAATGCCTGGATCTTACAGACCATATTTTTGTTTACACTGGCATCTAAGTACAACATTAGGGATTATACTACAGAGGGTCAATGGTTCCTCATCTTAAAATAAGGATGAAAAATTATATGCATAAACGCATCTCCAACTTTGACCTTTTGGTGGCACTAGAGTGCTGGAGGTGCCAACATGAAACCTTATGAAAAGAATTAATGGATTGGATGGAGGTGCAGAAATTTTCAAAATGCAAATTCAATGCTCCTACTGAGTAAACTGCAAAGTTTTCATCCTTTGAGACAAAAACTCACACATACTGCTTCCAAGAGGGTCATGAACCCCATGTTTGAGTTAAGTTTGTACTGCAACTGTTTGATATCCTATTTGCTGCAACTCTTTAATGTCCTACTTAAGAATTCAGTTTACACTTTAGATTAGGGTACACATATTCACAATTAACTAACAGCTTATTAACATGCAAATTAGTAACATGTTAGTCATTTGTTAGTCATTACAAATCACTTTTTAATACCTTATTCTACCATTAACATTAACATTAAGTTTATTTCTCCAATACAAACTCTATTACTGTTTATTTGTAGTTAGTAAGTTATTCTAAGGAAGTTATTGTCCCTCAATAATATAACCCAAAACTACAAGTACCTAATAGTGTCCTAATTACATCTTTTTGATTGAGAATAGCTGTTCCTTTTGTACCACCACCTTACAAGCCCCTTACTGAGCAAAGCATACTGAGATCAAAGTTAATATGCAACAATTATCTTACAGATTATGAATAAGAAGTAATTAGGAGGAGTTTATACTGGAGAAAGTCTAGTTAATGGCCTTCTATGGGTAGAATAAGATCATGCAGAATAAGGTATTAATAAGCGTCTTTTAATGACTAACAAATGGCTTGTATGTTATTAATTTGCATGTTAATAAGCTGCTAATTAATGGTCAATATGTATACCCTAATATAAAGTGTTACCAAGAATTAAAGACTTAGAGGATATTTTTTTAAAATATTCAGTTTATTTATGATTAGCTTATCAAGTAATGTTCTTTTTTCTGTACATGATGCAGTGCAGTGAAGGACAAGGTGGATTTTTAATCAACATGGGATCTTACACAGAGACATATGAAACAGCTCGGCTGCAAAGAAACATTCCTGTTTACAAAGTGTTTGAGTCTCATTTGAGACATCAAATTACGTAGGTGATGACAAGTTTGTTAAAAAAAAAAAAAAAAAAACATTCAGTTTGACCCACAAATGTAAATTGACATTCACTCCATTCTCAGTGGAAAAACTAAATCCATTGTGGTCGCAATTGAAAGAGAGACAGAGTGGATGGTCAGACACACCAAACTCTGCTGCCCACAGGGGAAGCAGCTCTCATTCTCCATGTAGGTAATACTGTTATAATCACCATACCATGGTTTAATCAACAACAGGATTGTGCAAAATTGTTGTTTGCATAGTAAATAAAAGTTACATGTTTTTGTTGTTTGACATGCATGTCTTAGAGTAGAGTAGTGTATGATCGCACTGATTGTTTAGGACTCTTTGACAGTAATATAAGCCCATTATAGGTCAGGGCATCCTGTGGTCCATAGGGGCCTGGACAGGACAGGACAGGAGAGAGATGTAGGCAGGAGGATGAGCATAGAGATGATGATTCACTGGAGACAGGCTGGGTGCCACCTTGACCATGGCTGTCTGTTCTTTTATGTTCACCTGGAAAAGGAGGCTATTCAGCTGTCCTTCAGCTCCTGACTGGACCACACCACAGAGTAGTTTATGGAGGGCAGGGGAAGGAGCTGGGAGTAGAATTACATCCCGACCATTTTCACTTCACATTATTCTTTGGCTTTGAATCTACTGGGTTATCACATGCAACGACCCCTGTGACAGAATCTGATTGACTGCTCCCGACCCTTTAGCCTTGTCTCTGGTCTTCACCCACTAGTCATACTTATCTCTGTGTATACAGTACAATAGATCTGACGTGATATAATGCCGCTACGTACCTAAGGGGGTAGCGCAATGTAACAAGTTGTACCATTATTCTGATTTAGTTTCACTCTTGATAAATAGCAGACAATGTGTATGTCTCATGCTTAAAATGGATTAAAAAAGAAGTGCAAAAATGTGTACATCAGAACCTGAAGAGTCCCCCCCACCCACCCATATGTACAGCTTATTGTGTGGTCTGCATGCCTGACATGGGATTGGCATGTCATCTAAACTCCACACGGTTTACTCAGAATGAAAGCAGGTGTTGATGTCTGGATAGTAACATTTGTAAGCTATAAAGTGAAGCTATGTCTTTGTTTTGATTCATCAATAATTCCCCTGCGTTATAACTATAGAAATGTATTTATTCATCATTAGTATTATTATTATATATTTTTTTGCTGAATATCAATAGCTTTCTTAGCCATGCAGAATCCTTTTGTGAGGACTCTTCATGCCAAGGCTAGCAAGCGCTCTGTACAGGAGGTCATGCCTGCTGAGAGAATGGGGAGCCTTTTGGACTGCGATTGGTGGATGGGAACTATAAGGGACTGGGATGAAGGGTTAGGCCAGAGAGGATCAGATCAGACAAGCTGTGTTTCTACTAGAATGGGATTCTTCTTAAAAGTGTCCTCTATTGTATGTCCTCTACGTTTCAAGTAAAACTAAAGTCAAAGAGCAGCAGCAAGTAAGAGGAACTGAAGACTACTGATGTAGCAGGGGGAATGTTGCCCGCTCCGCTGGTCCTCCCCTAGATGCCGCCAGCATTGGGGTCGTACCCCCGCCGCTTTTTCACACTCCTTAGAACATTGGAAGGGGAGAACAGAAAACAGGAAACAGTAAACGAACAGGCAATTATGCTTACATATTACATTTTGCTCCTAGGAGAAGTGTCTGCTCTTGTCACCATCACCCTGCCTGGCCTGATTTTGCTGCACTTTATTCTACACTAACAATGCTCTAGTAATTACAGTGTAAAGCAGCTCTTCATAGAGCCTCCATTTGAGTCCAGTTTTCTATTTCACTTTTGGCCAGCTGATGATAGGGGGTTGCCCAGTCTCTGCTGGAAGGTTGTAATGACATCCACAAGATTCAATTCTGGAAGATAATTAAATACTCAATGTTGCTGGGGACCTTGCAGAAAGAGCATTACTTCGGCTTGCCTTTCTTTTGCCAAATGTGAGAGATAAGAGCAATTTATGCAGTTTATCTCTCAAAATGGTTTTTAATGAGAAAGAAAGGAAGCAAGGGAAAAAAGGAGAAAGAGAGAAAGAGAGAGAAGAAAGGAAGGAAGAGAAAAATTGTGAAAAATAGAAAGTGGCGCATGCATGCACGTACGTACACTCACGAGCACACATACACACACACACACACACACACACACACACACACAGTGGCCACAGCAGAAATCTAAGTAAGAAATAAGCAACAATTAAAGCTAAATATATAAAAGCCATATGTCTAAGCAAACAGATATGACACAGAAAAAAAAGTTACCTGTGGAAACAAAACGAAAAGGCATAACACCATAAAAATACCAGCACAGGTGTTGCGTGGAACCTCCCCGTAATGTGGCTCAGTGAGGGGTACCTTACAATCTGTCATGCAGTTGCACCAATAGTGGATGCGAGTGAGCTGCCACTATTGGCATGGCCATGCAGTGCAATGCGCTACTGTCAGCAGCAGGACCTTAGAGCAGGCAGCAGGAGCTGCTCGTCGACGGGCCATTCCACCAGTCCCACTGACAACCCCAGAGAGGGCCTCGCAGTCTCAGCAGGGCAGGGGCTAGTGAAGGGGTGGCAGACCATGGCGAAATGGAGCCAGTGCCAACAACCCAGTGTAAACTTACAACTGCGACCAATTTCAGACCCACAAACCCCCAAGGAGTCATAAGAGCAGGTTAAGTCAACACATACCGTAAACTGTGCTCAGCCCTCTGCACAATGGGCTGACACATTTCAACTCAATCCCACATGAGGATACACAAACTTCTGTGAGGTTTAGGGTTGGTATATATCACCAGGCAGCTCTATCATGAGTTCATAATTTGTCCATCGCATGAGTCTTACAATACACTGCACATTGTGTTCACGCTGCCTTAAATATTATGATGTTTAAAGCTTCGTATGAAGGTTAATTTTCTCTGGACTTTAAACAAGTGGTATTGAGTCTTCACTTACATTCTACACTAGTCACGCAGCCTGAAGCAGATGTTCCCTCAGTTTAAGATGAAGGTTTTGTCATGTTTTCTCCCATTTCTGTGATGACCATGCATGCACACCAAGCTTAAAGCTGTGCCCTTCCCATTGGTTTAAGGTTCTGCTACAGATCTGACATCAGTGGGATGAACCTGACCAAAGCCTCCACTCATGGGCAAGCCCCTCAGCACAGTCACTGTGACACAGCTCTTCGAAAGATCCACTTATCATTTTCAGCTGTTAGCCCGGGGGGGGCTCCTTGACAGGAAGCTGACCCACAGTGGTTTTTATGCACAGCGTGAGGTCTGCATCATTTCCTGCACTTTGATGGCAAAACCTGTGGTGTTGGTAGCCGTTTGTGTGAACGGGTTTGTGTTTGTCCATTTCTTTCTTTTTTGTCATCTGCAGCAGAAGCTCAAACCTTGGAGTCTACAAGCAGAGAGGAGGGGGTGAATGGGCGGGTGGGTGAGGAAGGGAAGCCAGGAGCATTTGGAGAGAAGAGGAGGGAGGGAGGCATGCCGTGCTTCGCTTACTTAAAGCCCCATCCAGTCCCCCCCAGCACGATGGCTGCCACCAGGATGGCTCCAGCGATGGAGCCTATTATAAGATTGGTGGCGCTAGGACCTGTGTGTGGTTTGGGGTTGGGGAGGGGGAGGGGTTTGAGGGGAGGGGGGAAGACAGACATGAGCATGGACCAATAGGGATAATTACCATACAGTAAGACACAGAAGGTAAAATACACACACGCACAGCGTACCACAGTGCTCCACTTCAGCATGCTAAACCCAGTGAGTCTTAACAAACTCACAAGCTCAGGAAAAACACAATAAATGGCCTGGTGTCAGGCCTTCATGTGTTCAACACTCGTGCTAACACTCTACTTTAGTCATCATTGCCTATCTGGATTCAGTGACACAGCGACATGTAATGAGCTCACGTTTCCACGCTAATTTGTCATTTCCTCAAGACCACTATCTTCTAGAACATTCATTCATTCCATGCTGTTAATGAGTCGTACAGAGGGCTATGGGTGTTCTCCTGCATTTCTACTTCTTTGTGTGTGTGTGTGTGTGTGTGTGTGTTGTACGTATTCACTGCAGGATGGACCTACTGCACTGCTGCATGCATCTGCTGTCATGAATATCAACTAGCCTCTTGACACAAGCACAGGGGAGGCAGTGGAACACGGGCTGATGTGCACGGAGGGGATGACCCCTGTGTGGATCCACAGCCACTCTAAAAACACAGGTGCCAGAATTTGGAGGTTCTTATCGTCATCATCATCATCATGCCCCCCACAAGGCCCAAAAAGGGGAGGGTTTGACAGTAGTCATCATACCAGATACAAGGATACAATAGTACAGGACACAACATCAACACCAGTAAGAGAGAATGAACAACATGAAGAGACGGAAGGGGTGGGGTGGGGTGGGAGGGTCATCAGTTCATCACAGCACAGAAACGTCCAAGTCACATAAACACTTACAGGGTCAGCACACTATAGACACAAACACACACACACACAGACACACAAAACAGCAGGACGCATACACTTCAGGCGGGGGTGGGAGGTGGGGGGGGTTACAAGACTACTCCCCTCTCCACCCCACCCCACACCTCCACCTCTACCTCAGTCAGACACTAGTACTCCAGCACGAGGAAGAGAAGGAGGAGGTAGAGGAACTGTGAGAGGGGAGAGATGATGCTTACTCTATGCCCCACCCAGTGCCTCCAAATATCACCCCCAGGGCCAGTATGGTCCCTGCTACTGCCCCTATCAGCCTGTTTGTGGCCACATTCACTGCGCAGAGGGAGAAGGAACAGTATTACCACCTGCATAGAACAATAACAACAACAACAGCAGCAGCAACAACAACAAAATAGCCTCTGCCCTGTCACCCCGGGCAACAACGGAATTATCTATGCACCTCCTACTTCCCCTACAACCATATATGTCCAGTGTTAGAGAGCCTGGCTAAGGGCTCTGCGACATCGAGCTGGTGCTGCTGGAAATAAAACTGATTAGACATTGTAAATTTGAGAAGGAGATGGTGACATTTTGGTGAAGTTTGATATGTGCTTGAGGTAATCTAGCATTCTTTAATGACTAGTGCTGAAGCGTGCATGAAATATGCTGCACTCTCTGCCCCCGGAACACAGAGAGAGATCAAAGGAGGGGCGTGGACACAGGTGCATACATGACACAAAAAAAAACAGACTGTCTGTGCTCACTGATGGACACTAGCACCATATTAAGACCAACATCAGAAAACACAGCGGCTAAAAGCTATCTTTAAAGCAAACATACAATAGTGTGGGCCATTCATTCACTGCCTGTTCACTTACTCACTCACTCACTCATTCATACATTAATTTACTATGTTGTGAATTAGACCTGAAACTGTGTAAACTGCTGTAAAGTGCTGTGCAGCTGCTCTTTTGTTGAGAGGATAAGACAGAAACCAACCCTTAGGTCCTTCATCTTCAGTGGGGGCTGTTTGCTTTGGAGGGTCAGGCATGCTACAGTCAGTCCCTGCCCAGGTGGTGTCACAGCTGCACGTGCCTTCATTATTGCAAACCTGGGCAGAAACAGCACAGTGGGCCACAGGAGGAGAGAGAGCAAGCTAGTAAGAAAAGATACTGAGAAAGCATTAGCAGGAGTTTAAAAACAGTTCCTAGCAAAGCAAGGGTACACCACTGTATCTCATCCAGAAAGGTAGAATTACACGGCAAACAGAATAGATAGCTTGCACATAGAATTTAATGACTTTTCCAGCTCCACATTAAATCACACTTGTTTAACTCAGTAATATTTAATATCTAAACAACATAAACTGTGTGACAATCCACCCATGTGTATATATATATGCATACGTATTACTACTTTCCACTCTACTCTTACTACTTTCTACTCAACAATATTCTTGAGTCATTACTCAGAATTTCCTTCTTCCAGTCTTAGCCCCCACAGCTTTGACTTTCAACATTTCAACAGCTTTGGACTTTTGTTGTGTTAATGTCTTTCTAATTTAGAAGTCATTCAGACATCTCCATCAATCTGTCATGTGAGTGGAAGGACTCTACAAGAACTCAACAAGTTCTGAGCTAGTTTCCAAGCTCAACATCCATGCCATGACAAATGCTTTGATATCCAAGCTCTTGTGGTAACTTTTCACAGCTATTTTTCAAGTCAGCATTGAGTCACTGCTTGCTCATGACCACAGAGGCCTCCTGTGCTCCACTCACCCCATGGGCTGAGCACACATGGCCTTTGGGCCCACTGGGGCAGGCACTCAGGTTTAGGGACTGAATGGGCAGACACTTGCGGTCAAGGCACATCATGGACGGACCACAGGGCGTGCCGTCCTCCACATAGCCTAGGTCAGAATCGTCGTCCAGAAGCACATGGCCCCCGCTGTAAGGCAGTCCAAACAGACAGACAGGCAGACAAGACGGATGGATCAGACAGTCACTTGACCCAATTTAGGCTGGTTGGACGTTCTAACAGAAATGAGTTCTCCCCTCTCTGTCTGGGGTGAGAGAAATATTAAGACAAAGGAGTTGGCAGCCGTGAAACTAGCTATAAAGAGATGCCCCAGACAGACAGGCGGATGCAACGAGTCTCTGACCTGCAGTCGATTATTCGGCCCTGGTGGTTGAAGGTAGTTGGGGTGATGTCACCTTTCATCATTCCGATCCGTGGGGTGCGGCCAGTGTTGGTGCACAGCAGATAGCCACAGAACACATCACTGTTGAAGGAGGCAGACAGTCAAAGAGAGAGAGAGAGAGAGAAAGAGAGAGAGAAAGAGAGAGAAATTAACAAGGGATAAGAATACTAGAAAAGGTTAACACTAGAAATGGTTAACATCTTAATATTTCATGAGATTTGTAGATCAACGACAGCAGGTGCTATCAGTCCTACAAAAACAAGGTCAATCGGCCATACACAGAGATAAAATATATGCTCTGTATATCCATTGTACAGTAAGTCCTTTTGAATAAAACTGTCTGCTAAGTAAGTAAATACACTTGGCTCAGAGCATCCTCAGCACTTCTAGGGGACACCGGTATATGACTCTGTGTGTATATGTGTGTGTGTGTGTGTGTGTGTGTGTGTGTTAGAGAGAGAAAGAGAAAGAGGGAGATAGATAGAGAGAGAGGTTTCTACTCACTGCTTGCTACATGGGAGCCACTTTTTTCCATCTTTCCCACAGTTGCCTTTCTCTGTGCCTTCAGTGTTCAGCTTCTCATAGCAAAACTTTTCAGAACCCCCAGCCTCTGTGTGATGGGGACAGGCAGAGGGCCAGAGCAAGGACAGGGGGAGGGGAGGGTAAAGGTAGAGGTTGGTGGGGAGGTGTGGGATTGACACAGACAGGGAACGTGAACAGGGGGAGGTGAGACAGCTGGCTGGAACCAGCTAGCCAGCGCACACATGCAGAGATCAGGGCTATTGATTACTGTCTGCTCTGGAGCGGTGGAGCCTCCTCTCTCAATGACAAACAAGGCGCTTTAAGTCTCTTATGGTAAGCAAGAAAGTGGATCCACTCACTGGAGCCCCAAACGTATTTGCATTGGCTTTCTCGGGTCTTGCATTCCCCACCATAGCAACGTCCCTGTGAAAGATGGAACATTTATGTAATGCCCAATGGTACAGCAGGGAGGGTCAACAGAATGCATTCCTCTTAGATATATTCCATTTGACATTTTTGTCACTCCTGCTGCAGTCAATATGCAACAATTACCTGGTTAAGATGACAGTAGTAGCCATCTTGTTTATGAAGATTTGGTGGGCACTGCAGTGCAAAAACACACACTGTTCAGGTCACGTTACTCACAATCATATGTGCTTATTTGAAATGTTAGTAGACTTAGGGAATATGGACTTCACAAGCCTTTAAAATTTAGCTAAAATTTTGCTAAAATGTGGCTGACCTGTCCAGAGTCTCCTGAGCAAGTCTCAGAAATGTCACAGTCATTCACCGCATAGCGACAGCTAAAGCCCCTGGGGTAGAACTGCAGATAGATGGGTAGATTTAAATGTTAACATCACCTCCAATCACTTCAATTGCACCAGTTAAAATAGGGTACAACATTCTTGCCCCCCCAGGCCTAAATCCCAGCAGGCAGTGCTCACCAGACAGGTATTGTTGCAGCAGGGTCCATCACTGCAGTGAGCACCATTGGACAGTGAGCATTTCTTACAACACTCCTTATGGCATTCCTATTGGACAGAGTGGAAAATGGGGCTCCATGTTATTATCATGTTATTTAGACATTTTCTGGTAATATTTTCATTCCTCTAAAGACTAGTAAATGTGTGCATCTTACGCACAAAAATATTATTCTTACAATTTCTGGATAATTTAAATATTTACAACTGCTCATAGGGAAGACCTATTAAATGATGCTATATTCAAATAACCCAATGTGGTTTGGCACTGTACCAAGGGCAGAATATCCCGAATTAAAAGATCAAAACAACCTCAGCAAACCTCTACTCCATAATAAATTCCAGTGAGTATGCACAGCATTGCTCCATCAGGCCCCGATGAGTCACTTACGGCTTTGGCACCACAGTCGCACTCCTCCCCCACCTCCACATAGCCATTCCCGCACTCCGTTGGCTCAAAGAGCTGGGAAGGGATGGAGTGGTGCAGTTAGAAGGGGCTGAACACCATCGTGACTAGGAGAAGGGTCGATGTCAAGGCTTTTCCTGTTTTGCACGCACCTTAGTGGGCCTGTTGAAGAGACAGGAACCTCCGCCCTTGAGCAGGAACTCCTTATAGTCAGTGATGCTACATTTGGAGAACTTGCGGGGGTGCTGCACCCTGACAAGGACAAGTCCACACACGATTGTTATATAAGGTTGTTTTTGTGTTTGTCCATGACAGGACAAATCGCGTAGGACCACTAACACAAGATGAAACAGGCCCCTCTGTTGGACAATGCTCAGTTATATTGCACAACTGGTAAACAGACAGATACACAGGTGTCTGCTTTGATATGCAGATAAATGCTGTGGCACTTAAGAGAGATGGCTGAGTGATGGATGTGTGTTTGGCTGCACTCTGTCATTACCTTCCTCTATACCATATCCTCACCATGTCATTACATGTGTGCGCTGGATGTGTTCTGTCTAAGCATAAATTGCTATGTGCAAGTGTCTGCTATTTTTAGTGTATTGACTAAATGTAAGTATGTATGTGCCTGCATGTATGTGTGTGTGTTAGTGTGTCACTATGTGTGAGTGTGTGTGTTTGTACATGCATGTGAAAGAAATCACTGGTATGCATGTGCTTACATACAGCGTTGCAGCGTACACCAAAAAAGTCTTACCCTGTGTCTTCCATGATACACCCCACCCAGGCATCCTGGCAGCCACATTCCTCTGAGACACAAAAAAACAAACACATCAATATGCCAAAGTTCAGTTGAAAGCCAATTCCTTCACCACAGCATTCTTTTCTCTTCTTTTGAGGGGTTTCCAAACAAGGCTGATCACGAATATAAGGACACATTATTAAATACATATTATGTATAATACAATATAATATATTATCTGATATGATAATAGTGTAGGGATATAAGTTAAACATGTTAACAGGTTATTTTGTTGATATGTATATGACTAAATTGTTATTGGATGATAAGTGAGTGGTGTACTTCGCTTTTCTGGGTCCCACTGAATGCCCAAATTCTGGGCCAGGCTCTGAGAGAGTGATGCAGCCATCGTCCAGCTTGAGCCGTACTGCAGAGAGCGAACAGGAAACAGTGCGTTTGTTCATGTGGCCGTTTGTTTGTTTGTTTACCTAAGCGGGCTCACACTAGTGGCTGTGGCTGGTGGACAAACTCACCTCATTGACCCCTACTCCTCGGCTCACAGAGCACATACCCCCAAAGTAGGCCACACTGCTCCTGCGGTAGTGGAATGTCACATTGCTGCAAAACAGACACCATGTCATGAGCTCTGTTTTGGAAAGGGTCTACGTTGATGACGTATTGCGCTGGGATGGCAACAAACAGCTAAACAATGTTGCCATTGACTATATTATTTGACGAAAACTTTCACAGACGTGTGACCGTGTTTTTCAGATAATAATAGTTTTGGAACATAGGGTGTGCTGTTACCTGTGTAGACAAGATTCTTCATGTAAGCTCACATCATCTCATTAAATGTTGTAACTGTATGACCTCCAATTACAGTAACTGATGTAGCAGTTTGATCTCCTTAATTAACTTTGGTTATCTAAAAAATGTGCCGATTTCAGTCAGCAAGTGTTTTTTTTTTCAGAGTACTCACGAGAAGAGGTGCACTGTGTCAGCACGCTGCTTGATGTGCTGTTGCCGGTACTTGGAGAAGTCTCTCAGCATGTCCAGGGGAATCACACTGATGGGGATCTGGTCCTTGTCCATCCAGATCTCCATGCCCACAAGAACCACACGAGTGTGGAGTTGCTCTTTGAAGATCTTTTACAGCAACAGATTTGGGATGACAGACATGAGAAGAGGGAAAGAGGGAAAGAGAGAGAGAGAGAGAATGAGTGAGAATAACAGAGAGAAAGAGAGAGGGGGAGAAATAGAGACAGAGAGAGAAAGAAAGAGAAGAAAAGAGAGACAGTGAGAGAAAGAGAGGGAGAGAAAAAACAGGGACAGGAGAAGACCACTGGGTGTAACTTGGTACACGATATCCCTGCCTAAAACAAGCTGAACAAAACAACACAAAGGGCACAGCAGAGTGGGAGCCGGGGGGAAAACAACAGTGTGTTATTGCATGTCACTTCAGAGACTTGCACGCACATACTTTCTACTTCACAGCAATTCTAATACTAAACCAAACAATCTTACAGTCTACATCATCTGTCAGGTTATTCTCTCTACAGCAGACACTTAATAAAATACATATGATATGAATTTTATAGCAAATAATCATGGATATTTCATATAATATGTATGGATGATGCTGTATTTAAAAGTACTTCTGAGATGTATGACCTGTTATAGCCCTTCCACCTAATAAGCGTGGCTCTGCAAGCAATTGTGGTGGTTTCCTAGTACCCTCAAGGGCTTTTGGCTAATCTATCTCAATAGATGCCCACATGCTGAAAACTAAACACTTTAAGAGAGACACTGCCAACACATTACAATCTCTTCTCCAGAGACAACACTACTCACAGCATCCACCAGGTTGACCACAGACTTGGCAAAGTTTTTTGTGTGCTGTGGGGTCTTGTGCCGTTTTAACTGTAAACGCAAAACAGAGATATATCACAATCAAGCACAGGAATGTTCACTGAAAAAAAAAAACAGTATTAATGGAAATACAAGCTTATTCGAGCAGTGTGTGTTTTGTGCGTCATACTGTAGTGAAAATAATAACACAGTGTATGGTTCTGAGGATTCTGCTGGAGCCATATGAATCGAGCTTATGTAGCACTGGTTGACAACAGTGTCCATAGCCACCAGCTGGGGCATGCCTGCTGAGTTGCCTGTCCCAGGCCAGAAGCTCCTTAGACAAAGTCACCCAGTGGATTCACATATGGTATGTATGTCAGCTCCTATCGCATCTTGTGCTCTCATGTTTTGGTGGTGAATACAAAGTAATGTGTGATGAATGCGCTGTGTGCAATGACCCACCATGTTGTGGTCGCTGACGATCATGATCTCCAGATACTTCATCTCCTCAAACACATTACGCGGCATCTGAAAGAGATGAGATGCAAGCCAAAAAGTCAATCATAGCCTCAAACAATCTTGCATCGTATACCATTTTATTAAAAGGTCTTTTTTATTACTGCTGTTAAAAGGTGACTGACTGCAATAGTAATCCTGTAGTAAGGCTTGTGGAGTAATACTAGTGAGGTTTGGTCTATTTATGGTAAATTTCGGTACTTTTCAGCATTTCAAGTGTCCAAAGTGATTAGGGGGAAGGTTGAGGGGCCAAGGGCAGAGGAGGTTTAATGCCTTACAGCTCGTTTTTTCCTCCGTTTAAGCCAAGACATGTCATCCAGCTCCGAGAGCAACCCCTCCTCTCCTGCTGTGGAGACATAAAGCAACAGACTGCCACGTTACCATGGGAGGAAAGGAATTACATTTGAACTATTTCCTCCTTATTAGTTTTCCATAGTAATACTCTCATCATAAACATGTTTTTTGGCCAGGAAAAATAATCTTTGCATGATCTCACAACTCTAGATTTATTTCTTTTTCTATTTTCTTTTCTTTTTTTGCATGTGTACATGTGTGGCCTCACAACTGCAGACTCTTTTCAACTAACCCCTATTGAAAGAAGAGAACATTCCTCTCCTTATCCTGGTGCTTGGAGATAGTGTAGCACAAACATGTGGTTCTGCCCAGCTAATTGGTGGGTGGCTGTGCTGATTTCTGAGAATGATTAGCAGGTGTGTGCTAAACCAACTCCAAACTCCACTTGCCTGCATCCTCTGGGTCCAGTTGGCTCCTGAGGGAGGCAGCTCTGCGGAGGGTATGGGGCCGCGCAGCACCACTCTGGGGGTCAGGGAAACAGACAAGAAAGGCTGAGTGCCCTGAATGTTTGGCTGAATATAACACAAGCCCAAAGATCTGATTGTAAACAGCTCCACAGACTACTAATCACTTGCTTGTGTTCATGCAGTTATGCGACTTATCATGGCTTACAGGAAAAAACATAACTCTTTCCAAGTTCCTGCTTATTGTTAGTGCAATACTAGTTTGTTTTTTCTCCTGCAAATGCCTCGCTTATTTGTGCTTAAACATAAATAAACTATTTATATAGGCATAAAGTGGAAATGCATATTGTTTGTAAAAGAGTATTCTTTTTAAATAAGGGTGTTTGTGCAGAAGTATAATTGACAGTATAAGTAAAAAGAGTGCACTACTACTGACATCATTGGCCACTTACAATTGAGTGAGTCTGTTTCAGAGGCTCAATTAGATACACATAGACTCCATCATCAAACATTCCACTGAGCGCCACAGAAAAAGGAGAGAAACAGAGGGAACAGCGAACAGAGAACAGAGGAAAAAATCGAAGAACATCAATGAAAAGTCAATATGAGCCTGAAAACAATTGTGAGCGGACATGTCCTGCTTACAAATCCACCCCTTCGCTCTCCAGATCCCTGACTTACTGTAGCCCATTGCAGGTTGACATGGCGACACGTGAGTCATTGATTCCTCGAATTTGCCCATGGTAGTAGCAGTGTTCTCCACCCTAATGGGGAAAAATAAGTTACCATTACTGAAGACTGCTCCCAAAAAAAACAGCAACGGAGTTATGACTAACACAAACCATTCTGCACTTGTGCATGTTAGTTTGGATACACAAAACCACTGAGTGAATATGTCAAAACAATAACACTGAGCTGCATTCCAGTGATCATGGCTATTGTAATGAATACAACTATGCCGAGCCGTACACTGCCATAATGGTAATATGCCAAAATGATATGATTGTCTCTGAACGCTCATCCAGTTAAAAGCATGTTTCATGCAACAGATTGAAGTTTATAACACAAAAAGGTCTGCACAGATGGTATATTTCGCAAATGAATGAGTCACATACTGCTGCATGGATGACAAAAAAAGTTGTTGTGATGTCCAGGAAACAGTGAGTCCAGAGAGCTACTGCGCCCTTAAACCCATTTCCCCTTTTATCAAAATATTACACCACTGAGTAAATCACTCAACCCATCTGCATCCAATGCAGAGAAATGGCTCAGAGCTTCCAGAAATGGCCTTCAAAGCTATGTCTCATCAGCCATCAGTGGGGGAGGTAGATTCAGGTACTCAATTTTCACTCAAACATTTTGCAGCTCGTTATGAATTCAAAGCATGAACAACCTGAATGGCAAATATATGAACATTCAGTGAATGAGCACTTCAAAAAAAGGCAATTTAAGAAAGTGCAGATTTTTTACATTAATTTAATTAAAAAGAGCAAGGGTGAGAGAGCTCTCTGAAATGAGAAATGAGATCTGAAATGAATGTTCTGAACACCCGTGAAGATTTGCAAATCTTCTTTAATCCATTTAGGGATAGAGGGGACCATTTGAATTCTATATGTGGCTGCACATCTTGCCGTTTCAACTTTAAAGACCATTCGCATCCATCTGTGACTCAGCAGGTAAGGTGAAGAGAGGACACACACACACATACACACACACAAACACACGTACACACATACATACCCACTCTCTCTCCCCCCTGTCTCTAACGCATACTCTCCTCCCTCTGTCTAGCCTTCCCACGCTGCATTGCTACTGCAGGGTGAGGCTGGGCTGCTTGCTAGTCACATGGCTCGGGCTTAGAGAAAGATAGAGGCAGGGAGAGGGAGAGAGAGTGAGAGAGGGAGAGAGAGGGAGAGAGAGAGCTGCAGGCAGCCAGGCCATCTGAGCTGTGCTGAGTCAGCGGCCCTGTTCCTGAGCCAGCCTGAATCAGCAGCAGCAGTAGCAGAGGCACAAACCCTCTCTCTCTCTCTCTCTCACACACACACACACACACACACACACACACACACAGGTACAGACAGACACACACACTTTGTTTTTTTCCACACACACATTCTTTATCCCTGCAATCATACATATTTCCCCCTCCTTCCTGCAAACTCTCTCTCTCTCTCTCCCTTCTCTCATAGACACATGCACACACATACACTTCCTTTTCTTTAAAACATACACACACACAAATGCTGCATTTACACCGTTTTTTTTTCTCTATGCTCATACATATTTTTCTCTCTTCTCTCTCCACACCTACTCCCATCTCCCCAGCTGCACTGACTGTATTCAGAGAGCATGGGACAGTGTGCAACCTGCCGGCTGAAAACGGACTCAGGTAAGACACGTGTGTGCCATTTTGGCCGCGTTCAAGTCATTGAAGTGCTCCGTGTGACGACAACAACGATGCCAACGACAACAAGGGTCACTTGAGAGACACTTCACCTTTGAGCCACTCACCCCCTCATCCATGTCATTAAGGAAAGAGAGGCAAAGGAAGCTTTAAGGAGCCCGCATGCAGCTTTCGTGACTAAGAATGGATGGCACCTGATCCTGGCGGCACACAACGCTATATGGAGATGACACTTTGTCTCAGTACTCAGAGACTCAGTCTCAGAGACTCGCTCAAAGGTTGACCTGCCTGACATTTATTCTTGGGGTTGTTAAACTGGTCATGAGTGATTTTTTGATACTTCCCCTTTTTTGGCAACGCAACCTCTCTGATTCATTGTGACTCATGCTTCCTACATTGCAACTCCGTGATGACTAAACACAGCATTGGAAAAAGCACTGAAGCGGAGCGCTCTGCTGACCTAAACTATGATTACATTTTTTACTTTTTATCCATCAGAGCCTAGGAAACCCTACCAAAATGATAACCTCTGGAAAGGATGGTTACGACAGATTGCATTCTGGTACTTTGCAATTACCTTTGAATGGGTGGGTTTGCCCTCTTCAACATGGATCTCCACATAATCTGAAGACAGTAGGTCACTGCAGAGATAAACATATGAAAACATTTCACTTGATAACACATCCAAGAGCTTTCCCAGCTACAAAATAGATCAGTTAAAGGGGACATAGAATGGAAAAACATTTTAATATTGGCTTTGTTGAATTAGGAGAGGTTGTGCACAGCCGTAGAGCTGTCATGAACGTCCCTCCTTCATATGTAAGCTAAATCTTGAACTTCTTGAAAATCAAATTTGAAGAAAGCCTGGTTGTAGCGTCACAAATCAATTTAGCCAACACAGAGCATTTCAGTCCCTAGTCTAAATATAATGTTGTACAATAATTGGGCTTGTAGAATTGTATTTGAGTATATTTTTGATAAATCAAAGATAAATATATTGTATTTTGACATCAGAATACAAGGCATAACATTCCATTCATCCATTCAGTGTCCCCTTTAAATCAGTTTAAAATGATGGGAGACTGGTAGGATATGCATGTACAAACAGAAAAAAGAACACAACAAATAATCTAACACTAACGACAGACGTGTCCTATTTCTGTAAAAGATATCCGGAGGTTACTTCCAGGAATGAGTTAGAGGTTGTAGTAGTTCATTGCACTTCTGTTACAGGATCACAGAAGGTCCTCTTTAGCCTCACCTCTTTGCCACAAAGCTCATTCAGTTCTGGGGGATTCTACTTGCCTGGTCACATGATACATGGCCAGGATTAATCATAATGGCTTATTATTACACTGATCACCAAATCGGTTTGGTTAAGCAAGCAACAGAGGCCTGTCTAAACAACACCTCAGTGTGATGCTGCCATCTCACGTATATATATATCTCTTGGGACAGCTTAGATCTAGAGAGAGAACAGGAATCCGCAGGGAATCTCTTTCAGAAGCCCGATCGAGAGGTACAACTGCTTCTGTTAAACATTGTGAAACTGCTGGGCAGAGAGGTCCAATGGTACATCTATGGAGCAATAACTGGATACCTTTCCCTTGTGCATAACACGTTATGAATTGCTATGACACTGCTGTCCATTTCTTTCCTGGTCATTTTTAGTGCATTCTTTGGGGAAATATAACCCACTTCTTATCTTATCAAGGTTATCACGGTGAGATTTCCATCATTTTGCCAAAGACTGCTGAGCAAGCGCTCAGCGAACAGTCTGACTCAGATTGTTTCAAATACATGGAACAATCTATCACGCTGCATCCAGTGATAACCTTAAAGAATAGCTGAGGGGGAGGCTCTCTGCAGCACCCACTTCACCTTGAGCTGCAGCGTCCTCCAGGCTGTCCGCAGCCCTAGCCAGTCTGACTCAGCGAGCCTCGCTACCTCATGCACGCACATACACACACACACACACGCTCACTCACTCACACTCTGCCTCCTGCTGCCTCTCAACACACTCTCCTATCTCTCTCTCTCCTCCATCTCTCTCTCCCTCTCTCTCTCGTACCATAATGGCGTGTTTCACCACTGTTGCTGGTGTGAAGGCGAGGCACCTGTGCCGGAAAACTCCTGCATGAGGCACTGTGGGTGGGAGAAAGGGCGCTTTTGGAGGGGGCTTTGTTGTCGGCAGATTAAAGGGAGGCTGTGGCTATGATGCTGAGCAGGAGGAGAGTTGAATGCAGCTGAGTGCACCAAGCAGCAGCAGTGCAGTGTGTCTGAGAGAGAGAGAGAGCGAGACAGACAGAGAAAGAGAGAGAGAGAGAGAGAGAGAGACTTCTGAGTGGGGGGCTATTTTTAGAACCAGGGATGAGGCAAGGAGAGGAGAGAGTACCACAGCACTCTCTCCGTGAGAGTGTGAGAGCGTGTGCATGTGTGTGAGTGTGTGAGTGAGTGTGAAAGAGAGAGATTGAGTGAAAGGTGGGGAAAGTGCTGCATAATAGCCAGAATGGTGAGAACAGAGCACTATGCGTGGAAGTGAACTTCCCTGCCATAGACCAACAAGACGTGTGTGCAGGAAGGAAAGAGGCAGAATGGTGAGAGACTAAATGGCACAGCAGAGTGACAGAGGCCCTGGCAGGGATGAATCACAATCCTGTCCTCGGCACTGAACCCAGAGGACAGCAGATGCCAAAACGAAGCAGAGACACAGCAAAATAAGATGCCTAGCTGCCAGAAACACACAATTAAAGTTCACTTCTGCTGCATTTCTAACTCTAAAATGTCCCAATAACTGCTGTGACCCCTAATTACATCATGTTTTACAGGCAAAGGGAAATATATGATGGAATATGAAAGGGAATTATATGATGGAAAAAAACTTAAAAAACCCCAGACAAAGTCAACAGACCCCTCCTGGGGCAATCGTTAAATAACAATGCCGTAATAGTTCCTTAGCGATAACAATGACTATAATGAAACCGAACGAGTTGATAGTTGTAATTTTAAGAGAGGCTCATGCAATATTCAGAGCACCAGAGTGCAGCGCTGCACTGGAAAGACTTGTGACAGGTGGGCTGTTCGAGCAGCAGTGAGAGCAGTAAGCAGCGTGTGCTTTAAGTTGTGTGCCCACTGGCAGGATGCAGACCTATCTATATTTAGATCTGCACTGTCGCAGCTCCCATGCGTTCACAAGCCAACCAAAAGGTGGAGAGGAGTGCATCAATAGGATGGAGAAACACACACACAAACACACACACACATGCATGCACAAACACAGACATGCTCACATGTGTACAGCTCTCCAACCGTGTACAATCAACTGCCACAATCAACAACCAGACATCAGAGGGGGAGCTGGGAACCCAGCTGGGGTTTTTTGTTAATGATGTGTTTAACAAGAAGAGGCAGAAAGAGGAGGGAAACTTCCGAACAGTATCTAAGAAACAGTCATAATAATGAACAAAGCAAAGCTTGAGGTGTGAGCAGTGAGTTAGGTCACAGCTAAAGCATGCCTTTCTACCAAGGCTGGCGACGTGCCTGAATTGCACATCTCTCAACTACCCCTCCACTTTCACATCTGCAGAGGCTCTGGCTTAGAAGTTTGTTCCATTTTAGTATGACCACAGTTACAGTCCTGTGGGCTTTCTGTTAACATCATAAAAAAGCCAGCTGCCATAGTTCTATAAAATAGTCAGCAGACATATTTCCATGACCATCATGGACTGCGGAATATCAATGTCACCTATGTACCAAACCATAAATATATCATATTGCCAAATGCAGCACTCATTCAATGTGACTGCAGACCTTCATGGCAGTTTTGTCGAGTGGAGCCAAAATTAGCTTCATACTACCCCTCCTCTGTGCTCACCACCACCTTGTAGATTACCATGCTTAAACCCACAGTGGTGCTATATAGTGGAACATCTATGGTTCTGAGTTTTCTGTAATTCAACTCTGACATTCACTTGCACTGTATTCACAGTAATATACCAGCCATGTGTGGTAGAATGTGTCATTTAGGGGCAACCAGCCCAGCATTACCAGCATTAGTGGGTTGTAAATACTAACTTCAGTTGGGTTTGCATACTAACTGCAATGGATATCTGGACAACTCTATGCTTTGGGGTTTTTGACATGACATCAATAAGGCTGTTTCTTAATTTCCATTGCTAGTCCCTGGTCATTTTTGAATGTTTTAACCTAAACAATGCCGTGAATCAGTTTTAAAACATATAAAAAAATAGAGGACCATTTCCAGACTGCTTGTGGTTAACAATCAATGCATAACAAGCTTGAGATAGACAAATGAATTGAATTGAATAAGTACTACTACTGTAATGCAATGAAGTGAATCTATGAAGTGCACTAGATTGGGAGACCACCCTGTTGCATGAGAGTCATAAAATAATACGGCTGCGGCAATACCACTGTGATGCTGACCACATATCCAGCTTGTTAAAACTCACAAAAGCACTTACTTGTTTAAAGATAAGTCCAGTACAAATCTGGAACCAAAGGCCTCTAACTGAAAACTGGCTTGAGCAAGGTGGACCACCTGCATGAGAAAAAAGGAGCACAAAATTGATATGGAACATTTCAACAATAAAAGCAAATTGCCTTCAAATCCTCTGACAAATCCTGAGATCTCACTTGCTATCCCTACTTCAAGGCATGGTCATTACTCCGAGATCTGGCTCTAATGTATTAAACTAACACACCATGAATTCTACATCCTACATCAGCCGGTCCTCTCTCTCGCTCTACACTTACTGAACATTATAACACAGACAATCTCATTATCTGCATTCATGGCCTCACCGGACTCTCGCTAACTTGATTCCTGGTGTGAGTGTCCAGGTCATGGTAGGTGCTTTCCGAGTTCTCATTCAGGTAGTAGATTAAGCGGGAGGGGTAGGTGATCACATGCTTGGCTGCGGTGTGTGTTGTGTTCTCCCTGGCTCCTGCTGCAGCGGCTGCCTCCTGCTCCAGCAACAATGACACTGCGTCCCTGGCAACCTCATTCTCAACTCCTGAGAAATTAGCAAGAGGCACAGTCTGCTGTGAGAGTAGGGCATTTCTTTGCTAAAAAAACAGAGGGTGTAATTGCAAGACTAAGGGATGTCACATTCAACATGATATGAACTAGGACATTTTGTGACATGGCAACACTGTGCTGGTTATCACAGGATTTCTGTCAGCTGGCAGAGAGACAAGAATTCAGAGATGCAAAATGAGAGGACCACTGCCTTTGCCATCAACAAAATTTCCGTAGCCGTAGAAAAACGAAGCACTGAATGACACTGATAATGATTGTATCTGAATTATATATTAGACCTCATTGTCCTCATATATTTCAACCTTGCAGTGCATGCACCTGTGTTGTTGCTTAAGCATCGTTACAGCTCGAAGACACAGATACATCTTTCAGGAAAAAAGATGCCGGTAAGAAGAGACCCAGGTTTAGCTATCACTTCTGTCACTTCGTAGGCTGTTAAGCTGTCCTCAGCATTCATTTTTAAGAGGCTTGAGCCAAATCTCTGAACTGTAACAACGACACGACAAGCTAGACAACCTATCGAATATATCAACACACCTCTAGACGGTCTATGTACTAAGACATAGTTTTCAAAAGTATAAACTGATGTATTCAATAACATTTAGTACGTACCAAGTGACGCTGACGCTATGGACGGATGGAGCCAGGAAACAAGGATGTTCACAAGCAGATTGGAGAGAAATATCAAATGCATGATTCATAGTTGATGTTTAAAATAGCGTTATGTTAACACGTCAAAGCAATAAATCGCTTGCGGCCCATTATTATGTTTAGGGGAGATTCATCATGTCCTCGGGGGCAGGGAAGTGTCCTGCAGCAGTCAGCGGGCGGGGACAAATAGAAGGGGGTGGCTATCCACGCGAATTCACCGTGCTGGCTCCTCTTGATGTTGCATGCGCGCAAGTGTCTCCCTTACCTCACAATGTGGACGCCCTGCGCAGAAAAAGGGAGGATGGGTGAACTAGTATGCTAGTATCACTTGAGATTCCAAATATTTAAAAAATATATATGTGAAAATTAGATAAATGTGGTATGTATTTTTCTTAGTATAGATGACATGAATGAAATGAAAATAAACTTGCACAATAAAATATACCTACTTCCGATGAAAAAATAATGTCACATGGACTGGACCTTTTCTGTTGCAGACATCATGATGCATCTCCATTCCTAATCTTCATTTCCCAGAATATGAAGAGATGTTCAGTTACATATTTCATCATTTGATTGGCACTGGGGAACACATTATGGTGGATGGTGGTATCAAAGGTCCACAATTGCCAAGAAATGTGCATCAGATCACTCACACACACACACACACACACTGAGAAGACCAAGGTTTGGTCCGGCAAGGAGCGAGCAACCTCAGATTTCCAAGAGAGTGACTAACATAATATTGTTAGTTAAATTGAGGCATTACACTCTTGTCAAATCTCTTTGGTGGTGGTTGCGATTAGTTCCTGGGTTTTGGTGATTTGGAAACTGCAATAGCCTCTTAGCCAGACGGACCAGTGTAGTGAATTTAGAAACTGTCAGCGGTACGTCTGGGTTTGATTACAAAAAACTGATAAGAGACAATGAAAACTGAATGTGGAGTTAAATCTGGAGGTGCTGAAGTTTCTGTAATCGGCACCATCATTGGCACTAAACAAGAACTGAATCTTTTGGCCAAAACCATGCAGCATCCACCATTATAACTCCAGAGAAAGTTACTCCGTAAAATAATGCCCAGGCAGACCCCATGACTCTGGACAAGCATTTTAATATCCTCCATAAGGTTTCCCCTAACAAAACATCTGCAGGACACATTCTGCTCTGCCAGAGAGGCACACTCAGGGAGGAGTGTATATTAATATGGCCCAAGGAATGTACTCATCATCACACTGGAACAAATGACAAACCCTCTACTGTGAAATACATAACTGCCAGCACACTATTATTTTAGGACAAAATCCATGACACAACTGCTCAGTGGTAAGGCTCAGCTGAATTTGATAATGGCCACTGGCTCTTGTCAACCCCACCCACCCAGAGAGGCCCCCTGTCCCCATTGACCACCATCTTATCTACCATAAAACATGGTATGTCTGAACTGTCTGGATAATAGAATCAAGACAACTCCTAGTGTTGATCTGAAGAAGTAAAAAAATTATTCAAGGAATGCTGTGTTTTGCCCCATCCCCTCCAGATTTATTTGCAGTTTATGGAAAAAGTCACAACAGCTTTATTTAACATTTCAGTGTAATACAGCATATTGAAACCATTTTCTATATTATTTGGAAATACTGAACATGTGCTTCCTCAGCTTCACTTTCAACTGATTCATTATTATAATTGTTTTTATTATAATAAAAAAACAGTGAAATGCCAGACAGTGCCTTATTGGCTACGCATAACTAAAAGTACAACTCTGACACATTTTAAGTTTGCTGATTTTTTTTTTTCTATGAGATTATGATGGCATTATATTGCTGTTACAGGTCATCATTAGCCATATTAGCTCTAGAGTACTATTAGGCTACTCATCGATTTTTAAAATATTTTTTGAATGCCAATAAAACTGTGTTGGCTGCGCACAAGTAAAAAGTCCTGCCCTTTACAAAACTGCCATAAACATTCACTTCCCATTTTCGTGTTTTATATCTGACTAAATGGTTTCAGAAAGTTTGCGCAAGCCTATTCTTTATGGCATCTGAAGAAGCCATGGCTGTTGGGTTACGTGCAGAATCCAGACCGACGATTTTCCATGGCTGTTTTGGAAAGGTCCGATGCGTTACGAATCCGGGCCACACGTATGAACAGTTATAGACTGGTACCGTCGAAACGCATTTGTTTTCTTATCATTATAATTTTAAAGGAAATTAATTCGTCCATATGCAAGTCAACCTGTTAGCGCCACTTTTTTGAGACGAACATCGACTGCATTGTCTTGCTGCAAAAAAGTTGAACACGCCCTAGACCACAGTATAAATGTCCACGACCGAAAGAGAACAGCGAAGACTGCAACCATCAACCTCAGGCGAAAAGAGGCAAATCACATTTAACTAGTGGACGACTATATTTTGTAATAACTTCACGTCGGAACTAAGATTTTTAAAGACAACAAAATCAAGACTAACCACCATCACTCTACTTTGTTTGTCGTCGGACAATTCCGCTTGCAAGGCTTGTTCGGTTGCCTTGCAAATGCCGATACAGTTCAATGATAAAAAGTGAAAGGTAGGCTAGAAATTTGTGTTTAAGTTTTTCTATGAGATATTGGTTACATCTGGTGGTTCGTAAGCTGCTCATGACAATATTTGCCAAATGCTTGCTGGACTCTTTTTTGATTTGATGGACTAGCAGCGTTGTAGCTTATGCACCAATTTCCAATGTCGCAAAAAACTCGGTTTGCTGTTAATTAAGGCTCTCAGTTTGGAAGTACACCGTTTAAAGAATAACCTTTCTATTCCATCGACTGCCATGCGAGGGCGAACATCGTTCTGTAGGCATATCCGAGATTATGCTGGATAACGGCGCACAAATTCTGTCTAGTACCATCTGATGTAGTATTTGGGAGTATAATCTCTTTAATTATACAGATGAGATCTAGCGATAACCTTTGGCACAGCCTATTTGCATGCTGATAGAAGTTGAGACAACAGAGCGGGGTCAAGGGCCTTTAAGTAACGTAAGATGTTATAACATCTGTGTTGATAGGGAGGCAAAAGGAGCCCTCTGAAGAAATGCACAACAGGATGTACACAGCTGACTGAAGGAGTGTTTCAGTGAACTGTAAAGTGGGAAAAACAAGTATCCTGGACAGGCAGTCAGAATCTTTCTGAATATTAATTGAAAAAATTAGGCCTACTTGACCCAGAAGTTATGTGGGACATACCAACATTAAATAGTATACTTGCTGTTATATTAACAGGAAGCAGTCAAGGAAGAACCACCAAGTAATACAGGTAAAATAAATTGTTCATCATTTTCTTGTCATAAAAACTTTGCATGCCCACACTTTGCATAAAAATGTAAAGGTTTTTCTTATCGTTTTTCTTTTTTTAACAGAAATTATACTATTGACATTTATTGTGCAAGGATGGATCCAGAATACGACAAGGACTACTTCAACTACACATATGACTATTTAGAGTATGGCGACTTTGATGACTCCAAAGGAGGTTATACACAGAGAGAAACTTTGCACATAATTTCAGTGGTTATTTACAGCCTTTCCTTTGTCCTTGGTCTCTCTGGGAATGGAATTGTCATATGGGCGACAGGATTCAAAACCAAACGGACTGTGAATAGCCTTTGGCTCCTGAACCTGGCTGTGGCTGACTTTGTGTTTGTGCTCTTCTTGCCTTTCTCCATCGACTACGTGCTTCGGGATTTCCACTGGAATTTTGGACTGGTTATGTGCAAGCTGAACTCCTTTGTGTCAATGATAAACATGTATGCCAGCGTGTTCTTTCTGACCATCCTTAGCATTGACCGCTACATCTCACTGGTGCACCTCAACTGGTCCCGAATCCACCGAAAGGCAAGCCGAGCCCGGTGGATCTGTCTGGGTGTTTGGCTGGCATCGGCCACACTCAGCTGTCCAGCTCTCCTGTTCCGTGACACTATGGACTACTACGGCAGAGTGGTATGCTTCAACAACTTCCACGAGCACAACGGGCACGTTGCGGCCTTGAGACACATCACACTGGTGGTCGTGCGCACCACGCTGGGCTTCCTCCTTCCTTTCAGTGCCATCTGCGTCACCGGCATCCTCCTCACCATCAAGGTCCGCCAGTCCACCACTGTCCATGTTACTCGTTTCTCCAAGACCGTGTCCGTGGTCATCCTGGCCTTCTTCTTGTGCTGGATGCCCTTCCACACCTTCAGTCTCATGGAGCTGTCGATGCACTCCTCTCGGCTGCTGCATGAGGTGTTGAAGACCGGCTTCCCACTGGCCACCAGCCTAGCTTTCTTCAACAGCTGTGTCAACCCCATGCTGTATGTGCTTATCAGTAAGAAGGTCAGAGACCTGTTGAAGCGCTCCTGCATCGACATCACTAAGAACTCACTGCGAGAGCTCAGCCAGTCGATCTCTGCGACGAAATCTGCTTCCCTACCACCCCACAGCCACTGCCCACCCGAGGAGCCCCTCGCCTCGTCTGATGTATGATTTGAATGCCTTTCCACAAAGACTCAGTGTGAGGATTTACAGCCAACGGGTAGGGCCGTTACATGTCTGGACTTTCCTGTTCCATATGGACTTGAGCTTGTTTTTATGGGTTTCAATCATATTTACTTTCTGTGGGAGAGTGAGTGTGCCTGTATGTACACTGCACAAAGAGTGCTTCAGATGGCAACAAAATAGGCTTACTTTGAGTGGAAAAAGTCTGAAACCAGCATTGCCTATGCTACATCTTTAAAGACAGGAAAGAAATAAAAAAAGTGTTTTAAAACTTGTCACTGCCATATTCTCCAACTATGAGATTACAGTGAACAAGCAAACAAAACTCAACTGATAAGATTGACAGAAATACCCAAAAGCACTTTATCTGGACTAAAGAGTGTACACTTACACAGTTTGACAATGAAAACATTGTTAAAGTGCACACATCTCTTGTGATTTTTTTCTTCCAATGATTCTACAACATTGTATTCCAGCGCTTTGTAATGTTATACATTGTAATATATATCCTAATACATATGCTACTCTTATGTTGATCTTAATCAACTGAATGTATGTTTTCACAATTTTTCAGTATGCCTTATCACTACTGCACCTGATGCTCACAAATAACCATCACATCCAAAAACTGCAGAAACAAATCATGGAATTTGCTGTTGATATCCTGGTAATATAATTGTAATGGTAATGTTATTTGACTAGATTCAGAGAGAATCATGCATTCGAGTCACTAAAACATATCCAGCAGGCATTTTCATACCCTACTCCACCATCTTCTGGTTGACTTGTAGAAGTAGCCTAACCTGCTTTATTTGCTTTGGGTTCAGTGGGCCCCCCCAAATGGTAAGCTGCAATTTTAACCTATTGTTTATTTATCTTGCAAAAGTTATTTGACCGTAGTCTTTAAGATTATGTGAATGCTGAATTCTCAGGATGTTTTTTTATTTAAATAATTAGTCTGTCAACAGAATATCAGTGTGTTTCTTCTGTAGGCCATGTTCTTGTCTCACTCCTTTTCCTAATTTCTTTAAAAGATAAATAAATAAAATCGATCACTTGAGTTAACATACCCCTTAAATTTGATGAACTATTTCATAAATCACTAGAAGTTTTGGATTTTCTCTTTCATATGCACTTCATCCTGCTGTGTTCTGAAAACAATGTAGTGTTATGCTGAATGAAGAGGCAGTTATTTCCTGTTATTTTTCAACAGCCGATAAACAGATGTTGGAACAAGAAGTTAGAATCAGATGTTTCACATGCAAAGCTATGAAGATTACCCTTCTCAGCCAACAGTTAATGCATTAATTACAACACATTTGTTGAACAAGTAACACATGCCAATGTGCCTCTTGGCTTCAAAATAAGAAACTGATCGACACAATTTAGGATTTTACAAGATGTATAAAAACTAACCTTTACTGTTATGGTGTATCCTGTTCCCTAGTTCCATTCCAAATGGTGTTAAGCTACAAACTAGACTTGGATTAAAGGGGAAATTGTTGTGTGATTAATTTGAACTGAACTACTGAACTAAATCATATGAATTCACATGTTTAGCTGGTACTATAAGAATATGTCCTTATATAGCCTAATTTGAATTGTCTGGATACAACTAGGTGGGTGACCATAAGGATATTCCTAACTCATCATTATAGGCTACGTTATTCTGCTCTCAGTTTCCACAAGAAACTTTTCCTGTGTTCATCACTTCAGCTGATGGCCTACGTCATACATCCGCTGAATCTGGGATGTCCATCTTTAAATCAGAGGGTGGCTGTCAAAAATAGCAATTGAAGTTTATTTAATTCTATTGCAATGGCGCCTTTAACGTCTCTTGGGTAGCGCAGTCCAGCTCAGATAATCCTCTTAATTCACCGCTAAAACTGGAAACGGTTCACCGGTGCCAAGTGCCGTTTCACCAAACTGCGACATCGAATACACGCCAAATTACATTGGAGATACAAGTAGGCATTCCAGCGCAGTCTTCAGTGGCAGAAATCACATCTTTGTCTTGATATAAGAAACAACTACGAGGTACCGGAGATTGTAGCAGGCAAACAATGTAGGCAAATAAACTTTACACGTAGGTAATTAGCGATGTTTTACTGACTGTGCTGGCATTTTTTCCAGCGTCATGCTACGTTTGCCCGTTGTGAAGCGCGCACTCTCTGGGGCGGCACAGGCCAGTGTCAACAATGGTAAGTATGCTACATTGGTCCACATTCAGGTCTTTTTGCAGATGTGGGATCACTCTTTATAGCGATATAGGTGTGCTTTATTGACCTTTGTAGATTTTGTGAAACTAAATTTGTTCCTGTGCCCATGAGTCCTCACCATGGGATTAGCTGCAGGATTAACGTTAGATGCCATGGCCAAATAAATAGTGCCAGGCTCTGCCCAAAATGGAGAGACTGCATCTCCCTAACGTTTAGAAATGACGCTTATTGACTCCACCTGTTCTTTGAGTTGATGAGTAGGCAAGGATAGAATTTGAGTTACCTGTGTTATTAAAGGTTAATTTGACCCTTTCAGTTCGCACAACTGCTACAGACATCGCCACCGCCAGTAACTTCATTGAGGTTTTTGTTGATGGAAAACCTATAATGGTTGAACCCGGTACAACAGTATTGCAGGTAAAGGCGTGATTCATGTTGTACATTGATAATGTGGAAAGTCTAGTCTAGTGCAACCACAGAGCCTAGCTATTTCGAATTTAGAATCTTAAAACATTTTTTTTTTCATTTATCAGGCTTGTGAGAAAGTCGGGATGCAGATACCCCGTTTCTGCTACCATGAGCGTCTGTCTGTTGCTGGGAACTGCCGAATGTGCCTGGTTGAAATTGAGAATTCACCAAAAGTATGCAACCTGTCATTACGCTTCCACTCACCACAAACTGTCACTCACTCATTTAGTAGATTAAGGCTAAAGTGCAACTCACTATGTTACAGCCAGTGGCAGCATGCGCCATGCCAGTCATGAAGGGTTGGAATATTCTGACTGACTCTGAGAAAACAAGAAAAGCAAGGTAGGACTTTCTATAACGTTTTTCAACTGATTGTGATTCACGGGAACCCAGTGGTGCTTTGCTATTTGAAATCAGAAAAAAAATTATACTTTATTGCAAACCTGTCGAACACAACACCAACCCACCCAGATTTCAAATTAACATCCATGACTCTCATTGCATTTCCTTAATATTTCTGTAATATGTTCTCCTCAGCATTTTTCAGTAGGACTGTGCATATAGCATGAAATATGTTTCTGTATTTCATGTATGTCAATGTATATTTTTAACTTTACACAGTCATTGTTTATAAATATTTTAATATTATTGTGTTAAAAGGCCTGGCAATGGTGATAACTGTTTTCAGAGTAACATTAACTTAAGGCATTGTCACAGCAACACTGTGAACCCACTACTGATGAACTCTCTACCCTATCCTCTACTGTGAATTTCTGTATGATATATTATCCATATTGTATGATGTATCATTCACATTTTGGTTAACAGAGAGGGTGTGATGGAATTTCTGTTGGCCAACCATCCTCTGGACTGCCCCATCTGCGATCAAGGTGGCGAGTGTGATCTGCAGGTAAATAAAGGCATTCATTATATTGGCTTTTTCAGCTTTATAGCTCCACCAGGTTCTGTTATGCTTATGAACTGAACATCTGAATAAACGCGCCACTGATAACATTACACCCATTCACATGTCCACTAAGCACAAAGCCATGTGCTGTTTTTTGGTTGTGATTACCGGACTCCATCTTGAACTGATTGGAATGTGACCACATCATTTGTTTTTGTAATAACTAAGCCTGAGTTGTGGTGTATTTGCCAGGGTGTGAGGAGCATGAGAAGGGTATGCTGGTCTGAATTATACTATCACTGACGTTATGCATCATTGTTCAGTATTATTCCTGTGTCTTGGCACTGTCCAGGATCAATCCATGATGTTTGGTAGTGACAGAAGCCGCTTCACAGAGGGTAAGCGAGCCGTTGAGGATAAGAACATCGGCCCACTTATCAAGACCATCATGACACGTTGCATTCAGTGCACCAGATGTGTGAGGTATAAGGCACCTCTTGTCTTGATTTTATGCTGTTTAATGCCTGTGATTGCATATCGATTATAGATCCACTTACATTATTCAATTGTAGTTTCAATGTAGAAGTAGATTTCCATTATTAGACCTATCAGAGGTTGTAGGTTGTTGAGGAATGGACACTACCAGATAAGATGTAACCATCACCTTTCAGGTTTGCCAGTGAAATAGCCGGTGTTGAAGAGCTTGGCACCACAGGAAGAGGCAATGCAATGGAGATTGGAACTTATGTGGAGAAGATGTTTATGTCTGAGCTCTCTGGCAACGTCATTGACATTTGTCCTGTAGGGGCACTGACGTCCAAACCATATGCCTTCACATCTCGCCCCTGGGAAACAAGGTATCTGTGAATACCATTTGTGTTGTTTTTTTTCTCAAGCTGGCATATGGTAAATAGTTTTAAAAATGTTATTTAGAACACATGGTTTAAGCACAGGGCCCAATTAACATGTATTTCCTCTATCCACAGGAAGACCGAATCTATTGATGTATTAGATGCGGTTGGTAGTAACATTGTTCTGAGCACAAGAGGAGGAGAAATCATGAGAGTCCTACCACGACTTCATGAGGAAATTAATGAGGAGTGGATCTCTGATAAGACCAGGTAAGATAGAGAGCAGTTTAACAGTGGAGAACCAATTCCTAGATAAAAAAGCTTCAGATTTCTTTAAAAAAAAAAAATCTACTCCAGGTTTGCATATGATGGACTGAAGAGGCAAAGACTTACACAGCCCATGGTGAAGGATGCGTCAGGACAGCTTGTGACCACTTCATGGGAAGATGCTTTGACCCAAGTGGCAGGAGTTGTATGTACATGTCTCATATTTTTTTCCCTTTAATGAAAATTTCATAGAAACATTTTGATTTACTTCCTTTAAAATTAAGATTTGTCTTTTTTCCCTCAAACACTCTAGCTACAAGGATCTAAAGGCAATGATGTTGCTGGTATTGCTGGTGGAATGGTGGATGCTGAGGCTCTGATTGCTCTGAAGGATCTCCTCAATCGTCTCAACAGCGAGAGTTTATGTACTGAAGAAATCTTCCCCATGTCTGGGGCTGGGTGAGATGAGCCACAAAGCAAGACGATGTATAGGAAAATGTTAGGATTCATTCAGGAAAGGTGAAGACAAGTGTGTGTTCCTTACTGTTATTTCATCCTACAGAACAGACCTGCGTTCAAACTACTTGTTGAACACTAGCATCAGAGGGATTGAAGAGGCTGATCTGGTGCTTTTGGTTGGCACAAATCCACGTTATGAAGCACCACTGTTCAATGCCCGCATCAGAAAGAGGTGAAATAATATATATAGAATATAGGTGGTGAATTACACGTCTTGATTTCCAGTATATTCACTGATACAATGTCCTGGTTTCTCCTGTCTGACTGTCCAAACCTCCCTCACTCAGAATATTTAAATGTTGTAATTACTTTATAAACCCATATCAACCCCACAGCTGGCTTCACAATGAACTTCAGGTTGCGCTAGTTGGACGAGAAGTAGACCTGAGCTACACATACAATCACCTTGGAGAATCCACCAAGGTCCTACAAGACATTGCATCTGGAAAACATCCCTTTAGTAAGGTATATCTATTATTTTCTTCTTTTTGTGAAATGTTATACTATACTACTATACTACAACCCCAATTCTGAGGAAGTTGGGACGCTTGGTAAAATGTCAATAAAAACAAAATACTATTATTTTCAAAAAATGCAAGCCATAAATTTGATAGAGAATACTGCAAAGACAAAATATTAACTGTTGAAACCGGGCAAAGTTATTGCCTTGGGGGGAATATACGGTCATTTGAAATTTGATACTGGTCTCAAAATAGTTAGAACAGAGCCAGTAAAAGGCTGTAAAAATTGATAAAAATAATGCTAAAAACAACACATTCATTACTCATTTATTACATGAAAATATTGAATTACCAAGATTATATGTATCTATTTCTGTTATGAAAATCACTGTATGGGTTCATGAGATGAAACATGAAAGCTGGTGAAAACTCAACCATGCAAAGAATGCTTCATATGTAGATATGATCCAGAGGTTTAACAGTCTTATATGTGCTGAAGCTCATTTGATAGATAGATAAATACTTCTATTATCCCGTAGGAAATTCTCAAATATGAGATTAGATGAACCTAGAAGACATGGAAAACTATACTGTGATTACTCAAGTGAAAATTTGTCATTCTTTTTCTAAGAAGCATCCTTGCATCCTGTGGGTGACAGAGGCGATGAATCATCCTACTTGTTTTAGTGGTCAGTTCAAAAGGCAGCATTTGTGATGGTATGTGGGTACAGTAGTGCCTTTGTTATGGACTACTTACTCATCTGAAGTTACAATTAATATTGAATGATGTATGTAGGCTTTGAACAGCATAAGCAGCCACCCAGACATTATATTTTGAAGGAAGACCTTAAATGTTACCAGATAACGAGGGGAAAATGCATTCTATACTAAGTTCCAACAGAGTGACTCCATCATAAGGGCAACCAGATACTAAAATGGCTGGCTTGCAGTCCAGATCTGTCACATTTTAAGCATAACAAAAAGGAAAACATGAAGAGGGCACCAATAAGTTGAGCTGCTGAAATCATGTCTAGGACAAGAAAGAACAATCATCTTCAGTTATCATAATTAACTGTGAAGTGTCCTCCTTTGTTTTGTCTTTGGTCTTACTCAACTTTTCCTGCCTTTTTATTGACACCATCCCAACTCTTTTGAGACATGTTGCTGGCCTTAAATTTGAAATGATCATAAATATCCCATATAACAATGTAAAATTCCAGTTTCAACAACAGATATGTTGTCCTTGGACAAATATGTTGCTTTTATGATTTGACAATTATAGCATTTTTTTATTACAATTTTTTATTTAGAGTTTACTCAACGTCCCAACTTTTCACACTCTTTCACACTTCCTTCACCTTTCACACTGGTCATTTTCACTTCCTCTCTAGGTTCTTGCCCAAGCTAAGCGCCCAGTTGTGGTGGTTGGCAGTGCAGCCCTACAGAGAGAAGATGGTGCAGCACTACATGCAGCTGTGTCCACTATTGCTCAAAATGCCCGAGTTAACAGTGGTGTTGAGGACAACTGGAAAGTGCTGAATGTACTTCACAGGTAAACTTTTGAGCCATTTTAAATGTCTTAATGCGGAATGCTACAGTATTTGGGAGAAGTAATGCTGGAATATCATAGTGTGTCTTTGACTCCTTATATGCTATCACAGGTAAAATTACATATGCATATCTTCAAGTGTAAGTGCAGTATAAAGTATGGCTTTGGAATCCTATATGTTGTAGTTTTAGCCCGCTTGGGTAGTTAGTTACTGTAGCCCTTTTGTCTTTTTTTTTTTTGCACCATTAGTTTTTATCTGAATATTACTGCAATATGTTGCCATCTTCATTAAATCCCAAGAAATCCCTAAAAATGTTCATATTTGTTTTTGTTTTATTATTAATGTCATGTTCATTCATTTTTATTGAATAGAGTGGCTAGTCAAGTGGCTGCATTGGATCTTGGTTATAAATCAGGAATAGAGACTATCAGGCAAAATCCACCTAAAGTTTTATTTCTTCTTGGAGCTGATGCTGGATGTATAACAAGAAAGGACTTACCAAAGGACTGTTTTATTATCTATCAGGGTAAGTATGCACAATTCATACTGGTAAATTAAGCTAAAATGTTGCCTGGTATCCCTTTAGTATTCTCATTCATCATTAGTTAGATTAGTCAAATAAGACAATTAGATTAGATGATTAGATTAGTCAAATAAGACAAAGTCAAATTAGACTTTACAGATGTGGAATGGAATGGTAGTGTAAGACAGCTTTGCGTTCATCTAAAATAGGACATCATGGTGATGTTGGAGCAACTATGGCAGATGTGATTCTTCCTGGAGCAGCTTACACTGAGAAGTGTGGCACCTACGTGAACACTGAAGGTAGAGCACAACAGACTCATGTGGCTGTTACAGCTCCTGGCATGGCAAGAGAGGACTGGAGAATTATCCGGGCAATTTCAGAGGTGAGACGGTGTCCCTGGTAAAAGAAGATTGTCAGTGAGATTTTCATTTTCTTTAACGCTTTGCGTTTCCCTGCCTCAAAAATAGTTGGCTGGTGTGACACTTCCATATGACGCACTAGATGAGGTGCACAACAGGCTAGGTGAAATATCACCAAACCTAGTGCGATATGATGATGTGCAGGAGGCAAACTATTTCAAGCAAGCCAATGAACTCGCCAAGGTATGGTTTATTATTTACACGTTATACTTCCTTGAATAAAAGCAGTAAACACAGAATGTGTCACAGTGAATCATACAAACTTTTGGGTAACATTGCTCATGCATGTTTATGCATGTTGTCTGTTTTCCCCTTTCACCATCTGCCAGACCATAGATCAAACCCTGCTCACAGATCCCTTGGTCCCTCCATTGCTCACAGTGAAGGATTTCTACATGACAGGTTGTTTGTCTTGTGTTTACTCTGGCTTTTGTCGTGTTGTTTAATCACTGATTGAAAATGTCCTGAAGTCTGTTTGTTATCTTCAGATTCCATCAGCAGAGCCTCTCAAACAATGGCCAAATGTGTGAAGGCGGTGACAGAGGGAGCAGAAGCTATAGATGAGCCAAATGTTATTTGTTAACATGTTCTCTGCAGCTCACTCAATTGTGGAGTTCACCAAAACTTTACACGCACAAAGCGCACAATACAGAGTAGAAATGTGTTTACATGCTGTAGCCAACCTGCAAATTCATCCTGCAATTACCTAAAACTGATCATGCATGGTCCACTTTGTTTGCAGTGCAAATATGTAAAAAGTGAAGTCAATATAGTTGATATAGTTTTGTCTACTTTAAATGTAATAATAAATTATACTATACCAACCTCTAAGTTTTTGTATTTGAATATAAGATGAAAACACTAGATCAAATTGCCACGCTTTATTGCAAACGCATTAGTGGCCTGCAGGGCAGTTCAGAACATTTAGGCTATTTCAGTCCCTTTCAAGTTACTTTTCTGTTATCCTGTCATGAAAACATAAAGTTACAAATATCATAGGTTCTTTTTTCCTTTCCTCATTAAATTAAAATCATTGTAGCTGTCATATATTTTCACATTGGATGAAACTGAAAACAACCTCCTCATGCGCATCTCATGGCATCCCTCACTGTTTGATGACCATGGGGAAAGAAGAATCAACAGTTGCCCGGAGGAAAGACCAGATTTATGTAATGAGGGTTGGTTGATTGCGGGTTGTTTCTCAGTGAACACACGAGGCTCAGCAACTTTACACGAATCCCACACTTAAGTAACAAACACTCTAAATGTGTATGAATCGTTTCAGTAGTCGAAAATGACATCTTATGTCGGTCTCAGTGTTACAGAGACTTGAATTTCCAACATGGTAGATAAAGTTGTTGTTGAGCAGTAGGCTGTTGTCATGTCCCCGCAGTGCCGATAGTGGTGCTGTAAGGAGACTCCACCGTGGACTGAACTAATACCACAGCAGCTTTTAACGGCTAATGTGTGCTGTGGGTAAACAACGTTTAAATGTAGTTTTATCTAAAATTATTAACGGATAGGAAAAGGATCAATTATCAAAACATACCGAATATCGACCCCAATCTGGTAGCTATAGCCGACCGTGTTGGGTAATTCTACAGGCAAATCGAAGCGAATACCCTACTCAGCCTATACCAACGAAAGGTAAGCTTCCTTTTTTGCGGCCACGGGCTTGATTTCTGAAGTAACCCAGTTTAAAGCCCGGAGCACAGGGATTTATTACGCGAGGCCCCAGTTATCAAAATATATAGGCCCTATCTCCAGCCTTGAGCTGACTTATTAACGTTACACATAGAGAGGTACAACTGCTTTACACCATGTCGATAGTGTTACTTGTAAGTACACTAGCTATTTATAATTCAGAAAAGGTGACGGTTTCACTGGATAGCTGGCTATATTTAGCAATGTTTTGTTTTGGAGGCCTGTTTTGATAGGCCCCTTGCGTCTCCTAACTAGCTCGCTAACATAAACGTTGCATGGTCTTTGTTTGTATCACTCATAGCATCAAAAACTTTGTCATGACATGAAATGTTCTTTTAATGTTAATGTTTCATGTCAGTTTCATCATCATTGGCATGCAACATGTTTTAAGTTATAAATAAAATGGAAGTAATGTGTCTGTTTCCTGGCTAGCGCCTCTTATCGCTAGCAGTGTTTTTAGCTTTGATGTGGCTAGCGAGTTTAATAGATTAACATCATTATAAGTAGCCAGCTAAATTTTTAGCTAGCTCATTTCTATTTTTCGATTGGTTATATCAGCAATGTACGAGCTTTTAATACTTTTGTGTCATAACTATTACATAATCTGACAGGTGTTCTGTTTGACAACGTAAATTGAGCTCTATGTTTTTCCCCATTTGCCAAAGCTTGCTACTCGTTTTGGAGGCTAACCAGTAGGCTACCTAGGAGTAAACGCTAGATTCACTTGGCTAACGTTAGTTTACCTCGATAGCTACTTATATTAGCCTGAGCCACGATTGTTTTGGTTTAGAGTCGGTAACGTTATTTCTTGTCCTTCTATAATTTGACTTCCAAGTCGGTCTGTGGGAAAAGGAACAACAGTTAACATTATTAACTTACTGAGTGTTGTTCAGTTGGTTGTAATAACCTTCTAATGTCAGCTGACTGGCATGCGTATTTAAGTCGAAAGAAAACACCACAGCAAGCTTACGTTCTATTTCAAGGATAACGAAGTTCTTAAGCCTGCATTCAGTTGTCATTATATGCCGTTATTTCGTTTGTTTGTTCAAAAAGATATAAGCAAAAGTTGTTTAAGTAACGTGTTGACAGTCAATATGACACTAGTCTATAACGTGCAAAGATGGCTTAGTTGTGGCTTGGCTTCCCCTCAAACGTTTGGTGTCTAGTTGTCTAGGTCCTGACAGTGAGAGGTTGTGAAAGTTCTGCCAGCTTATGCCTGATCTTGGAACGTTGATTGCTCCCTCTTCAGGTGATACAATAATGTCATGTGTGTAGTTTGGGGAGAAGCGGTGAAAGTGAAATGTGAAACAAGTGGGTTTAACAGTTTTATTTTTTTTTGTTCGGTTAGGATTTCAAAACCGTTGTTTCCACAGTTTTTCTCTCACTAACTTCAGTGCATCATCCACTGATAGAGAAGCTTCTGGGCTCAAACTATCGCAGCATTTCTTTGTGTTTGATGGTTGATTCAAGCCAGAAAGTCAGGTTGATGAGAATTTCAGGAGAGTTTATGATTCATCACAAAACCTTTACATTTTATTTGAAACATCATCAATTGGTATGGTTTTTAGCATATACTGTGAACATTTAATCTCAAATAAACACCATCCTTGTTGTGTATGGTGGTGTTGCCTACAGTTGAGATCAGGGATATGCTGTCAGTTGTGATCAGGGATATGATAATATGATAGATTTCATAAACTTAAACTTACTTCCCTTCTCTGGCCTCCCTCATCAGCTGATGTTCTCAAGGACAAGAGTCACGTGATGTATGAGGGCAAACACATACACTTCTCGGAGGTGGACAATAAGCCATTGTGCTCGTACAGCCCCAAGCTCTGCAAGCAGCGCAGACTCAACGGCTATGCCTTCTGCATCCGGCATGTTCTTGAAGACAAGACTGCTCCTTTCAAGCAATGTGAATATGTGGCGAAGTACAACAGCCAGAGATGCACCAACCCCATTCCCAAATCTGAGGACCGCAGGTGAGAGTCCCCATCCTCCTAACCAACAAGCCAGATGGGGTACTTAAGAGTTCTAGGACCAAAGTCAATGTTACTTTGTCTTTTGGTGTTTGACTTTTCAAATGTGATTTCTTTGCTCTTTCTGTAACAGATACTGTAACAGCCACCTGCAGGTGTTAGGCTTCATTCCCAAGAAGGAGCGTAAGAAGAAACACGATGCGCTGGAGGAGATGCGTGGGCGTGCGCACCTGGACTCGGTGGCCCTCAACATTACCGTGCCCTCGTTGGCGCTGAAGGCCTCCAATGGCCTGGACGAGTTACCGCCCTCACCGCCCTGCTCCCGCCTGCCGCCCCTGCCAGATGGGGAGCACCTGGACCCGTTCGCCTTTCACGAGGAGGACGCAGAAGTGGTGGAAGGCATGACGCGCAAGGGCTCCTCAGTCAGGAGGAAACCACAGAGTCGGCTGGTGCTCAGCCAGAGACTGCCTCCGGCACCGCCGCCGCTGCCACCACCACCGTCGTTGCCGCTGCCGCGTGATGGCGACCTCCTCAAGCCTCGCTCTGAGCACTTTAGCCCCAGCGCTGCACGCCCTGGCCTTGGCCCTGGTCCTCACCCTCCCTCGCCACTGTGCGCCCAGCTCCCCCACCAGCTCCCCCACAGCGGTCTCCTCCGGCTGCCCAAGCACTCTGGCAGCCTGCCCTCCTCCTCCTCCTCCTCCACTTCCCAGCAGGGTTTATTATGCAAGCCAGCACCACCTCACACTGGTCCTCCACTGCCTTCTGGGTTGGCCTCTGTTGGTGCCGCTGCACCCAGACCCGACCGTGCTCCGTCATCTGGGTCCTCCCACGGCAGGAAAGGCCTGCTCACTGCCACGCCCTCGCTGCCCGGCACGCTGGACTCCGTACAGCGCCACCTGGTGGCCATGCGCCCCACTTCCTTCTCACCACCTCCAGCGTGCTTGCAGAGACTCAAGCACCTGGTGCAGCTCTGTTCACAGAGGCAGCAGGAACACGGGGATCTCTTTCCTCATCTAGGTGCGCTGACTTCCAGCTCTCAACACCATACCATTTTACACTTAGCAGTGACTGATGTTTCTAATGAGAACTATGCCTTAAATGGATGTAATAGTATGCACACATTTGTGTATTGGTTTTGTGGTGCAGTGGAACATGTGTGTAGGCTTATTGATAAATTGAGTCCAATTTGGCACAGTTCAAAAACATTTTAGTTAAATGCTGTCATTTTTAAAGTTTTCTTTATTTTGACTATTTACTCGTACGACATTATAGTTCTCAACACAGCCTATTAGGTCAAATAATAACATAAATAATAATAAAAATAAAATAAATAGGTCACAGGAAAATACACAATGAGTCACTGTAACATTTAACTTTTTTTACAGGGTTGGATTGGTCTGAAGACAGTGGAGAGGAGGACTATGAAGACTTTGAAACACTTTCTCCTTCCCGATTTTCCAAGAGGTCTCAGGAAGGACCCATGCAAGACCAGTAAGTTGAGCTCACACATACAGACACATGTAGCCTGACATTAACTACCACCTTGGCAAGGTGGAGCCTGTTTGCTTGCACTCGCTTTTATATACACACACACACACACACACACACGCACATACATACATACGTACATACAGGATGTTGTGAAACATAGTTAAGGTGTGGCAAGGTATAGAAGAAGGTCTAATTTATTAAGCTAATTTATGAAAATTACACTGAGCACTTGGGCTATGCAAAATGAAAAATCTCACTCATGTCTTGTGTGAATGGTATGAAGCTATTTGATGGGGGATTGGCTTGGAACTAGTAGGCTTTGGAATTAGTAGTCTTAGACTCTTTGTTGTATTGGACTTGAGGCAAAATAGGGATGTGGAGATCCTATCCTATCAGTGACATTGGTGTTCCCCCGCCCCAGCTCTCTGGAGGAGACGGGTAGCTCCAGGAGGGTCCGGCTTGCCCGCCTCTGCGCACTCCTGCAGGACAAATACAAGCACCTGTGCAGGCAGGAGAGGGCTGCCACACGCCAGAAGAGACACCGTTATGCCTTCCGCAAAGCCCTGCTGCATGCCGCTGCCAAGGACCCTGACTGCACGGCGGAGCTGATCCAGGCGCTGTGCAAGATCTCGCGATCCTCCTCAAGGTGAGCCTGGGGAAGGCCCAGAGGTGCACTGTGATCAGTCTGTTTACGAAATGGCTAGCCCTGGACTGTATACCAAAAGAGCTGGGAGGTGTCATCAAGAGAATGTGGGCTTGTGGGATTGTGCACTCATTTTAAAGTCAATGGCTAAATTAACACCTCTATTTTGTAAAATTAGCAAGTATTTATTCAAATACGTGTACATGTATGTATAGGTATGTATAGGAAACTACATACATATCAACTGTGTGGCTTCATGTTTGATTGTGGTGCTCCTCTGCATAAAGAGTGTGTAAGTTCAAACTGTTATGTTTAATAGCTTAAACAAAATAGCAAACAACAAAGCTCATATTTAACATCAGTGTTCACTGTTAAGTGTTTTTATCAAATAATAAGGTGCAACTCATTGAATTGTTGAGATTAATTAGGTCTGTCCACAAACAATACTCAAAGTAGACATCTCTCTTTCTCTCTCTGTTTTATTGTGATATTATCCTGACCCTAATATTTCGTTAATGTAATGGCAGAGTGCCCCCCCCCCCACGTGGAAATTATGCGGCCCATCTTAGGTCCTTGGTTTTAAAATGTGGCCCCATTGAGTTTCTAGAATAGCTCTGCTCTACCCTTCAGCACATAGTTTTCTGAGTGGCTGTTTGTGGTTTTTGGGATAGAGTTGCATTCTGTTGCATTCTGCGTTTGTCCTCAGTGCAAAGCATGCGCGCCTGGGCGTCAGAGAGACTACTGGCCTCTGCACAGGGAGCACCAAGAACCAGGCCTGCAAGAACCAAGCCTTGCCTTTCACCCAACACTGCTTCCAACGTATCCTTTATCTCACGCTCTCAGGCGTGTACTTTAAACGGGATCATAACATGACTACGTGCGTACATATTGAACACAGAGCCATGATCTCTGATAATCTCCATTGGAATCATGTGAATCATGTGATCTAGTGGTAGAGGTGTAGTAACCTGATAGTAGACCAGGTGATAGCGTTGCCTTGCCAGATGTGTCCGATGTGTTCAGGTGTTTAGCGTCTGGTTGCCCTTTGTGTTTCCTTAACGGTGCGCTTCACAGACATCCTGCTGAATCGCTCCCAGCAGCTATTCTCTAGCTGTACCGCCAAGTTTGCTGATGGACAGCAGTGCTCCATCCCCGTCTTTGACATCACACATCAGACCCCGCTGTGCGAGGAACACGCCAAGAAAATGGTGAGTCTCCATGGCAATAAGCTGCCATTCGATCACTAATGTGTCAAACTCATGAGAATTATCACAGAATTCATAAGGCCTAAATGATTGCAGACCAGAATCAAACCTAAATTCCACTGGATTCCTCTTTGCAGTTAATTCCAGTTGTGAAAGCCCCATCTTGCGCTCCTGAGAATTTCTAAATGCACAGTATAGTTGAAAGGGTTTTGATTGTGTGCGCGTGTCTTGTGGCAGGACAACTTCCTGCGTGGAGATGGGAACAGGAGACTGCAGCAGCAGCAGCAGCAGCAGCAGCAGCAGCATTTGCACCATCAGCACCACCACCTCCTCCATCAGCACCAGCACCAGCTGCAACAGCAGCAGCGCAAGCCGCGCAAGAAGACCAAGCCGGCGGCGCTCACCAAGAAACACAAGAAGAAGCGGCGGAGAGGGCCGCGCCGGCCGCAGAAGCCCATCCCGCCCGCGCTGCCCCAGGGCAACCTGGCCATGCCTTCCAGTCTGGCACTGCCCACCAGCACCGCCAACGTCAGGTCAGTGTCAGACACCCACAGGTTTTTGGCTGAGGTGAGCTTACTGGTCAAACCCAAGGTGACCAACATGATTTGGGCCAATTTCTGGTGTAATTGAAAAAAGAACACTGCACAGAGCATGTTGCTTCTGAAGTGACATGCTGTTCTGAGATCAGCAGTCATCAGGTGTATCCATCCTGGACTTTTTGATGTGCGAGTTGACTGTGCCATTGGATTATCATGCAAACTGGTGGGCTTGCTCACCTAACTTCTCCCTAGAATGTACTCTTATTGTAGTGTTCTTGTAGTCAGTTTCCTGAGGAAGCTAATATTTTTTTTCCTTGGTTGCAGGAGTCCTTCAACGCCGGAGCTGAGCACGGACGAGCTTCCTGACGACATCACCAATGATATAGCGGACATTCCAAACGACCTTGAACTGAATCAGGAGGATTTCTCGGACGTGTTGCCACGGCTTCCTGATGACCTGCAGGACTTTGATTTATTTGAAGGTGTGGCCAGATTATATTTGCCAGATCTTATGATCCAGTTGTCTGTCTGTCTGTGTGTGTTTGTGTGTGTGTGTGTGTGTGTGTGTGTGTCTGTCTGTCTGTCTGTTTGTTTGTGTGTTTGTGTGAGATTTATTAATGTATTTATTAATTATTTATTCTTCAAGTGGCTTGAGACCACTGATCTCAAAAGAATAACTATATATACAGTATAGTATGTACAGTATATCTATGATTAAGACCATGGTCAGTGGCTCCTCTGCTCTCAGAATAATTCATTTTATTGTGTTTATAGGTAAGAATGGGGAGCTGCTGCCCACCACAGAAGAGGCTGAGGAGCTGGTGCGAGCACTGCAGGCTATGGGCTCCTACCCAGACTCACTGGTGTGCCTCTCCTCCATGGGTGAGCTGGCGCCAGGCGTCCCATCGGGCAGCATGGGTGACCTGCTCAACGGGCGGCTGCCCTCTGAGAACTTCACCAGCCTGGAGCTGGAGGAGAACCTGCTGCACTCGGCCGATGATCATTTCCCCCCCTCGCCCTCGCCGCCACCGCCTTCACGCCAGGTCCCCGTCCCCGTCACATCTGTTGCTCCTCCCACTCCCGCTCTGACCCCTGCCCTCCAGACACCTGGTGACCCCCAGAGGACATTCCCGCGCCCTGCTCTCCTGCCCCACGCACTGCCCAAACCTGACCCCACCAGCTCCTCACCTTCTTCTGGCCCTTTCAGCAGCAGCGAGCATGTGCCCTCCCCGTATAGTGAGCACATGGCCTCTCAACATGCCGGCCCCTTCCAGGCCGAGTCGGCGCTGCTCCTGGAAGTGCCGCTCAGCGGGGTGCCCGGCACGCCGCGCCCGCCCTGGAACCACCTGCCCCTCTCGCTGGCCGACCCCTCACAGTACGGCAGCCTGATGGGAACGCCTGAGGGCCACCTGCTGTCCACCTCTCTTTCCACTCCGCCCTCCACCACACACCCGGCGGCCCTGCAGCCCACTGCTGCCCTGTCGGCCCTCCCCCAGGGCGGCCTGACGGGGCTGGGCTCGCCTCCTGTGCTAGCCTCCATCTCCATCTCCACCTCCTCCACCACTACCACCGCCATCTCCTCGTTGTCCTCCTCCCCCCTGCCCTCATCCTCCCCGACACGGGACCTCCTGGGTGCCGCGCAGGCGAAGCAGCAGCTCCCACAGTTCAGTGCCGCCTTCGGCCACCAGTTGGCCTCCCACAGCGGCATCCCCAAGGATGTGCAGCCCAGCCACAGCTCCACAGCGCCCCCCACAGGCTTCTCCATCGCCAGTGCCACGGCTGCAAGTGCCAACAGCGCCACTCCTCCCTTCCCGCACAGCAACTGAGAAGCGGAGGGAGTGAGAGAGTAACAGAGAGAGAGAGAGAGAGAGAGATTGTGTGTGTGTGTGTGTGTGTGTGTGTGTGTGTGTGTGTGTGTGTGTGTGTGTGTGTGTGTGTGTGTGTGAGAGAGACAGAAGGAGCGGACGTGGATTGGTGTTTTTTTTTTGTACATTTGTGTGTGTGTGTTTGTAGTATGTGTGTGTGTGTGTGTGTATGTGTGTGTGTGTGGTTGCTGCACATTAGCTAAACAGTGAACTCCGTTCACTCATCAACTGGACTGTCTTTTAAGTCCAAGAAATCAAACATTGTTTCTGCTACTCTGCATATTTTATTTGGTACTTACATGCCACAAGAGTGGATGAACAGTGGCCTGTTTGTTTTATGTTTGTTTTATGTTTGTTTTAATCTTGCCATGACTGAAAGACTGTGTCAGCCCCAGTGCAGGGTCTACTCACTGGGCGCATGTGCAGCCTTGGGTCCTCTGGTGTCAGTGGTGGGTAGGTGGGTGTCCGTGACAGTGATGCGCTCAGGGGGAGCCTCAGGCGGGACGCAGCCCCTCAAAGCACTGACTATTCCAGAAGTAGTGACAAGAGACAGTGCTACAGAATTCAATGATGGAAACCACACCTCAATCAGCAGTCTAGTCTTAAGTGTTCCTGTGAAGCCCTGTCTCAAAGCTGTAACCATTGTCCTTCCTCATTTACAGGAACAGCGTATTCCTTTAATCTGCCCTTCAAACAAATACACACATGCACGCGCACACACACACATACAGCGCCTGCTTGAAAAGATTATATAATCCCATCATGAAGGATGTTTTCCTGACCAGCTTGACAGACAGCAGAAATTTGCCAAAATTATTTTAATTTTTTTTAAGATACTGTGTATATAATATTTAATCTTTAACCGGTTTATGCAGAAACTCAGAGTAATATGTGGATCATAGAACAGTGGCCTAGTTAACACATTGGAGGTACACCTGGTTACTCAAAGCAATAAAACACATTGGTGTACTCAACTCACAGTATTGTGATGTATATCCTAACAAACTCCATATTTTTCCCCTCTGTACTCCTTAAATTGCTTTCCAGTTGTGGACCAGCATGTTGTGCAGAAAAGACAAAGTTTCTTTTTCTTTTTTTTCTTATAAAATGTGAAATTGAGGCAAACTGTTCTCTTGTCAGGTGACATCGTTAAGGTCCATGTGTATTCCAGTAAGGGAGAAGAATGGGCATAAAGAGGAGACAACAGTGTGACTACCACCACAAACTAAATGTATTGCAAAATTTTAAGATGTATATCGTTTCAGAACGTTGAACTTAACTCAAAAGAACTCAACAACTTTGTTGATATCAGGTATACAGGTATCTTTTCACAGATAATGCAGTCTGGTAGTGTAGAAACGCTCACTGACTGTGTGGTGGAAGGGGAACTACTTAAATGTGGATGAAACTCTTGCCGGTGCTGAAAAAAAGGCTGTTGTATTGGGTCACACAGCAGAATTTCTTGCATCAGGACACTGTTCTGAGATCAGTGATGCAGCAGGGTAGAGTGGGGTAGAGGGCAGAGGCATGTCCAACCCTTCACTGCCTTCACACTCTTAGTTGCCTCACGCTTTGCACTGGAGGAGAACAAGGAAAATCTTACAAATTTGACCCGGAATACTTCGAATTGTAAAACAGTAAGTCTGTAGTCATTGGTATAGCTTTAGAACATGAGCGATAATCAGATGGGCATATATTGTGAAGTATTATATATTTATAGATTAGCAGACTATGGGCTTTTAATGGTGAGGTCACATAGGTGGCAGTGAGCTGAAGAGGTTTTAACAGAAAAAAAAAAACAAAAAAATGGGTCTTTGTTGTCGTTTGCAAGATACTTAATGGAGCCTGTGTTTTGTGAAATACATAAGTACTTTTTAATGGCTATCAAAATACTTGTGGTTTCTTATCCGATGATGTTTGTGTATGCCCATTTATTCATGATGATCAATGTAATTTTGATAGCTATTAAACTGTGGCAAGCAGCCACGTTTGAAAGACTAGATCTTGCATGGGTGCAGAAACTACAAGTTTTATTCGTTGTGACTTAATTAGGTAGCTTGTGCCCAAAGAGAACAATTGAAACATGTCGGTCTACTGCAGTGGCTTCTAGTGCACTGGTTCTTTACACAATGCAGCTGACAGAAGCATACTTCATCCTTGTATCGATATTCATTGTCTGAACGCCGTTACTGACAGGCCAGCTAGGCAGAATTGAAGGATTTATCAGCAGTGTAGTAGACGTTGGAGCCCAATTAGAGTCTCTCATTAATGATGTTTCTCATGCACTCCATACCACAGTCCACATGAATCCACACATCAGGCGCCAATCCACGCCCCTCACCAGACTTCTCCCATCAGAGGTCCAAAGATATTGACGTGAGCACATACAGATCAGTGACAACTCCGCTGTCTTATTGTATCTCATCCCTCCCCAGAGCTACCTGTCTCGTACACACACACACACACGGCCTGGGATTCACACAGGACGGCTCATGAATTTTGCACCAGAGACCTGATACTGCTGTGTTCACAAAAGCATGAAAAAAGTAGATAAATTGCACATTGAGGGGGAAAACTGACCAACCCTCTTAAAAAAGAAAGTCTTCAGGGCTCTGTAGACACTCATAACTGCTTGAAAGCTGACAGATGGCTGACAAATTCCTATACTCATTGAATGTACTGTATTACTGTTTTTAAAAAAATGATAGGAGCTATTCACCTTTGGTTATTGATCCTTGTTTAATTTGTCTAAGGTATTTTTGGTATACAAAGGTTTACATTTTTATGTATATTTTTCTTGTGTACAAAATTATGTAATATGTGTACAAACATTGTATGTATTATCTGTATATAGTGTGATAAAAATCGGATCGGTTTCTTTTTGATGTACAAATAAATCTTGCTGTGACGAATATGGCACTTGTTTGATGATGTCTTTAAAAATGCAAATAAGAGAGCTGGCACAAAAGCTGTCAAACCTAATATGACCACAAAACACTGTTCGTCCCCCATGTAGCAGACAGCTCAATATCAGCCACTAGTCTTCTGAGCTTATTTAACATAAGGATAGGTTAACTCCCATGGAGTTAGTCATTGTGTGATAAAACATATTACATTTAATGAATATAACTAAAAAATACTGTATGAAGTACAATTAAGAAACTCTGCATGAAACTACTAAATTATAGGCCTTAACAAGCACCAAAATACACCCCCCAACATTCCATATTATGCAAATATGCACGCCCCAAATTCTTAGGAATAAAGTAGGTAGATCCACTTTCATAAATTTCATTTATTTTTTATTTTTCTTAAAGCACTTGAAAGCTTAAAAGGATTTCAACTCTGAAGTTGAAAACACAAGAGCGAGGATTATGTACAGAGGGGCTATAAACAGCCAGGTTACAGAAAATGGAAGTCAGGATAAGCATCCCATTAACATTAAATTCAATTTCAGATTATATTATACTGTTCTGCACTGCTAATCTTACAAATCTTAATCTTTACAAGCTAATCTTGGTTACAAAAATACTGTTATTTATTTTTGATTTGCTCAATATAGCCTACCAGTGCTGAAAAATGTCCTGATGAGCTGAATCATTTATTGCCTTACTCACAAAAGGTACAGTAGCAATCTTTTAAGACATCAGAACATAATATGTCTCAACTACCATTCTTTTCTCAAGTCCTTAAAGACATTTTACAAAGTGCAAGACATGAATAACTGAACCGGATAGTCCCACAAGGTGCAAATAACACTGACAAGGAATCTAGGTGACAAAGGGGGAAGATTTCAGACATGGCACTTATTTGTCACAAAATAATAAGAATGATAAAAAAAACCCAAGTAAGATAAAGACAGCAAATGGTTGTCCATAAAGAAAAGAAATCATTCAATACGGTAGGAATGTAGGAATAAGCATATCAACACATAGTTTACACATACCGGATGGGAGACCACAAGGCCTCAGTTTAGACCTAATTTGGCCGTGACATTTCAAGTTTGACAATATGCCTGACATGATGAGCCTATTCATACCAAAGAAAGCATCTGCTCTGAAACATCTAGTAGACTGAGAATGAAACAGTATGCTATGGATATCACTATACCCTGTCAAATTGATTAATCTGACAGACTTTACGTACCAAATAAAAAAAGTAAGTAGCACAATACTACACCTGAAATTGGCCCAAATTTTTATCTCTTATTGCTGCATATACACATCTTGATGGCTATGGTCTGAAAGCCAATCCTTGCCTGAAAGTCTTAAGAACAGCAAGACTTGGCTTGAATCTGTCAACGCTTGGGTTGACTTTGACGGCACCTCATTCAGTAGCCGTGATGCTAAGGCAGACATTCTCAGGATATGACCAGCAGTCTCCCCACTCCTGTCAGTATGCTACAACACATACCACTGACACAGCTCTTCAGGTTACAAATTCATCCCCCCCCCCCCCCCCCCCAAAAAAAAAACACTCCGAACAAACTGTCAGGCAAAAGTGCACTAACGAACATAAACATGGCTTATTTCTCGCAGTCTCTTTCAAGAGTAGTTTCTCTGGCAGGGAGGTTATGTTTTGATTGCCATTCGCTATTCATCTGTTTATTAGCAGGATTAAGCACAAACTACTGGCACGATTTTCATGAAATTTGACATGGAGATGGAGATGGAGCAGTGTCCATCACAGGTGCCAATACATTTTAGAGCAAGTCGAGTTAGAGAGTGGATCCATCACCACTTAAGTCAGCCCAGCGACATGAGGCCATAAACTCTAGCAGAGCTCTCCGACTGCCGTTCTGTACACGGTGTTCCTCTAGGGTCTGGAAAATGTGTCATTTCCAAATGTTTTTAGAAGATTCACACAAAATGAAATGGAGGGAATGGTGGGCAATGTTTATACCCTAGCTGTAGTTAGTTGGGTAGACGCCTCTGAACGTGGCATAGCTGGTCACTTAAAATCACACTCGATCTATTGTGTCTATGGCTATAGATTTTTCCCCCATAAGGCAATTATTCTCTAAGCGCAATGTAAGACTGCTGGTGCACTCCTTAGTTCTACTACTGGGCTTCTCAGGAAGACTTACTATCTGCTAAGGATCAAGTCATCAATGCAGCAGCATGACGAGAATGGCATTCTGATGAAGGGACCTCAGTAGCATTGTGGAATACTGAGAGGTTACTGGGTTCATGCGCTCACTCAAAGGAGTCCAAGGGGTAGCGCAAGCAAGTGTACCGAAGCTGAATCGACTGTGCCAACATCACAAGGTGTTTGAGAGTATGCTTAGTTGGTCTGGAGTGGCTTGAACAGGTTATGATCCTGATTTGCTTCTTTATGCCTTAACCTTACTTTACATTGGCATAGGTTGCACTGTAGTAAAGATGTAAAGTGTGCAACACAAAAGCAATAAAACATAACAACAAAAAGATATTTAAAAAGCATTAAAAACCAACTGAGGTACCAATAAACAGAAATCAAATGAAAATTTGCACAAGGGTGTTGCTGTGCCTGAAATGTACTAAAACTAAACTTTGCAGGGGGAAACTGAGAGAGGGGAAAACAAAGTATAAAAAGACAAAGGCAATCTCAGTTATGGCCATTTATGATTCCACTTAAATAATCAAACCTTCTACTATCTACAGCATTTGGCCATTTGTACACAGTGATTTCTTAATGTACCCTTAATTATTTTGTTACACATGTACAGAGCAGCCTATTTACAGATGTTGTACAGCCAGCCAATTAGAGTGGTCAATCTCCAAAATCAGCCAATTCACTGAAAGCAATACCTGAGTTTACAAAATTTGTCGAGCTAGCTATTGTGGTTCCCTATACATATAAAAAGCCAATGATTGGACATAATCTTACTCCAATCACTGACCCTTGTGCACAGAACCCCCCTCACCCCACACCCCCCCCCCTCTCTCCCACAAAAAAACCAGTAGTTTTAGAGGTAAACACACCCACATCAGGAGTGCATTACAGCAGGTTGATCATTCCAAAGCCCACAATCCACAAAGCCCACAATCCACAAAGCCCACAATCAAAGTCCTGATGCGAGTGAAGGAGTCATGAGGAGCCTCTCCAGAGACCGCAGAGGAGCTCACTGCACCCACTAGACCAGAGAACACCGACTGAAGGAGGCCCTTAGCGGGACGAGGAGGCACCGGCCCTGGGCAAAGAGAATCTGCAACAGAGAAAGAGGCAGAGAGAGACAAACAAGGTTTAACAGGAGCTTAGGACACATCACCCCATTAACATGAGGTATAACCTGAACAGATGCTTGTTTTTCCGCTACTCAAAGAAACAGCCAATAAGAGGCAAATAAATAAAAAAATGGCACACAGGTTACTATTATAGTGTTGGAGGAAGCTGAAAGCTTTAAACGTGCTGCTTTAAGAGTGCATCAGAGTGTTGGTGGTGTTGATGATGGCCTAATGTCAGTGATGAGTCCCAGTGTTGCCAGGCCTGTATGTACAGTACATTAAGCTCGCCTCTTACCCCCGAACCCTCTCCACCAGCTCGGTCACCAGGGAGTCAACGATCCCCGGGCAGGTGTGCTCTGCCAGGAGGAGGGCCTTTTGCAGTGCATCCAGAGCCTCAGGCTTCCTCTTGTTTGCCTTTAACTGTCAAGAGAACAGTGTCTCATCAGTACTGACATACAGAGATAAAGAGTCTGCTTTGAAAAGATGCACTTTGAGTAAGGTATTATTTTATTAGTCTGCACAGAATTGAAGATCCTATTGCATGACGCTGCATATTTGCATATATTAAGATAATTATAAAACTAACATGCATGTTGGAGGTTTGAATAAAAATCTGAAAATCACAGAGAAGTGAAAGCGACATAAGATTTTTTTTTTACCTCATCAAATGAAGGACATATTGTTGTGGACAGGCTCAGTGATAGAGGTCTGTTTGGACTGTCCTAAACGTCAAGGAGACAGAGACAAAGTGGTCAAGTAAGATACAAGTACTGCTTTCTGAGGTGATTAGTGCAACACTCCAGGTGTCCCCTTGTTCCTCCAACCCCTTTAACACCCACATGCAACACCCTCAAACAAGTCTGCAGCCAGACACATCCAATCTAGCCATCTTCACTTGATCTGGCACTGGGGTCAAAATAGGCCTCCATCATGTCACAGTCTAGTCTAGGAAACCACTTCCCAAGGATAAAGATGAGGCTTACACAAAAGCATCCTATTGAAAGCAACTGGATATTTACTCTGGACCACAGCAGGGACTGTTGCTGACTTTTACGAGCACTCATCAGTCTCATCATAGAGGGATAAAAGACAAAATGGAATTGCAGTCCGTTTGTACGTTCCTCTATCTATGTCAATCGTTTTTTGATGCTGTTATTCTGCTATGTGTCTGTGTGTGTGTATGGTGTGTGTGTGTGTGTGTGTATGTGTGTGTGTATATGTGTTTAAAGACAAACTGACATGATAATGAAATGGCTTTCGAGAAGTTCAAGGGGAGGGTATGAGTGAACAGAAACCAAAAGGCAGATCACGGGAGGTTATTCCCTTACTGGATTGGGATCTTTGATGGTGCTGAAAATCCAGTCGTCTTCCTCATTGCTCGCAGATTTATCTTGCTCTCTGCAGGAGAACCATAACGCCACAGTGAACAATGATACAGTAAAAATAACAGAATGCAATTCTCCACCAAGACTTGAGCAGCAGCAGATTCTCTAAGCATTAGTCAGTGATGGTGCTTTCCACATTACCGTACCTTACAACCTCCTAACAGTTAAACCTGATAAGTTCTCAACTTCTTCACAAGTCTAGACAAACACAATATGAAAGGGTCTTTTCACACAGACGATAAGGTCAGGAACTGAAGGCTCCTCCAAGTCTCAACATCATCAAAATCTTAATTTAACCTTTTACTCCGTGCTCTTATATTGTTTACAACATGCAAGACAACTTATATATAAGTTATATACAGCAATTACTGTCCTCTGCAATAGCATTTCATTATAGTTCAGCAAGTATTGCAACACAACAGTTTAGCCTGGTCAACAAATTATTCGTTTCTGGTTGGATAAGAGGCATTCCAAGAATAACATTGAATTCCATGATGTCAACAACATTCCATTCATTTGCTGCAAGATAACATGATGGCAGACAGGCAGCCGTAATAATAATAAAAAGAAAAACAATGACATTACACAACTGTTTTCTATAGACAAAAGGGCGCAAATGAACTAAGTAGAAGATGAAAACATAATGTGAGCACATGTGAGCGTACACATTAATGTGCAATTGGCACACTCAGTCAACTTGGCAGCAGGGAATATTTGTTGCTTAGCAACCATCTTTTTTTTTTTTTGGGGGGGGGGGGGGGGTAGGTAAACAAACTAATCAAAATTAATGAATAAATGGTAAAGACAGTGAAGTGATTACATGCAACTATTGAAATATTGTTTATTCTCAGCCCAATTTGAATGCCCTTTACCAACCCCAGTCATTTTGCTTAAATAATCATGTGGTTACTGCAATATTGCACAGGGGTTAATGCATTCCAAAACCTAATGGTCAAAACACGTCTTGATAAAACTTGATGACTGTGTAAGTCATAGAAAACGAATGCGTAAAGCATCAAATCAAGTTTGCCTCTTATTCCCTTTCTTTATGGCACGATCTAAAAGGGGACTTACGAATCTGAGTCATCTGAGCTTGATGCGTCTCGTGAGCGCTCAGTTTTCCACCGCCTGTATTTGTCGATCAGCTCTGTTAGGAATGAGGTCTTTTTGGCATGCCGTATGAATAGCTTATGTTTCAAAAGCTCTTTGGCAGTGGGCCTCTGGGGAGATAATGAGTACAGAGAACGACTTTCAGAAGAGATCAGAACAAACTGTCCCAAGACTTGGACAGCAGATGTGTTTTTTGAGGGAATTTTGTGCTTTAAAAAAGAAAAAACTCAAAAAACACACAAAAAAGTCACAGCAAACGGCATACGTCACTGTGCACACCCTTCAACTTAAGACAGAGGTTACTCACAAAGCTGGGCTCTTTGTTTAAACAGGCTTCGACAAAGTCTTTGAGGGGTTTGCTGTAGTTTCCTTCTAGTGTGGGGGGATTGGACTTTGGGATGAGGAACAACACCTTCATGGGATGCAACTCAGCGTGGGGTGGCTCTCCTTTGGCCAGCTCAATGGCCGTTATGCCCAGAGACCAGATGTCTGCCTGCAAGATACATATCCATTAACCTTGGGCTAGGAAGTATGGTCTAAAATTGATATAGCAGTTTCACTTCAAACATGAACTGTATACTGTATATTTGCAATTATTAAAATTTTAATGAAAATTAATAAAAAAAATATTCAGTACATATATTTCGATATAATTTCATATATGAAGGATTGAGTGGTAAACATGGAGACATGGGTTGAGAAACAGGTCAATCCTCCAACACCCACCTCCAAGATGAGACAATGGTAAGACTTTATACTGGCTGATTATATTACCAGTAATTGTTATATTACTACAAAATGAAAATGCAACAAAGTCAATTAAAACTAAATTAATTAATTAAATAATTAATTAATTAACTAACTAACTAACATCACATCACAGAGTTCCCAGAGTCTGTGTACCTGAAAGCTTCATTCAGGGCATTTGTTGCACCTGCTAAAACTGTTGAACCACATTTTTATCAGAAAATGACATCAGTAACTAGTGACATCATGGTAAAGTGAACATTAATGACTAGAAACTGAAAAGGAACTCGCACATAGATCGATGCAAATGCATACCAGTACACTTGTTTGTGTGAGAATGTGAAGGCTACCATCAAAAAGATAAGCAGATTATCTTAGCTAAGGCTTTGAGTTGTATGACATCAAAAGTCTTTGTGTTGTGTTTTTACTTGTTAATCTCATTTCGAAAGTGTTCATTACATGAATGGATATAGGCTAATGCAAATCCAAGATGGACTATCGACGTATAATCAGAATCTGTACTGTGTGCCAATATCAAATCTATACTGCTTGTACTGTTTATACTACCCACCCCTACATCAACCACTCACATAATTCCATAATGCCACTAAATAAACAATGCAAATTTAAAACAAAACAAAAAACTCCACAAGAAATCATTTTCCGTTCACACTTCAAAAGCACCAGCTAATTGTGCATCTACTTGTGGTTCCAAGTTTAACTCGTGCTCAAACTAAGAGTCAGCTTTTATGCTCAAAATAAGGAAGCCCTTTGGTCTGGGTTCAAAGAAGTCACATGTGTTGTTTTAGGGGAAAACCAACATGCCCAAAATTAAAGCCTTTCCACTGCCATAAGTTCTGCAAAGAGAAATCCTTCACATTCTAACAGCCACTCCAGATGGACTTTGGGGCTCCCCGTCAGCTCTGACTGATAGGCGCTTCATCTAGGAGCCAAAATTAGCAGGTCCAGCAGCCACAGCTTCAGCAGTCGCCTGCCCACCGTGATGTCATCCACCCCATCTGACAGACAGGTTGTTCATCATGACTCTTCAGCTGTGGCTTCACTCAGTGGGCCTTCTGATGACCACATCACAGTTAGCCCTGAACTACGTGACAGACATTATCAGTCCCCCTGCGGCTGCTGTTTGTGTCATGTTAAACACTCCCTTGTACTTTGACCTTGACTAACCAATATCTGCTATTTCAACAATAAAAGACGTGCAGGTCATGAAAAGCACACTTTACTGGCAGACAATCCCAAACTTTACTAGCAGGCAATTCCGTAAAGCCAATCACTTTCCTTTTCCCTTTGTGTATGTGTGTGTGTGTGTGTGTGTGTATGTGTGTGTGTGTGTGTATATGAGTCTCACCTTTGAGTCGTATGCTGATTGTTGGATGACCTCAGGTGCCATCCAGAAGGGCGTGCCTACAAATGTGTTCCTCTTGATTTGTGTGTCCGTCAGCTGGCCCGCCACGCCAAAGTCGGCCAGCTTCACATCCCCCTGCTCCGACAGCAGCACGTTGGCAGCTGTGTGACACCAGACATAATAGTTATAAAAGTTATGAGAATGTTGGGAGTTGAGAAAATACAAAGGGGACCAAAAAAGGACTGAATGGGGAGCTAAATGAAGGAAGTAGAGAGAAGGCATGGGGGGGGGAGAGGGAGAGATAGAGAGAGGGAGAGAGAGAGAGAGAGAGAGAGAGAGAGAGAGAGAGAAGCTGAGTTTGGCATGAGGGCACAGCTGTGTTTCTGTTCATTTTCCAAAATGGAGCATGCAAGTGTACCTTTGATGTCTCGATGGATCTTCTTCTCTGAATGCAAGTACTCAAGGCCTTTTAAGATTTCGCGAAGAATTGTAGCTATCTGGGACTCGTCCAGTGCTCCAGGCTCAATCTGCATCACAGCGATAAAGAGAACTTGCCTTAATGTGCTTTTACACATGTGGAGGTTCAATCCCCAGATATTCAAATGAACGTGTAATGATCTTACCAAATCTAATGCTGATCCACCCCCTAAGTACTCCATGATGATCCATAACTTTGTGTCCTGCAGAAGAAAATGGAAGACAGGCCACCTTAAGAAATTACATTATAAACATGGGTGGTTGTTAATTTCTGCATACAAAGTCAGTCTTTGGCCTAATCCTATTTATAATGGGTATAATGGGTATAATGGGAGATTCAAAAAATACAGAAAACACAATCATGTTTAAGGCTGGCCATGCAAATTTGCAAAATACAGGGGAAAAAATCAACTTTCAAAATTATTTTATTTCCCAGGATATAACCAGTATTATTGTATTACAGTAGATTGCTGCCAAAAATAGGAAGGCAGAGATGCAATTGTTTCTAAATAATCATGTGACGCTGCATTTTGGAGAGACTGGAGTCTGAATAGGACGTGTAGCACAAAGGCCACCAGAAAGGCCCCTTCATTCAGACTCAGATGTGCTTGGGAGTGTGGCCTGTGTCTGGTGGTCCAGAGGGAAGAAAAGAAAACATATAATAGGCCTAGAATTTGCATATCGCATTTTAATTACAAAGACAGGAAACTGCAAAGCTGGGTGCATTAGTCAATGCTTTTCAGTCAGAACCAGTTAATTATATTGGGCACAATTAACCCAGCTGCCCACATGGACCCAAGATATTTGTATCACCTCAAGGGAACGCCACATCTCTCATCCCTACACCTCTAGTCATGTCTTGCAGTACTGATGGACTATTTCAACTATTTGGTCATGTTCAAATTTGGCTTATGACAATCAGATGTCAAATGAATGATAAAGCAGATCACTGTTGCTGTTTTTGTTATTGATATTTCAGACTACATATAGTATATAATAAGGGCACATGCAGTGCTTTAGCACTGCTCTTGTCACCAATGTGACCAATGTCACCAATGTCAGCAGCAAAGCTTACAGTGCTAATGTAGAGGTTGCCACATCAGCTCTGACACACTAAATATGCAATTCAGATATCTGGCACTGACGTGACGACCTCAACTGGTTAAAGTTTCAACACAAAACAGGCCCATTGGAGATTTTATGGGAGATTTTAAGGGAGAACTGCAACCATAAACAATTCTACCAAGAAAATAATCCCCATGCCAGACATTATTGCTCAATAAAGCTTATTTGATTAACACATTAGTTGCAACACTGGGATTTCTGCAGGAGCACTAGGAGAGATTTTACAAGATGGAGCCGAGTGGCAATACCCAAGAGCAGAAAACCACAGAGACACACTCAGTGGCAACTCACACTCTTTCTCTCTCTCTCTCTCTCTCTGGCAACAGGCTGAGGACCAGCTGGCCTCCAGCCTCCTTCCCACCTCACATTCTTTGAGCCTCTGCACTTATACGGAGAGATTTTGTCATCTAAATATCTGTGCTGAGGTTAGCTGTTTTCACTGCTAAGCTTTGCTTACCATCAGCAGAAACCCAATGATTTAGTGTGTCTTTTCGAACACAATCAAGTTTTCCTCATGCGTGTTGATGCAATTATGTGTAATGCCAGAGAAATGGTCATATCAACATTTTGCAGTACTGGTACGACTTACTAGGGCTTCAGCAGAGGACTTTAAAATAGAAGCAAGCCCTTCACATTATGATAACAAAGAGTCTGATGATTCACAGCTGGACCCTACTACCAGAGAGGGTAAAAATGGATCGAGAGGCACAAAAATTCGTTACGTTACATTCTATTTCTGCATGGGGGAGAAGGGAAAATCCCCCTTTATGCAAACCAGAGTTCAGCCGCGATACCCTGACATTCATTGAGAAGTTTACATTGACGTTATGTGACACTCCCACATATGCAGACGTTTGCTCCCATTGTAAAGTATTATGTTGCTCTTGGTAAGTAATCAATGATCTTTGCTACTATCTTCATTAGTCCTAAATCTATGTTCTCCTTGCAGTAACATGTGTCCATGTGTTATGCATCAGCCATTCATTTACTTGAGCCTCCCCTGGAAAAAGTCTACAATGCTAACCCTATAGGAGAACCTATAGTACTGTTGTTAGAGAGGATCACGTCCATTAATGAGCGAGCTAGCCTTCTAACATTGTAAGCACCTACAAAACATAGCTATCAGGACAGATTGTTTACGTCAAAATAAAAGCCTAATTCAGTCCCGTTAGCAATGTTTTGTAGTCTTTATGATATTAGCAGGCTAGACTGCTCTGAACGGACCCTAGGCGTATTCAACCTATAATTCTGTTGTCGTAAAGTTTTCTATTTCTAAGTTCTCCTTTAAGGCATCACAGATCACCTAGGCTTTCATGCTTCAAATCTCACGCCAGGTGGATAGAGTAGACTGACCTTCAGGTAGGAGCCATAGTACTTGGTGACAAAGGGGCTGTCACATTGGCTCAGGACTGTGATCTCCTGCTGGATGTCCTCAATCTCATCCTCGGCCTCCTCCAGGTCAATAATCTTGATAGCCACCACTTTCTGAGTGCGATTGTCAATGCCTTTGTACACTTCCCCAAAAGAGCCCTTGCCGATCTTCTCCTGCTTGGTGAACAGCTCCTCTGGGTCAGCTCTGTGGTTCTGTGGGAAAGAAGAGTCCAGCAGGCTATCAGTGATGGAACATATTACGACATCGACGCCTCACTTCTTTCAATATCTTGATGCTATAGTGGCCCTTGTGGACAGGATGAGTTTAAATAAATGAAGAAAAAAAAACACCATTAATAAATAATAAATTAATTACATATAAATAAATAAAATACTCTTTCACATTGGTTTGTAAAAAAACAACTTTGTGCTATTGACATGTCAAAGCTTTTATACCATCTCAGTTCTGTGTGGGCTCCCAGGTCAAGTTGTAAGGCAACTGAACTTTTTCTTGAAGGATGAAGAAATTTAGATTTTTATCTAGGAGACTTCATTTCTGAAATGATGGTGTCCCAGGTATGAAGTGACACTGGAGGCAGAGCTGTGACTTACTGACCACACCCCTTGTCATGTGACCCAGAGTGAAAGTCATTAAGGTCATATGATCCAAGGGGCAAAAACTCCTCAAGGTATGAGCCACGGTAACATTTCCTGCAAAGCATTGTATCCCTTACAATACGCACAATGGACGAAAATTACCCACAGTTTGAAGTATTGTGATGTGAAACACTGGAGAAGCATGGACCACAATGTACCTTAAATGCTGTTAGCTGAATGATTTGTCATAGGTGGTGTTCCAATCATGCAAACAGTAAGGGGAGCACTCACTGTCTTGCACACTCATTCACTTAAAATCATGAGTTAGTTAAGTCTGTGGGGGCTGAGGGCTTAGGTCTCAGGGAGGACACTGAAACTCAGCCTATGTGACTCACACTGTAAAGCATCTAAAAGTGGGTACAGCTGAAAGGCATAGCCGAGTATCGACAAAAGGAGCAAAGTGCTGTGTCACCAAAGCAGTCATCCAGGTGAAACCAGGTGAAGGATATGCTGTTGAGTCAAACCTCTATTGCTGGCGAATGGGGGGAAAAACAACAGGGCTGCCTGAGAGACGTAACTGTTGCGCGCCTGTTTCCTCTGTCAGCAGGTTTGCAGCAGCAACTAAAGCTGCCCCTACCTCCCTCTGAGAGAATCTGCTTGATCCTCTCCCAGCTGCAATGTCTGGGTGTGCCAGGGGCTCAGCACATCTAGCTGTGATAGATAAAACCTGCCTAATTGGGATCTCCCAACATGATAACACAATAACATATCTCTTGCTCACAGAGTTGAGCTGTCAAACCAGTAAACTGTGACAGTAGTCACAGCCTCATACAGCAAGAACTGTACGTTAGTAAAGAAGATGAAGAAAGACATCAAACACACTAGTTGGGTTTTCATGCGAATAAATCCTCGGTTGGAAATACATGCAATTTCGCATTCAGTAAACTGAATGTAAATTGAATTCGCTCAAGGGAGTGGTTTAACTCTTGATCCGAATAAGGCATAATGCAAATAAAGTCAATGGAAACAGTTTGCATATATTCGCATCACCGTATTTCTGTCCGCAGACGTTGATTCCACAGCTGGTCGGAACATAATTTTTTATTCGCATTACAGTTGATGGAAACACATGCACATACACATGCGCATGTTCTTGAGCCGAATTTTTTGGTAATGCGAATATGACATGCAAATAAGTCCTAGATCCAGACCCCCAAATTTGGCATGTCGGTACCACTCAAGGGCTGTCAGTGCCATTGTGTTTTTTTTAAGCAACGTGTGTCACCTGAGAGTTGGAAGATATGTGCCACAGACAGAGATGGGAAGTACAAAACTTATGTAGTGTACTTAAGTAGCATTTTCAGCTGTCTGTACTTTACTTGAGTATTTACTTTTCTGACAACTTTTATCCCACTACATTTTACTCCTTACATTTTCAAAACAGGCTGGTTACTTGTATTACTGCATCTGAGGGAAGTTATCAATGTTTTTACTTCATGACAATACGGCCTTCCCAACATTAGGGCCGATTCCAACATAGATGGGACAGTAATAACAGATTTTCTTCTGAAACACCATCAGTTGAGTGAAATACTAGTTAAGGATTACAGCGGTTAATCATAGGCTACAATCTGCATCCTTTACCAAAAACTGGAATCAAAATAGTCCTTAAAACACACTTTTTGCTTTTATACTTTAAGTACATTTCAGAGCCTATACTTTTCACTTTTACTTGAGTAAGGAAGTCAAGTCATTTTTACCAGTCTTACTTTACATAAGTATCTATACTTCTACTTGAGTATGGAAAGTGTGTACTTTTGCCATCACTGGCCATAGAGTACATTGTCATGTATACCCAAGGCCTATAGCTGAGTCAAGCGGACAGCTGATACATTTTCGCCTGTATTGTAAGGGTAATTAAAACAGCCTAATCTATTAACTAAAAGCCTCCACCCTGTAGATGTGATGTAATATGTGTTGAGACAGTCCCTCCTTCTTCCACACCTTGGACAATGCATAACACTTTAGTATTTGCACTGTACTGAAACGCATTGGTTTTCAATGTACACCTATGGGGCTGAAATAGGTATTGCATCCAAAAATTCCATTTGCATCCATTCATTCCATTTTTTATTCAGCATAGCCAGATTTTTCACTGGTAGAGGTGCACTAAAAGCCACCCTACCCCGTGGTTTAAAACAAAGCCATATCCCAAGGGTACTAACGCAACTGAATAGAATAAGCAGTACAGCAATTTGCGGAGGAAACTATTCCTTTCATCTCATTTTGTTGCCACTTAACTTTTTCTTTTACACAGCTAGGCTACTCTTTGGCTGTGGAAATTCCCACACAACGTTACGCTATTTCACCTGTCAACGAAGACGTCGGCTCAAACTTATACTATCCCATACTGTACATATAATGAATACAGTATAAAATGCAGGACCTTTTGCTAAATTTTAAACAGGTACGGTTGTCAGAGACTGATAGCTGAGGCCAAACTCACATATACCCGAACTGACACAGCAATGAAATATGACTTACCTGTATTCCTGTCAATCCGCTTTGAGCAGTGGAGTGAGCCATAACCTATCGTCTGTAGAAAGCTGCCAAAAGTGCACTGCCAAATCCGAAAAAGGTAAAATCAGATACACTGCTTATGTTATTTATGTCCTCATTATTTAAGTTATAACTTCCTTATTTGCAACATTTGATTATATATTCATTAATTTAAAACATAGACTTTGAATGACAACATAAAAGACCAAATCGAGCTTGTAGTGGTTAACATTACCATTACAACAATAATAAGTCTTTCAAAACCTTTCTGCCTAAAAGAAAATCCTCACAATATCACTGTAAGCTACAGGCGAAGATGCCTAAAAAGGCACATTTCATAAGGCTGTTATCAGAGTAGCGGTATAAAGTTGACTTGCTCCCTCTGCCTGTTTTTATTGCCTAACATTAGTAGAGCGTTGAATCATAGCCATTTATATTAGCCTACAACTAACAGTGTTAAAGCGAGTTGCTAACATGAACTGTATTAATTATTCATCTTCCCCTTGTTGTGATCTCATCTGATAAATACTAACGTTAAGCCAGCTACGTCTAGCGTCTAACTCGCCTCGGGCTAGATAGAAACTGTTAGCTTGGAAGCCTGATAACCAGCTAACCCTGCTTGATGCTTCACGTCTAACCATTGATTTACCTACAGCTCCATTTCGGCAGTAGAATTGACAGCGTTAGCGTTGCTACTTTTCCTAGTTAAACACATTTACTTATAAATTCTTACCCGGGTTGAAAACGGTAAAGACACTTTGATGATCTGTTATCCTGTCCTCATCACTTTCTCCGAACAACCACCGCCATCTTGAAAGCTGTCACTTTGACATCAAGGCGGAGCCACGATTAATATTAATTAAATTTACCATCATAAGTGTTACATGATCATCTTTACAACACATTCCTTCTTTGCGCTATCATGTTACTCATCTAATCAACTTCAGTGACTTAAATCAGACAGACCACTCTCCAACACAGTTTAGTTCTATACCTAATAGTTATTTTCATCTGGCTTGTTTTTCTTGTATGTGTCTGTGTGTGCGTGTGTGTGCTTGCACAGGTAAGTGTTGTTGTGGCCCTTAGTATAAAATAATGTGGGCTATTTTCTTGTCTTATCGGTAATGAGATTACATTAATGAATGACCAGGCCTACAATCATTAGGCATGTGTAGCCTAGGTCTATTAGACTAACTAGACTAATATTACAGTTCATATTTTGTAGACTATTTGATTATGATTAGGCTACTTGATAATAATAAGTAATAATAATAATAACACACACAAACGCAAGGTAACTTTGTTATTAAATATTTATTGTATGCAAAATCCAAATATGGCATGGCTGAAAGGCTATAGGCCTACATAAAATTATGCAATAGACCTAGCTGTTTTATGACCAGGGGTCAAGGCGAGGGTGGGGGTTTGGGGGCGGGTTTGGGCTGGGGGTGGCTCACTGAGGTGGACCGTGACGAACACAATGTGCATATCCTACTAGGCCTAAATTCACATTGCAATTGTTCCACTGATACCATCACAACATGTCTCCTTAGGTCTCCAATTAGTTTGAATGACTGAACCACTCTTACCAAACTGAAAAAAATGTAAATAATGTATTGATCCCAAATTAGCTGTGGTTGAACATCGGTTGAATTTTGTTGGTGGTGAACACTGACAGAAATAAATTCATGGCGCGGGCCCTAATCAGGCTACTTGAAAAGAGTAGTGTGTAAGAGTAAACATGCTGAGTAGAAGGTGCGTGAGCGCTATTTCCGAAATGTAGGAGGTGCGTTTAAGCACGTTTACGCACCACTACATCCCTGTTTATGACAGAACAAAAATAATTAATGATAGCTATACAAAAATATTAGTTTCTTAAGAGGAGGCCCGACACAGCTTATGATGGGACAGGTTTGTTTTGCTGTAGCCTATAGGCAATAAAAGCAGAAAATCAACAATAAGGCTTTATAAAAAGCTAAATAAACAATAGACATTTTCTCTCCAAACACTTTTTTCTTTCCAAGAAAACCATCTTAAAGTGCTTATGTATGCTTATTAAAAACATTTTTCATATTTTCATTTCACAAACATTAATAACAAACAAAATATGGCTTTCACTTTTTTTAGGCCTACACCTTATAGCCTGCACACAAAATGAGATGGTGCAATACACATCCCATGTTTGTAGTATATCCTGTGACATGTTTGTAGTATATCCTGTTACTTTCATTTAAAAGGTTAGGTTAGGTTAGTAGGATAGTTTATTTTTTACACTGCCATTCACAGGACCCTGATTTATGAATCAGGGCATGGGGGAGTATGTTTTCACGGTAAGGAAGTCTGTTTCATGCTTTCACATTTTTGTTTGTTTTGGCTTTTCTTCTTCCTCACTGTGCACAGAGTCTTTATTCTTCATTTCTAATTTCTCCTTTTCTTCTGTATCCAGTCCCTCCTTCTCTCTAAATTCAGCTTCAACTGCCACTGGATCAATGTAGGTGTAGAAGTAGGCCATGATGGAGAAGATTACGCAGACGGCGATCAAGAGTGATGCAAAGAGCAGGTACTCAGCCCACTGGGGAAAAAGAAAATTAAGGTTATACACAAAATAGTCTCCACAAGTGTGGTAAGACTAACATGATTAGTGGTCACATATTTATAAGCTGATCATAAATATCATACCCGTTGCTCTAACTTTGCCAGCTGAGCCACAATTAGAACAATAAAGTTGCCCATAGCTGTAGTAAGCAGCCAACCTGCCTGAAGCACTGCCTTCATGTTGCTTGGTGCCTGACAAAGTGGAGTAGAAGCATATAATGACAATGAACTAAAAAAAAGTGAACTTTCTACAAGCCACTGACAAATAATACGCCACAAGAAAAACACTAAAGCTACACATGAGGTTTTGTCACAATCTTGGTTTCAAGGGTTCTTCTGCACGTACTCTACTGCTTCAGTAAATATATCCAGTATTATACCACAGGGATGTCTTTGGCACCTACCTGTGAATAAGAGAACTCTAAGCCTGTCACAGAGAAGACCACCTCTCCTGCCGTGATCAGGAAGTACTGTGGGATCTGAAGAGCCATGTGAACACTGTTGGGTTGAATCTCCTCAACATCCATAACGTTCCCACACTGAATGAATGAGACAAAAAATCTGTTAGTCTAAATGCATAATAACAAATTTAGGTAATTATTTTCACTCTTTGTAGGTATGATCTTACATCTTCCCATGTGAATGTGCTGGGGATGATGAGGGAATAGGCACTTCCAAATCCCATCTCTTTCGTGTACTCACACTTCCGTTGACCACCATCAGTGATTGTAAATACATGCCTTAATATAAAAAACAGTAAACAGCCATACAGTCTTATTAATGTGACACTGTTTAGAGAGGCTTACTCTACTGCACCACATTCACTGAATATGAAAGGTATTTGAAAGAGTTGAGGATCAATTGCACTAAGACTCACTTTCCATGTCTCAGCAGGGAGTAATTTGAAGCCATCAAAGTACCTATTGCTCCATAGTCTGCTGCACTAGCAGACACATACACGGGTTTGGACAAACCATTGATAAACCTGGGCCGAGCAGAAGAAGAATTATAAAGCAATGAGCCTGGAAATTATTTTTTGAAATTTAGCGGGTTTAAAATTTCATGACACTGACCTTACTGCATTGTTTCCTTGATCAGGTTTCGCAATCTTGTCATCAAGCTGTATTTGCAAAATGGTATTAGATTAAATCTTTCTGGCGGTAACTTATATTAATTATATATGGTGCACATTTAGTGAAATATATTACATTAATATATTATTATAGAACTACTCACCAATATCTTGTTGTTTCCTGGGCTGATGACTAGAGTCTGTCTCCTGCCCTTTGGTAAACTCAATATGACTGGTTGAGACGTAGTGTTCAGCGAGACAGTTATGTGTTCACTGTCAAATGTTATATATCCCTCATTTGCCTAAAACATGATTTGGACACTTGGCTTCAGTGGGATATTGGTAATATAATGACAATAATAATTCAAAGATATCATCATATCACATTTTGTGTGTCACATAATAAATAAGACCCCTGATATGAGAACCAGTTCCTTCTTTATACTCTTACCTGGTTAGGTCCAATTGTAAATGCCTCGTTATTAGTAAAGTTTACCGCCAGATAATTATTTTGCATGTTTATCACCCGAAGTTGGGTCTGGGAGCTTGAGGGGAAGACAGGTAAGGATTTCTGTTGAAACAAAAAAAATGTCATAATTCCATACTGTAATCCAGGAAAAGTGTACAGTATGTCAATGACAAGAGTTTGGGATTAATGTTGCTGAGAGTGAGTCCCCTTACATCAATCTCAAGCTGGACCAGAGAAGCGGAAACAAAAGCCATGGCTGCAAAGAACATCCCCACTGTCATTCTTTTCAAGGGCCTGAGAGAGAACATGTGGTCATATCTTTGTTTTTTGTCAAGACTGAAAAGAATGAATTTGTATACATCCTGTTTGTATGCTTCTATTGTACAGTTCACAGTACATGGCTAGTTACAAAAAAAAACCTTCCAAAAAAACTTACGAGAAGTTCAGTCCACATTTCTCAATGAGTGGGTATATAATCCGGTCAGTTATAGGAACCAAAGTGAGAATCAAGATGGGGTTTAATGTCTGTAAAATAAGATGCAGCTGGATGAAAACACATGCTTTACTACAATATTAAACAACTCTGAATAAGGGACATCAACCATAATCAGTGTTTTCCATTGTTCTGTCTTAGCATTTGGTTAAAATTATGACACGCACCTGCATTTGATCAGGCTGCAGAATAAGAAATCCCTGTACAAGAACAAAACAGTGGACAGATGTGATGAAAAATGTGATACGTTTTTAAGGAAATAATTTCAGGTTGTTAATGTCAATACTTGGGCTGTTCCAACTTACAAAGTCTCCATTCATGGTGGTGGCTTGCAGAGTCCAGCGAGAACCCTGTTGATAATAATGTTTTAGTGAAATTCACCATATGATCACATCACATCTTCTCCTCATTATATTACAAAACTAAATGTCAACACTTTATACACACTAGTGGCTGATGAAATATTTTAATTTTCCTAAAGGAGGGACAGTTCTGAGCAACAACTAATTATGGTAAAAAGTATTAAATTATAAAATTTTATTGAGGCATCAAGCGTCTGGTATGCACAAGAAAGTTTATAATGTGCATGCGAAACTTTCTGGAAAATACCAGAAAGTATTTTTGGCCCTTTAGGAACTCTGTAGCATTATGTAGCCTAGTTCTTTACAAAATGTTTAGTTTGAGAATTGTGTGAAATGGCCCAGGATACCTTCTGGTCAAATAGCGTCCAGAACATAGGGAGAGGTAAATAGAGGAACAGGACCTTCAGGACCATCTTGATCTGCACAATCAGAAGTTTCTGGAAGGGTAGTGAAAAAACATGTCATGCCTAATATATTGGTCATATTGTAATATCTGATATGTGAGAAGTGCAGGCCATAAGATACGAAGTCATACATACATCATATCTTTCACTGGCCCAGTCTAACCAATGCTCTCTTTTTGGAAACTTTGAACTTCTGTGCCTGTAGCGGTTCTTGATGGCAAACTGTGGCAATAGGTAGAACATTCTTGTGTTAAATGTCACAGAGAATCTACAAGCCCATCTGTTCAATACAGCTGTGCACATAATTATAAAAACATAACAACAGTAGATGTAACCAAATGCACTTATACTTACTCCTATGCATTTACACACATCCAGCATGATGTTTCCCTTTGGAGCAGTTTTGACATACATACTGCTACCCATTATAAATACAACTGCAGAAACAAGAGATTGAGGCCATTAGAGCACTCTCAAAAATGCACACTGGGCTCCGTGCATGGCAGACGTAAAGTCCCAGAAGGACTTTCGTTCAGGATGGTCACTCTTTTCCGGTAATTACCTTTTTATGTTGGGAGACAATTGTGTAATGAGGCTAGCTACGTGCTAACTGCGAACTTGGACTTTATGTTTCCTGTGCACAGAGCCCATTAGAAATCAATGTATGCTCTTCAATAGGACTAAGGTAAAATATAACCAACCTAATGCAACCACCATGAGAGCTGCTGGGACACCAAAGGCCAGAGGGTAACACTTCTGTTGAGTGTGAATGCCACACTCCTGGCCTGTGGAGAAAAAAACACAGTTACACAATGACAGACCCTCTTGTAATGTTGAAAAAGTAGTTATGTGAGCACACACACACACACACACACACACACACACACACACACACACACACACACACACACACACACACACACACACACACAGAGGTTGATCTCATTCTCCTTTGTGTACTATATTTGCTGTAGTATCTGACAATACCCTAGCATACGGGAGTTGCTCCAGCTATGAGGGAGGATCTTGTAAAATGGACTCAGTGGTGCCTCCCCACCTACCTCTTAGAATCGGGGTGACAATGGTGGAGAGAAGGCTTCCAGCATTGATGCACAGGTAGAACACCGAAAAGAAAGTACTCCTTTGCCTTGTCTGTTGAATAAAATGACGAATAAAACTGTTAATGTTGTTTGTAATGAAATGTTTTGCAACTAACTTCCTGCTCAATGTAAAGATGTAAAGATGTCTCCACTGTGAGCCACAGACTCCTGACCTGATGGTCCTCAAACTGGTCTCCTCCAAAGGCAGATACACATGGTTTGATCCCACCTGTTCCTAGAGCAATGAGCAACAGGCCAATCATGGCGAGGACCCTGTGACAGAGGGAGGACATCAGAGCCTTAAGGCAGGTACAGTAAGAGGGGGGGGGGGCAGCATGACACTGGATCTCTGAGACAACCAATGGGCCAGTGGATGTTATTTAGAGGAAAAAGTGTAAAATATTCTTAGAGCACCATCTGACTAGATGAGCAAACTTCATATCGTTTGTGTTGTGTTTCTTAAGTATGTATTCAAAAGGTGGGGGTGCACAACTAGTTACAGCATCTATATCCCATAAATGAAAAAGGTGTTGGAGGTTCTGACTTGGGATCAGATAGGTTGTGTCTATCTTCACTATGTTATCTGAAAAAGGCAGAAGCCAGAGAACACATATACCAAATGATAACTCACACGTGAAGAGTCATGTTGTCTGGTGTGCCATCTCTGTTTGTGTCAGAGATGTCATGAATGGCACTTACAGCCATCACACACTGACCGACAGCATAGACGATGGACAGGTATATGATTGTCCTGTAAGGAGATGAGATTTGAGGTGTGAGAGGGCAATAGATGAGGGAGTGCTTGAGAGGAAAGATGCGTCAATGACCGAGACTCACTTGAACTTTCCAAGCCATGAGTCGGCGATAATGGCTCCAAGGATTGGTGTCAGGTAGCAGAAGGCCACAAAGACATGGTAGATAGAGGTGGCTAAATCATCATCCCAAAGCAAGAAGTACTTGAAGTACAACACAAGCACAGCTGGAGATAGGTGAGGGAGAGATAGCAGGGGTCAAATACTGAAAAATATTGTTCCAAAACACTGCAACCACAAAGTCCCCTACAACACGTCTGCTTACCTCGCATTCCATAGTAGGAAAACCTCTCACAGAACTCATTGACCACGATGAAGAATATGCTGAGGGGATAGCCACAGCACTCCACCTTCTGGCAGAACAAAAGAATTGTCAGAAAACAAAAAGGTGTGACGAACAAAAAGTATGAAATAACTGTACTCAGGTTATTAGATTAGATTAGATTAGATATAGATTAGTTGTAGTCATTGTACAGAGAATACAATGAAGAAGTACACTCAAGAACTGGGCTTCAATAAGAATATATATTATATAATATTATTATATTATTTTATATTATTATATATATATATATATATATATATATATGTGTGTGTGTTCTTTTGCACAGGTATCACTCACTAGATTGTGTTACCTAAACATAACAAGAACCTTTCTATGCCTCATTGGAATGAGTCGTGTAAAATCAAGCAGTGTTACCCGAAAACCACTGGCAGTGAAACAAAAAGCAGTCTCATTCAGTATGGCACAGAATGCAACATTTTCAGCATTTTTCTTCAGAAATGTTCACCTCCTGTAATTGTGAAGTCTAGGAAGACTTGAGAATGTGAGCACGAGAACTTGTAAGCACTGGATGGTCCAGAGAATCAAATATTTTGGACAAGGTTGCAACAGTCACTAACAAACTTCCCATCCTTGGGAAGCAATGTCAGCACAAAAATGCCTTTTGGCAGCTTTGTTACATTTGGATTTTTTGTGATATCAGCACTTAAGCCTCCCCTGCCAACCTTAGAACTGGGTGGAGTAGTGTAAGGCAAACTGCCTCTGGATTCACAACGGTAGAAACAGGTTTCGTGCTTCACTCTCTTGAATTTGGATTCAACTTTTTCAATATTTTGAAGGCCTATTCAGGCTGAAGGGAATTTAAAAACTATATTATAGCACCTAAAACCAAAAACCTTAGCGCAGAAATTAAAGAGTCTAAACGATCGGCCCTTTCCTTCAGTTATTATTTATTTTGTTTACACACTGGGAGTCAGGCTACTGCCTTATTTTCTTTGTGTTATGATGTTAAATTGTGTCTACTCTACTGATCAAAACTAAGAAAATGTTTTTGTCATCTTATGCATCAAATACGTTCTAAAATAAATAGAAAATACAGCAATTATAATAGTGATGTAATAATAATAAAGTACAGAGCGTGGAGTAAGTACACACCATGAGTACAGAGTAAGGACACACCATGACCAAAGTCAAGGTTTTATGCATGGTGTAATTTATAGCTACATCACAATTATTTGACTAAATTATCCCAGCTGTCTTCAGTCTACATTGAATTCAAGTTTGCATGTATATTGCTCTGTATTCTGGTAATGAGTATGAGTACACTCTACTCGATTCAAAATGTATCCAAATATATTCTCTAATCCCACTGATTACAGAATATTAAAATGAAACAAAACAAACAAAAAATACCTAAAGAAAATATCTAAAGGCGATAACAGACAGAACTTACCTTTGCCTTTTGTTTCTGTGCATCATCCTTCTCTCCCTTTTCTGGTGGATTAAGAATGTGCCTCAATTAGTGTAGGATAAATGTGGCATGGCAAAGACAAAAGATGATGAGCATATTACCTGCATTATTTGCTTTTGAAATAATCTCTGCTTACCGGTCATGATTGCAGTGATCATGTACTACTGCCCTGTCACCCTGATTATGTATCCGTGTGGCAGAGAGGTAGATTCCTTGCTGGAGGGCTGATTGGATTGACTAGCATGGGTATTTGTGTAAGATCTCTTATTAGGCAATTGGTGGAGGTGGGTGGACTGTGTCCTGTTTTATGGCATCTTGTGCAGAAACACGAGGAAAGCAACACACAGCTGAACACCCTTTCAGACACTTACACAAAGAGGTGAAACAAAGAGAGAACAGAGGTGTAAATTTGCAAAGACACAAAGAAAATACACAATTTACTGTTTTCACAATAGAGGAGTCAATAAAGATGAAATCAGGAGACAATAAAATGTGAAAAATAACAAATCAGAAAAATGTGACAACGTGACAGGTTGTTCAGAGAGAACTGAATGATGTTTATTTAAAAGAGAAGTATTAGGGAGACATTTGTGTTTAAATACAGCAGAACAGGGACATTCTGTTAAATAAAAATAAAAAAACCCATTCCTTCCCATATATAAAATGATTTCATTAAACACTAAAATGGTAAAAGCTTCATGTTACATCCACAGTAGGCTCCGTCACTGGTTTCACACTTCATCGCTTTGGCAAGAAGAATGAACATAATCTTTACAGTGTATGAAATAAACACAGCAAATGTCCTTGCAAAATATTGCACTCATTTTCTATGTACAACAATAAACAGCTTAGAATCTATTTCTGCCATGGCTCTGCAGAGTTAAGAAGTCTCTGTCTAAGACACTGCCATGACGGACTGCCAAGATGTTCAAAGAGCAGTCTCTCTGCGACACAATGCTACTTGTGTAAAACTACAACATGAGTGAATGAAGAGATAGCAGGTTCTGTGTGTGTGTGCCATCAGTAAAATAGAACACGAGTAATGGAAAACAGTACTGTACATGTAAAATACTTGTAAATAAACAGTACAGATGAACAAAATAATATTAAAATGACCCAAAGGTTGGCTGAGTAATTCATGCAAGGTGAATGTATGTGTATGTGCGTGCGTGCGCGCGCACGTGTGTGTGTGTGTGTGTGTTTGTGTGTGTGTTTAACAATTAAGAATCCCTATCGGGGTGTCTCCACAGGAAACACTAGTGAACAACCCCAGACCACGTCCAGAACTGTCGGCTCAAGTCTGTGCACTTGTGAGGCACTATGACCATCCTCTGCCACCATTACCCTATCAGGAAGCTCATCACCTCCCAGCCAAAGGCATGAATTAATGTTTACGGACAATAAGACTCAAAAGGGTCCCTCATCATGTTTTGTCAAAGAGACAATGAGCAGGCCTCTAAAAGTGGGCCGTGCTGCCCCGACAGAAGCTATCTCAGCTCAGAGATGCTTCTGGCTCATGGCAGTCGGCAGATTCCACATCCGCGATGGAAAACAAGGGAAGGGAGGAGAGTGCTGAAGACAGACGGGAGAAGGTAATACTCTTGGAATGTGGCGTGGGGTTCACACTGGCACAGTTGGGCTAGGCGTGGTGGTTTGGGCAGCAGGATCATCAGCAGCGGCAGGCGCGCGTGGAAGGAAGAGGCACAGCTCCTCTCCTCACACCACGGAGGAGGAGCTGGGGATGCCCTGGATGGTGGCGCTGCTGGGCGTGCCGCTGATGGCGTTGAAGATGTGCAGCGAGTCGGGAAGAACGCTCTTCATGCCCTCTTCCACTGGGCTGATCTGCACATCAAGGCCAAAGAAGACACAGTCGTGTGAGCTCACACAACAACTACAACAACAACAACAATAAAAACAACAACAACAACAACAACAGCCAACATAACAGCAACAGTTCCAATTCAATAATTTAGAGAGCCATTAGCATGGTGCGTTAGCCTACCATCTGATCTGCTCGTGGCAGCACAAGGACAAAAAGAAGAACAGGGCTGTTATTTCAGCACCATCAATTTTAAGCATGCTATGCTGGTGCTTTATAATAGTGATGAAACACTGATTAATTAGTGATCAAGTACAAATAGTGAGGAAGTGAGATATAATAGTGATTAAATGATCTGAGAGTGTGGACAATGACGGGAACCAATGAGAGGACAGCAGCAACATGAATGCATGCACAACAGAATGTGCATGCATGTGAGTGTATTCCTATCACAGCATGCAAAGGGCTTTAATCAAGTGCATTCATATGCTGGAAGGGATGGAGGGGGGTCTGGCAGAGAGTAAAAAGACAGGGAAAGCGTGCTGCGATGTTTGACAGGCAGCCAATCCTTACAGGCTCGTGCATGATGGCGGACAGCTCTCTGGCCAGGTCCCTGTAGTTGGCCTTCATCTCGTCGTGGTACTCCTGCTGGTCCTCTTTGATCAGGCGTTCGTTGATGCCCAGACCGAGTCCACAAGCCTCCACGAATTGCCTGAAGACATCAGAGAAAACAGTGTTGTGATGGATGGATGTAAGCGATATGGGACATGTGAAAGGAACGTGTGTGTGTGTGTATGTGTGCGCGTGTGAGACAGATAGATTGTGTGTGTGTGTCTGTGTGTGAGACAGATAGTGTGAGTGTGTGTGTGGGGTCATCTTACCTAAACACCTCTTTGAGTTGCTTCACCTTGTTGTCTGGGTACTTTTTGGTGCTGGCATCATCCAAGAAAGCCCTGGCATAGGCAAGTGGTCCTGCATTTACCTGGAGGTGGGACAAAATAATTAGTGAGTGTGAGAATGGAAGTGAAAGTCGGACCATGCTTTCAACTGTATATGCCATCAGAGGAGAGTTAAAGAATACTTCTATTTCAAGTTGTGCACTAACCATGTGAAAGATTTTGTACATCTTGGCATGCAGAGACTGTATGTGTGTATATGTGTGTGTGTGTGTCTACATATGGTACGTATGTATGACAGCATTTTTCTTCCAAGTGTGTGAGCTCATGTATGCACACATCTGGTTCAGATTTTGAGATTGTGTGTGTGTGTGTGTGTGTGAGTGAGTGTCTGGCACCTGCACACTGATGCTGCCCTGCAGCTTGAGCTGTAGGCGGATCATGTCCACTTCATTGGTGGAGCACAGCTGCCTGAGCTCGGCCACCTTCCTGCTCATCTCGTCAATGGCCACCTCAATGGGGTTCAGGTCTGTGTGGTGCTGGTACATGACCGCGATGCGCTTCTTCACATAGGGGAAACAATGTGTGGCTACAGGGGAGGAGGGGTGGCGGAGGGGGGTTACATGAAAGAGAACGAAAGGATGCTTAAAACATGCTGATGCAAAGCGCCCGCAACAGCGTTCGTTTTCAGTTCGCAAACACATGCTGATGTTGGATTACTGAAGATTTTCTACAATCTGCCAGTGCTACAATCTGCTTTATCGTCCTTTGAGGTTCGGCATTATCAGGTAATGCAGATAACTGCTGTACTTTGGGACCTCTTGTGTCGTATAGTAATAAAACCTGTCACATTGGGAAAGAACCCTGATAAACAGCTGACGTGCTCAGAATGTAATCTGTGTTTTTCCGAGGAGAAAGACTGAGAGTGGAGTGGACACATAAAAGGAGAGAGGAGGAGAAGCAGAGAAGCAGAGAAAAACCTCTTCAGGACATGTGTATTAGTGATGTGGGATTGAATGCAAGACAAATGTATATAAAATCCCATAATTAAGGAATAATTATGTTGAATTACACTCACACTTTACAGACATTCCAGAGATCTGTTAGAGAGTATATTCTCCCAGAATTTCAGAACCTCTACACTAAAACTGCTTAAGGTTTGTACTAGTTTAGGGGCTGGCAGGCAGACTACACTGAAACTGCTTCAGGGTTGTGCTAGCTTAGGGGCTGGCTGGCAGGCTAGCTCACATACTGGTTAAGATGGTCCGTCTCTTGCATTGCTCCTCCACTCCACCATGCCTTTTGCCCGACACAGTGAAAGGCATCTCAAAGACAAAGCGGCGGATGTTGTGGCTCCTCTCAAAGTCTGTCCTGCGCTCCACCATCTCTTTCTCCTCCAGATAAGGCGTCACGTGAGTCACCTGGATGTAGGCATACTTGGAGTCCAAATCTTTGGGGTTTATCTGTGAGGAAATGCAATTAGGACCCATTTGTAACAACAACACTGCATGCACTTCAGGTACATTAAGACATTGTGGTCTGCAGTTACAAGTAACAATAGGGATCAAGAATCGGGAATCAAGTAGAACCGAGAATTGTAACATTATCAATTCCTCTATCAATGGCTACATGTTATTCAGAGAGCAAAACTGATATTCTCTACAGCAAGAAACTGATTGATAAGCAGAATTGACAATGGCAACAATATTGATACAATCCTGCCAATTCCAACCCCAAGAAAGCATTCTCTCTCACCCTGCCAGAGTCTTGAATCATCTTCACATTCTCAGAGCCAAACTTGTCTGAGTAGAGCTTGAGGAGTCTCTGGGAAATCTCCGACAGAGGGGTGAGTTTGGGCTCCTTGTAGATATACTCCTTCCCATCCTCATCCTCAAAGAAACCCTGGGGGAAACCAAGAAATCAGTTATCCCAGGCCATTCATCTCAAACACAAAGATAAATCATAATAGACATGACTGCATAACACACTGTACAGGAGTGAGATCCTACCAAAGGTGGGTCAAGAATTGTGATAAACTTTCAAACTGTGAAATTGAAATCATCAGCATCAACATTCCCTTACACTCCTTAAGAAAACAACCAGAAAGTTATTTTTCTTGTGATAACAGAATGACGAATATACTTGAAAAACGTTGATTTTTTTAGCTGGAGCTAAAACCAAGAGCCTAGGCACAAAGCCTAGCAGTGACTTAACAGTGACTTCTCATCATCTCTAATCTTGTGCAAAAACAGGCTGTCATTATCTTATGTGGTAAATCTCAATGCTCATCATACACACTGAATATAGCGAGCAGGTGCTCTATGAAAATAAATAAAGGGATTTATAAGATTACGACTTAGTATCCATTTAACATTTTACTAATTATTTTTCTGACAGTGTTTCAACTACATTATGTTCTAATGACACAGATCTGCTAGCTGGCGACACATGGAATCACTCTGAGGTACCATGTCTTTAGACCTCCAATATTATTAAGTGGTATTGAACTAGTACAACCAACAGGGCTATCACAGTCCTAATGGAACCGCTAATGGAGAATGAGCTCTGCCAGCCATTTTCAGTTCTATTTACCTCAGTCCCAGTGTCAGTAAACTGGTACTGCTACAGAATCACAGGATGACAGAAAACAAAGTTATTCCAACACTCCCCAAAAGATGAAAAAAAAAAACAAAACAAACAAACCAACCAACAAACAAAACATCTCCAAATCACTACCACAACAATGCCGGGTGTCAATGATGTTACTCACTAAAGCCAGTTAATAAAAAATCCACTCTCTAGTTATTTTCAGTAAAAACACAAAACCACAACAAAAGTGAAAGCAAAAGGTGAGCGTTAAAGAGTGCGGATTAGCGAAAGAGGCCGATTGTGGATTAAAAGGCTCACTCCAATGCTTCCAGCGCTAACACATGCAAAAAAGAAGCAACAAAGCAACATGGACTGAGTAGCAGATTAACGGAGAAAGAGAAAGATAGAGAGAGAGAGAGGGAGGAGCGCTGTGCTGTGGCAGAGGCATAGTGGTGGTGGTGGTGGTGGTGATGGATTAGTGAGAACACTCAGCACACCACACTCAGACGACGGCACAGCCCAGGGCAACTTACCGCTGCCTTCACAGAGGATGCAAAGCAAAGAGAGACCCATTAAAAGAATAAATCAGGGATAAAAGCATAGGCCTGCCAAAAGCCTACACCGTGCTCATGATCATGCCTTGTCCCCCAGGGGAGAAAATTATACCTAGGGTAGTTCTCATGCTGGAATCAATCAATTACTAAACTGGTATTGTGAGTTTATCATTTATCAGAAAGCCTGCACAAAACCTGGAAAAGTGCCCCAAATGCCTGAGATAAAATGAAAAATAAAATCATTTGGAGGGCAAAAAAAAAACAAAACAAAACAAAACAAAAGAACCTGTACTTTTTTGTTGTCTACTTAACAGAAGACTTCTCAGTCACTCCACTATTCCATAAAAGTCTAACCATAAGAGTCAGTCTGACCCTTGCCCCTCTGTCTCACCTGGCCAAAGAAAGCTACTCTGAAGTAGGTGCCCAGAAGTCGTTTGCCTGTGTGCATGACCTCCGTCACTTTGCTGTAGGCCCGGTGGAGCGTGTCATATAAATGAGCAAGTTTCTGCAAAGACACAGAGTCACAGGTTTGGTCAAGTGCACAATCCCCACAATACTAGCAGGGGCCATCAGGAGTTCTTAGACCCCCATTACTTCCCAAAGACTGCTGTAAACCCTTTTAAGAGACTTAACTTACAGGCATCATAGCTGTTCCCAATGATGTTCAGGCATTTCTTTGTTTGTTTTTACAGATGAAACAGTCTATATATTTGAGAGCGCTGCTGTGGAAGTAGGAGGGTACTAAGTTACCTCAAAGTCCCGGCGCTTCTCATAGATGGGGATGATGAGTTTGTAGACATCAGAGATGAGCTCATAGCGCTCGGCCTTCCACAGACCATCAGCACACTCCTCTAGCAACTCCAGCAGCACGTCCTGGAAAACACACACACACACACACACACACACACACACACACACACACACACACACACACACCAGAGCTCAGAACTACATCTACAGCCATCACTTGGTACTTTACATTACTGAATCAGAATCAGAATCAGACCATTTATTTTTCCCATGTATTATCCTCATAGATCTGTGAAATCTGAAATCTGTGTATTAACCTTGGCTCATAATCGGGACACTACGGTAGCTGGGTTGGGTTTAGCATGCTTACTATTTACTAAGTGTAATGATCTCTGAGGGGTCCGTCTAGCTCAGTGTTCAGAGAACATTGAGTTTTAATATAGCTGTACATATCTGATTCTTTGATAAGAAAATACTCAGGGCTGCATCCTGGCTGTTCCAAGATAACTCTGAACCATTAAGGATCATTCTGACTCTTGTTAGTTTGAGATAAGCTCCAGAGATAAAAAGCAACTCTTCAAAGTATTAATTAACAAAGCTGCAGGTTAGATTTATGACAGAGCATGCAGAGAGCAGTGTGTGTGTGTGTGTGTGTGTGTGTGTGTGTGTGTGTGTGTGTGAGCTGCTGTAGGTAGAGGGGGACAGAAGAAGCCGTCGCCAAGGCTCACCTCATTGAAATGCACATCCTGCATGCCCACGTCTTCCATCATGGAGGCCTCCTCGTCAATATTGGGTGTGACTACTCTGAAGGCCGAACATCCCTGCTTGAACATGCCTGAGCCACACATACAGATACAGAAATGCTTTTTAAGGAATTTAATGTCACATTCAGTCTTTTCTTTTGAAATGAATGAAAATATTTGGAAGCTCACACAGTTGTGCGCAGCACTGGTGGTTAACGGTTAACAGAGAGGCAGACTATTGGTGATCACTCAATGGTTATCTAAGGTTACATGCTGAGCATTACATAACCCCTAAAGCTTTGGAGACAACAGACAATGGCTGCGGCATGAGACCTATCCTGTCATTCTTATCAGATGTACTGTACTTACAATGAATTCAACTATTGTCTTTGAACCTCATGCAACACAGTGCAATAGATTTTTGCCCCTCTATTGTACTGCCTTAATTGCATTGATCATTGTGGTGCAAACAAATGATTCATTAATGATAAACATAAACAGGAACAGAAAACATTCCTGGCACTGTGCCTCAGAATATATTATAAATATTCATGAGACAGAAAAACAAAACATTTAATGACTCATAAAAATATAACGCTGTAATTGATTAATGGATGCTTTGGTATTCATTTGTGGCATCATGTGCTACTAACTAAAGCCTTGCATTAGCCTGTTATGCTTAACTACAATGAAGCAGACTCTAGCACCACCGTGAGAGAAATGTGAGCAATCTCAGCAGTAGCCACACTCACCTTTCCTTCTCAGGTACTCTGCCACCAAGGCTGCAACATGCACATAACACATGGCTGCCTGCAAAACACAAGAACAACTAGTCAGGACTACTGATTTACAAACAGGGCCCTCCATCACAACACTATCAGATGGCAATAATGTTTTTATACTTTGTAGAATACTATCTTTTTTATTTTACTGCATTGCCTCCAAATTTGAACATGGACTACAGCAATGGCAAGGTAAATTAAGGGAGCAACTTACACATGCCTACTATGATGTGAAACTGGATGAAAGAATGTAGACAAGATATGTCTACTGATTCATGCAGTGAGTAGTGCAAGCACCTGAGTTCATTAGTCGCACTGAAACTATTACTGTGCAGAATCACTATAGTAGAGGATGGGGAGTCAGGGATGAAGAGCTTTAGTCACCTCTGACAGGTCGCCGTTCTTCACGTGGATGCGGGCCATGCTGTCCAGCCAGGTCTTGCGCAGTTCTGGGGTGCTGGCGTAGGACTTGGCCAGGCTGTACTGCAGATCCACCAGCATCTCCGGGTCGCGCTCGTGCTCCTTCATCTGGGCTGTGGCCATCAGCACTGTACGAATGCGCTTCGTCAGGTCCTTCACGTCCGACGGGAACGCCGTGTTCTGAGGACACAGGTCAAGGTTATCCCCCAGAGCAGAAGCAAGTGATGAGCCATCTTCAATCAATCTATCATCTTAACCAGCCAACACATTCGTTGAATCATTCCTAGTGTGTAAAATCATTGTGCGACTACAAAAAAACGGCAGAGTAACTTACCTTGATGGTTTTGTCGCTGTTGGCACAGTTGTTGATGATGGAGAGAGATTGCTGGAAGCGAGTTCCACCGATCCCAATGACGTCAGCTATCAACTGGCTTACAGCAATGACCACCTGAATCAGGAGTGCAGTGACATCAGTCAGGAAAGATCAGCTGAGACTAAATGGGATACAGGGCTGGAAATGACCCCAATTCCCCCAAATCAAAGTTTATTTAGGGTTGTCTAGTAGCAAGGACAAATGACCTACAAATATAGATCTTATAACAATCTAAAATTTTAATGTAAAACTTTCCAACCCCCCCCCCAATTCATTCTGTTCCATAACTGTTACGGCAAGATTTCAACCTTAGCTGTACCTCTCCTAGTACTAACCAGAAAGATCACAGAACAGTCCTAATCATCATGAAATATAAGAAAGTGAGTCAGAGTTGGGCAGTAAGATGGTCTCATCTGCGGGTGCGTGTGGACGAAGGACTTGCGTCCCGTGTAGTCAAAGTTGAGCAGTAAGATGGACTCACCTGCAGGTGTGTGCGGACAAAGGACTTGCGTCCCGTGTAGTCAAAGTTGCTCTTCATGAGAAAATAGAGCAGGTGGGCTGCGTCACTGCGGATGGAGCTGAGCTTGGAGTTGCAGCACTTTAGGATCTCATAGCAGAAGGCAGCACACATGTCTGCGCGCCCCTCAAAAAACGTGCAAGGGAACTGAGAACAGGAAGGTTATGGTGGGTTAGGTGGGCCACTTTAAGGGAAACCACTACTAATATTCACACTGATGCACACACACACACACACGCAAGCATACACAGACAGCCAGACACACAAAAACATCACTCCTTGCTTACTTTGTAGATGAAGGTCCTGAGGGAGGTAAAGACCTGCTTGAGGGCAGTTTCTGATTGGTTGATCTGCAAGAAACACAGGTGCACCTGGAAGACCTTCTTCATCAGGGGGTTGTGCCCATGGTCCGCACAGAGCTGAGTCTAAAAGATTTTTAAGAAAAGCCATTACATTTCCATGCGACTAACGACCTATTCTTTTGACAGTATATTCTTTAAAAACTTATTGGCGTCACATCAAAGCTTCTTTAAACAATTTGATGACAAAAGCTCTGATATCCCTCCTCCCAGCACTGGGACGGTCTGCTCACCTTGAAGCCCATGATGAAGACGCTGAGAGTGTCGAGCACAGTCAGGCACACCTCCGTGGCCATGTTGGCCTCCAGCAGCGACTGGTTCAGCACGTCTGCGTCTGAGTGACTGTAGGCTGGAAGAGAGATATAGCACATTGCTGTAGCAGGCTCCCACCATCCTGACCAGCACATCTAAGTCCATCTTTACAGCCCGGGGCCACAAGAGCTGGTATCATTAGTGCAGTACATAAGCCGAAAATAGTACAAATGAAATAAGGAAATGATAACTTAAGAAAGAAATAAAAGAGATTTATCGTTTCCTTTTAACAGTTTCCTGAATAATGTAGCATGTTACATGAGGAACAGAAATGAAGAGAGACGGACTTATTTGCAAAGGGGTCATTCCCAGGGGAGAGGAAATGGGCATGCTCTTAAGGCAGTTAAATGAGGAGCCTGAGGAGATAAGAGTACAGTCTGCAAGCTGACTGGCGACCTGACACGTTCTTACCATGGTCTACAGAAATTCCAAGTATACTTGAAATCTTTCTTACACTGAAAACACAGAGAGATTCGCTTTGTTAAGAGAATGCTTTGTGGCCTGCTCTGGTTTTTAGACATAAAAGGCTCTTTTGCTTCTTCAGAGGAACCCCTTTAGAACAGCAGCTTTTGTAAGTATGTAAGGCCCGTGATGTGTAGGGCTAGAGTATGCATGGGTAAGCCCTCAGGGTCAAGATCCTCATTTGACACTACTCTTTTATTTCATTTGAGACTGCTTTTGCATGGACCTGTTCTCTGTGTCTAAACAGGTACAGCACAGGTACATTACATCTGATCTGGCAGCTTTTGTGATTACATGGTGAAAGTGTCTGAAGTGTGAGGAAAGAGGAGGATGACGATGATGAGGAGGAAGAGGAATATGATAATGAAGATGGCCACAGGCACGTGAATGGCGGCCAGAGAGGGGGGAGGGAGCAGCGGCAGGGGGCCGCGGTGATGATGACGATGATGAGACGGGCACTTACTGTGGTTAAAAGTGTATGAGTTATCCAGGCTGCTGAGCTGCTGTAAGCGGGCATGCATCATTCCCGCCCTGTTACGGGACACAGGCAGAGTCTGAGACTTCCGCTCATGTGCTATGGGTCCCGCCCCTTCCTGGTGCCTAATGAGGAAACGGGACACCGTTAGAAGGGTGGCCGACTACCAGCATGGCCTGGGTTAGTCAAGCAGTCTACAGAGAACCTTCCTTTAGCTCTCTTAGACATAGCACTACTGGACATGTGCCAGGAGAAGCAGCCCAGGAGAAATCAACTGACTACCAAGGAGGTTAAGCCCTAAAAAATCTTTTGATGAAATGTAATCAATATATTTCAAAACAATAATAGCATCCATTGATGATGTGCACTACAATGCTAGTGTGCATGCAGCTATCTACAGTGATTAGCATTAGGGGCTACATCAGATAGGGAACCAACAGAGGAATGGCATGCAGGCAACAGTGAGATACATGTCAGCTGTAAGCTCTGTGAGTGACGCAACATGGGATGATGTTAGAACAATGACAAAGATAAGAAGCACACGCATGCAACAAAGACAGTCACATCTTACCCAAGCAGGAGAGGGCGGTCGAGTGCTTTTTTTTGTTTGTTTGTTTTTAAGTAATTATTAGACTTGCCAGCGTTTGAGTGAATAGAGGAAGAGAGAGAGTGGCGCTGGGTTAGTGAGAGCGGTCAACCCCCAGCCCACTGTGTGTTAGAGCTGGAGTCGGCCAGAAACAGCGTGTGTGTGTGTGTGTGTGTGTGTGTGTGTGTGTGTGTGTGTGTGTGTCTGTCTGTGCTGGTCTAGTGTGACAGTCTGAAGGTGAGCCAGTGCTGATGTGAAAAGCTGTAGTTCCAAGTGTGTCCACAGTTAACAGGACTTAAAACATAAAACTCAACAGGAGGACCATATCAGAGGATATCAGGGCATTTCCACCAGTGCAAATACTATAACCACTCTGCTTTCAGGTGTCTGCTTTACACTTCAGTTTACCTCAAACAGTTTCTCTGTTCCAGAACACAGCCATCCTCTACCATGTCATCATAAATTACACTGTTTCACTATATAACATGCTTTATTACAGGGATACTAATAGGGCTCTTTGTATGAAGGCATGGTTGTTAAACACACAAAAATACTATTGTCATCTGAAGTAAAAAATGTAAGTCATTTAGAAACATTACCTTGCAATGTATCTTTTCCCCATGTATCTGAACTGATGAAGACACACTCTGAAATCAAGCAGAAAGCAGAATGCTATTAATCTATCACCGCATTTGCAACCCAAGCACATCTGTCTATTTCCTTGCATACTCGTGATGATGCCTTTGGCAAAATCCAGAACTTACTCAATGAGTGTGAAGAAATCCATCAGATCACCAGAGGAGGCCTTGTTCCAATATGTAAACAAAGCATCTGCAATAAAGAAATGACCAAATCAATGGACTCTCGAGATAAATAGCTCAATTTTCAACTATCTGGAAAGTATTGATTTCATCCAGTGTGTGATTGCTTGCATGTATAAAACGCTTAATGTATCATTGTTGTCATAATGGAGTGGGCTGTGTGCATTCCACACAGTCAGTGTTGAGAGTCTCACCCTCAGACATGCTCTTGAGGACGTGCAAGAAGCACATCAAGAGGCTCTTGATCTCAGACTGATCCAGTTTGTCACAGCGAAGCAGGGAGCTGCCCAAGGCAGCAGCTGGCTGGTTCTGGAAAGAGGGGAGAGGCGTAAGAACCACAGACAGACACACAGACAGACACACACACTCTCTATTTTCTGTTTCTCTCTCACACACACAAACACACACGCACATACACACATTTTAAATTCATAGTGGGAAAATCTTGTCTGTTGCATTCTATGGAACAACCCAGACTACAAAGCATGTACTTGATTGGGGAGCGTTGATGTACTTGGGGGTCGTTATTTGGTTGAAGGTTTGGAGGTTTATGACAAGTGAAAGGTTATTACAGCATGGGCCAAACTCACAGACTGTACAAGCCACTACATGAAGCAAGGGGTTGCAGAAACAAGCACAAGCAGTGGACTAACACCACTACCACAGCGCAAAAGGGGTTGGCAGGAGCAACTGCGTCTTCCTTTGCCAGCAGAAGAAATTGACTGGACCAGACGCGGCTTAAGGAGTGACTCCATGGAAAGTGTGAAGCTATGTCTTACTCTACAGATGTGGGTTCCAAACCTTGAACTGGGAATTAACTGCAATGGTCGAGGAGCGAATTAAATTTTGGATTCGTACCTCTTGGAAATAATAACTACAGTCTGATATTTGAAATCATAGAATACAAAAGTACATGAAGTGACTGTATCTAACCTTTAACTGACCCCAAGCCTGTGGATGAGCTTTCAGGTTTAAGTTTATGTCTGTCTGGTCAGATCCACATATTTGCACTCAATGCAACAGGAAAACTCTCAGAACAGACACACAGATGATGAGGAGATAAATGCATGCCGTCACTCAACACCTCAGCAAACCCTATGAAGGCACACAATCCCCTCCTGGCAAAGTAAAGAGGGCCAGTAAGGAAGCAAAGCACATAGAGAGTCACTCATTAACATACACACACAGAGTTTGAGAAGGAGCACTCCTAGGTGAGAAGGGGTAGCAATCTTGGAGTAAGGGGGTAATTTGTCTGGAAAAGGAAGGTGAAAGGAGAGTCAGAGTTGTTTTTTTTTTCGTCTGTACTTGGAGCGCATTGTTGCTGCTGCTGGCTTGTGGGCTCTCGGGCAGTGAGGGGATTGAGAGCAGAGAAAAGTCCATGGTGACGCGTTTGACGCGGGCTGAGAGCGCGTGGTCGTCAGGCTCGGCAAAGAGGCGCAGCATGCTGGCTGAGTGTCTCCGAGAGAATCGTTCCTTCTGCTGGAACAAGCCCAGGAAGAGGAGGAGGTGGAGGAGGAAGGAGTGTCAATGACACAATGAGATAATGTCTGCCTTGCCTGCTCATAATGGAGCATCTCTTTCTCTTTCTCTTTCTTTCTGTGAACAACAAAATTTTCCAACACATCACCTCTCTTTGGAGATAGACCAACAAAAGCAGTCACTTTTTTGCCCAATTCTCTTGAGCAGATACCCTAACACTTTCCAGGAACTTGAAGGTACCGATTCTGAGAAACAGGCTATTCATACACACACGGTTTCATATTACAGCATAATTAGCTTAGCAGTATGCAGCTGTGTGTGTGGTGTGTGGGGATGAATAGACAGGTCGGCACAAAACAGAGTGGTCGGCCGTTCAGACACCTTCCTGGCACTGGACAGAGCCTTAATAAGTAATGAGCTGCTTTAGAAGGCAGATGGCCGCCTCTAATTGCTTCCCAGAGAAAAAAAAAGAGCCAATTCTCAGCAAGCAACTGGAGTAAACCTGAGGCTGCTCCTGCTGTGAGGCATGGACCTTGGCGTGTGTGTGTGTGTGTGTGTGCGTGCATGTGTGTGCAGTACCTTCTCCAGGGAGTTGGCCTTTTCGTGGTTTCTCTCTGACAGGCTGTTGCCGGAGTCTGTGCTGATGAGGGAGCCACGGGAGTCTGCGTGACGGACGGCATTGATATTGGGCGTGGAGGCCGCATGAGGTGATGCTGTCATGACACAGTCAGAACAAAGCAGTCATTACATATAAATCAAATCTGTGTGCTTTGCTCTCTCCTCCAATTTCTTGCAACTGGTCTAAATAAGGTTACCTGTGCCAGAAATTACCCCAAACACATCTTTATGTAGGCTATTCTCCAGGATGGTGCTCGATCTCGGAGGAGTCATGGTTGTGTTCATAAGAAGAGGGTCATCTCGTCCATTCTGAGAATCCGGAAAGGAGAGGAGTGTGTTAACATGAGAATCGAAGAGCTGTGTGTAGCCTATAATGTTGCAGTGTTTCTCCACGTGACCACTAGGTGGCAGTCCTACATTGTTGGAGTGGTTGACGAATGGGGAGACCTCCTTCACATTGAGCCGATGCACGTTCTCCTGGAGAAGCCCAAAGAGGGGCAGGTACAGAGTAGCCAGTCGGGCCTGCTGGCTCTGCAACAACATGACCCAAATGACCCGTTAGAACACTCTAAAGCTGCAACACACAGGAGTCAGACGGGGCCTGGAGGAGGGAGGCTCTCACCTTTGACATGTAGCGGTCATCAAAGGTGTGCTTGATCATGAGGTTCTTCAGCACCTGGATGGCGATCTGTCGGATCTCTCGGAACTCCTGCAAGGCTCCGCCCACTTCTCGCAGCAGGAGCCCGACCAGGAAGTGGTTTTTGCAGAAGTCGTCAGTCAGCGAGTAATCCTGCTGGAGATCTGTGGGGCCGGAGAACAGACTGAGTTAAACTGAGGGAGATGGGATTGACTGAAGATGTTTTTTTCTGTTCTTTTTATTGGCTGATGCAAGCAGTTATGCTATAAACAACTACTGTGATTGTAGCCTAACGACCAGTGTTTGACCCTAAATAGACTTAATCCCCGGGAGCGACAGTCAACTCTGTATGAACTTCCACTGAGATTACAATCAGTGCCTGAAAGTATGTTACTGTGTATGCCTTTATTGTACAGCCAAGTAGCCTTACGCCATGGAACTGATGTAAAAACAACAACCTGAAAGATCTACTAGCTTCAAGGCAGGGCTCTGTATATTTTCAGGAAAATAACAACAAAAATTTTAATGCAGCTTTTTTTTTTTTTTTTGCAATAAAGTACACAATGTAAAGAAAGACAGGTAGATATTGATCAGAGACACAGATCGGAGAACCAACTAATTCTACACTACACACTAAACTCTTGCGTCAACCAACACTTCACTGCTGATTTGTTTATGTTTTAGATTGAGTGCAGGGTGGTTGTGAAGGCCAATAAATCAAGTGATTTATTAAAACAGCACTGCACATTGTTATTGCTCATTGATTAGATGGGATGTCTCAGTGTGGATTTTAGTTGAAATCAGCATGAAATTGTAGTAGTTGGGTGTTTAATGAGGTCACGAGTTGCAATCTCTGTAGGGCTTAAACGGTATTTAGAAAAACATTATACAAGTGCAGCTAATCAGATGACAGAGCAGGATGACAGAGGTTGGGTACTGAGGCGGCAGGGTAGTGCTGGACAGTGGATTATTATACAACTACACATATGGAGATCACATCTGACATGGCACAGTTGTGATTCTTGATCTGTTGATATTTACAGAGCACATATTTTGGCATGTCATAAAGTTATTTTTTTCAAAATCATCTGTGTGCTCTTTTGAGTTGGAATTTAATCACAAGATGGAGTGATAACATCAACATTCATATGTTGAAAGGAAAGTTAAGTCTGATTTTAGCCGACACATTACTGGTGTACAGGTGCACAGACTCAAATTGTACAGTCCATATGTTAAACACACACACACACAAACACACAAAATCACAAAGTCACACTGAAATTGAAGTACATAAAACATAAACTACCAATCACCAATTATCCACCATCAGATGGTGTGAAATAACACTTTTGCCTCATAAAAATAAGTGACCGGTAGAAAACAATGGCACCCTGTATGAGTGTCACAAGGTGATAATGTATGACTCGGCTGGATGGGCAGACATTTTTTTGTCCTCATTTAGTTGCCATGGAGATACAGATCGGCGAGAAGGGACACTCACGCAGCACACCTTTCACCTACCTACAGGAGTATCATGTGACTCCATGTTGGAGGATTGTAATGCTAATTGGCAAAAAAGAGAAAAGAGAAACCCAAATGGATACAAACATAGCGACCTGCTATGCTAGTATGAAGAGTGTGTGGATGAAATAAAGTAGAAAGAAAGTAACATTATTCCAGAACACAAAGCACACATTGCATCAATCCTCCGAACCTAGTGGTCTTGTTTTGGGATTTGTGTAGCTGGAGCAGTTGGCTACATTTAGTGTTAAGGGCAGCCATATTGGACAGCCAAGACAAATTTAATCAGAGAACATGACAGGATGACGATTTAAGTTAATGGTGGTTTGTTCTATCCAAAATACTTCACAGACCATTAGTGAAAAATACAAAAATGCTCTCTAATTTCCTCATTTTGAGACATAATTGCAACAAGTGAAGGAAGCAGGAGAACGTGCTCTCACCTTGAAATCTCTGGATTCTTCCTTTTCCAAAAGGCATGGGCAAATTCAGGGGAATGTAGTGCTCGTGGTTGCAAACCACTCGAAGGAACTCAAACCTAAACTCATACAAAGTCTGGAAAGAAAAACACCACACCATTTTCAGTACATGATACTATGATATTGGAGCAGTATTTCTTATTTCTGACTTTGGCTGCAATGAAAAGAAATACCCTGGGATCTCCTGGCATGAAGCAGTTGATGTAGTTGTTAATCTGCTTAAACATGAAGCCTCGGTCCATGAACGTGAAACAGCGCTGTGAGGAAAAAGGAAAGAGGAGAGAATTTCACAACTTCTTCATAAATGTTACTACATTAAATCACTTTTGTTCATCTGTTTTTTTTTTTCTTCCACACACGTACCATCATGATTCCAATCATGATAAGTGTACTCTATGGTGTGTGCGCTGACAGTGAAACTTAAGTGTTAAACTTATCAGTAGAATCACCGCCGTCTGTCAGGTCACCACCAAGGACTCTGCCAGACGCTGGCAGGAAATTGCTGGAATGACTGTGGAGGATGCTCTCCAGCCTCAAAATCAGATAAAGCTCTGAGCAGTGTCCGACTGGTTTAAACCTATGTCGCGCAGCGGTGAAATCAAACCCTTCTTTGTTGTTTCACTAAGAGATTAAATTCATCCCATCTTATCGAGTGCGAGCGAGAGCAAGCAAGGTGAGACAAGACAGCGGAGCGGAGCCTTTAGAGGCAAAGCAGGGGCCCGGTGGTAGCCAGGCCTGTGGCTCATGCATAAGTAAGGGCAGAAGAAAATCGTCTCTGTCCTCGGAGGCGCCGGAGGTGGCATTTCTCTGCTTTCATTCTCACCTTAATGAAGACGGCCAAGCTGTGGTTGGCGTTGCGCGCCGCGTCCAGGTTGTCTTTGTACTTCTGCGTGATGTGAGGCATCATCATGTTGACTAGCGTCTCCACAGTGTGGTGGAAGGAGGCAGAGAAACGCTGGTTTCTAGACAGCTGAGGAGCAGGAAAAGAGAGGGAGAGGAAGAAAAACAAACAAAATGGCGAATACATAAATGATGAGAAATGGAGATGGGTGCTTGGAACTATAAGTTCCTATAAGGAACTATAGGTGTGTGTGTGTGTGTGTGTGTGTGTGTGTGTGTGTGTGTGTGTGTGTGTGTGTGTGTGTGTGTGAAGGAAAAGGTATGTGATATAGACACTTAAAGCTTAAAGGAGCAATACTTTATTTGCTCCCACAACTGTACAGCACAATTTGTCATGGGTCATATCTGAGAGTTCAGTGAGCATGTTAGCATGTGGCTTTGTGAGGCTAAAAAAGACAGAGAACAACAGTAGCAACCTGCCATGGCTTCTTGATTACACATGAGTCCGCCATGAAGGAAGGAATGGAGGGTTTCAGTGTTTCAGTAATCAGAGATCTCAGAAGTTATCTCTGTGGGATGGCTTTCTAATTCCAAGGGCCAAACAGAGGCTGTTTTCAAAGGTCTGAGTGTAACTGAGCACATAAATACAGGGGGAGTAATCTGTCTGAGAAAATTAGCATGGACTTCCCCCCCTCAAGATTACACTGCGGCCATTAGCTTACCTTCACCCGACCACTTTCAATTAAGTACTGGGCCATGGATTTCACTAAGGCTTCAAGGAAATACCAGGAGTACTACAAAAGGAAGACAACAATAGATTTGAATATATCAGTTAACAGGCCATCAGTAATCCAATAGCCTCTGTCCCAATCACCCCAACACACACACACGCACACACATACACACACACACACACACACACACACACACACACACACACACACTTCAAACTGATTCAATTTCACTATATGTCTTACATTTTTCTTCGTACTCCATTTTTTTGTATATGACAATTTAAAAATCCTTGAGACCCTGAGTCCTTATTAGGCACCACACTTTGAGAGGTGAGATGCAAGCCCTCACCTTGAGCAGCTTGTTGCTGGTCAGGAAGTCAGTGGAGGGCTTCAGGATTGCAGTCATGGCTTTGGCCAACTCCTCATGGACTGTTCTGGTGCTGTTGGCTGTGTATGGCTCAGTTTTGAATACATACTGAAACACAAGGAGACCATGTCAGTCTGCACCTCAAGGTTGACGTAATAATAAAGATTATAATAACTTTTATTTGATATAGCGCCTTGTAAGATACCCAAGGTCACATTTCGGCGCGTGTATGTATATGTGAGAGTGTGTGTGTGCATGTGTGTGTGTGTGGGTGTGTGTGTGTGTGCGTCGTAAAGGGTATATCCATCATAACGATGTGTGATGTTAGGCTCTTACTTTTACATATGAGCGCAAGTAGTGCTCCAGACCTTCCTCATGGCACTGGGCGACAACATGAATCATAACCCTGAAATGTAAAAAAAAGAAGCGAAAATTGAGTGGGGCTTCTGGATAACCTCTCTGCAAAGCTGTGTAAACTCATAAGATTTTCCTCATTGGAAAAACCCCACACGTGTGTGGCACTGTGTGGCATTGCATTTCTTATTTTGGAAAACTCCTCTGGGTTCTGGCTTGCCTGGTCACATTCACGGCCACATCCTCAAGGGTGGCGCTGGTCAACACTCGGAAGAGCTGGTTCAGGATGGTGGGCAGGAAGTTGATCATCACGTGACTCTCCATGGCATGGAGACTCTGATGACGAGAGAGGCAGAATGGGTGAGCTGCTATGTAGCACTTTCAGGGAATACTTTCAGTATTGAGTTGCCTTGATTGCAGCATTGCATTCACTTCAATTGTATGTAATACAGCTGCCACCCATGGTGGAAGGTGACATCATGGGAGAGACAGTGCTAGTTGGTGTGTATGTTGTTTTTCAGAGGATATCTAGATAACATAAAGTCCATGTGTACTTTACATTATATCAGTGGGATTAGTTCTTTACAGTCCGTTGCTAAGTCATAATTGGATGTTTTAACCTGACAAAATGCGATATAGGACCTTTAAAAGGCCAAGCAAAATCCTCATCAAGTTGTCTAGAACGGCTTTGATTCCCAGTGAGCTGGGTGCATGTGACTGAGGTGAATGCAGGAGTCATTTGCGCTTTGGTTGGCATGCATACAGGGTGCTTTATAATGCTGTTTTACACCCTATCAAGGCTTGAAAATGTTGTTGATGGAAACATTCCTGCCCTGGTCCACACTGCGGAGGTTAGTATGTGTGATGTAGAGATTGGTGTGGTCGCCAACACCCATGGAAAAGCAGTGGCAGCCGGAGCAGCAGTGAGGCTCAAACCTGGCTTTTCACAACAGGAAACAACCACAGCGCAAGAATGAAAGGACACACCTGAATATAAGCAGGCAGCGATAACGCTCATGGGCCAGGAATGAAGGAGGCAGGTTCAGAGAGAGAGAAAGAGAGAGAGAGAGAGAGAGAGGTGCAAAGGGAGATGCAGACAGAAAGAGATAGATGTATAGAGGACAGAGACAGAGAGAGAGAGAGAGAGACAGGAGGGGACTGGTTTATCACCAGTCTCAGCCACCATAGTATGGTGAAATAACCCAAGGCCAGCCAAGTCATTTGGCTGCTGGCCAGTGAAAATCTCCCATTGGCGAGACCTTGAGCGTCGACCACAACCCATTGTTTGTGCCGGAGTGCCGTGTTTACTTTAGCGCCCCAGAGATGCATCTGAACATGCAAGCTCTACGTGGGCTGCTGCATGAGCTATGAAAAAAGTTGTGCTTGCATTGTCCAGCAGCAATGGCCTGAGCAAACAGCCAACCTGTGTCTAAACATCCTCGGGAAGCTGGGCAGGGCCAGCGGGCTACAGCCACAGCGATGAGCCCCAGGGCTGATGGGTGTATATGTACATGTATGTGTGTGTGTGTGTATGTGGACCACTGATGAATGCCTTGATGGGGGTAATGATGGAAAGGGTGTCAAAAAAACCAAAAAAAAACACCTCACTGTCATTTGTCATTCTGTGCGAGCAACAGATCAGGCCAGTGGCAGGCCATGCAGGCTCCTGATTTAGTCTCACCTTCAGATATTTGACCAGCTCTCCACCCGACACCTGGGCACTGGCCTCCATGCTCTGACAGTGATGGAAGAAGTTGTGCAAATGCTGGTCCTGTGCACAGCCAGAAAGTGAGAGGCAATGAGAGAAGGGGGGGAAGGGAGAGAGAGAGGGAGAGAGAGAGAGGGAGAGAGAGTTGATATGAGAGAGAGAGTGAGAGAAAGCAAAAGAATGATTATGACAGACAAGATGTTTGGAGGGATAATAAGTTTAGCTCTCCAAAATGATTGCAGTGCTCAGGAGGAATGTGTAAAGACAACTAAAATAAAACAAGTGATAAGCTCAGTCCAAGGTTATATCAGAGCCCATGGAAACATGAACCCAAACATATTACACGCATTCCCCACTGAACCCCATCTGCTGGCCTGCCCAAGGCCTACTGACCTGAGTGTAGACCGTGGAGACGAGGTGGGTAGACACTTTGAACAGAGGCTTCCCCCCATCCACCCACTTAATCTCAGGGCTGGAGTGCTGCTGGAAAACAGTTGGCAAACACTTGAAAATATTGATCTCACTTTGTCAAAACATTCCTCTTAAATCTCTCGTCATGTTCTTCAGGAGTTTAATGACCACACTGGTTGCTCTCCCTGGTCTATATGTGTATATGAGAAGTGTATACATTATCCATTTGGAGTTGAGAGTGATTATACATACTTAGGCTCTTCTTGAAAGGCTAGCTAACATTGCTAAGCTGCCCCTGATGTTACCTTGAGGCAGGGACCACGTTAAGCAAGGATTCACTGAAGGACAATGCTCTCCTTAATCAAAAGGAAGGCTAAGCCTGTAGGGTCATCCCGAGTTCACCCTGACCTCCATGCCCAGCCACAGCCCCTCCCCCCCCCCCCAAGTCCACTTCCCAGTCCCCACCCCATACAGCCTCAAGCAGGCTCTGTAGAGAATGCTTACCTTGCTGATGCCCTCCTGACAACTGAGGTAGCCAGCAGGCAAGTTGGCCGCCACAGGGATCTGCTGCTCGTTCATGATCACCCTGCCATCCTTTAGCAAGGGGAGCCAGGCGTAGCCCACTGAGAGGCCAGGGGGCAAAAGGGGTGGGGTGGGTACAGAAAGGCAAACACAAAAAGGCCTGTTAGGGTCACTTCCACAATTGGATGATCACACAGAGCAACAGTTTGCAGCAAAGCAATTCAATGGGGCCTGGTGCTTACAGTCCCCTGTTAATCCATCAGGATTGAATTAGAGGGGCTGAGGTTTTGGGGAGAGGAGTTAAGAGGTTAAAGAGTTGGAGGAAGGGGATGAGGGAGGCAGAGGGGGAGAGAGAGAGAGGGGGGAGGAAGGAAGAAATAGAAGAGGAGGTCATGTCATTCCTACCTAGGGCCTCCACCACATCCCTCTTCTTGGTGCTAGCTTTGCTGTTACTGTCGCAGCTGATGTGATAGAGGGTGAAAAGGAGATGGTGCTTCTCATGGAGCTGGGTGGGCAGCTCGAGTTTCATCTGAAAATAAAGGCGTTTCAGAGTCGATACATTTAATGTACTTCAAACTTAGAAACAAAATGTATGTTGTCAAAGCTGTGTTCTCTATTCAAACAAGTGGCATGAACACTTAAGCCTCGTTTACACATATCTAGATATTTTTAGAAAAATGTTTAGAATGTTAATTTGTTATGATATGTTATACATAAAACCTTCAGTTCAAACCTCATCATAGAACTCAGGGTTCTGCTGGTGGTGTAATACTGCAGCAAAGGCATTCTTGGTAAACAGAGGACTACCTGGTCGACCGTAGATGCACTATGGATCATTCGAGGGGTGGAGAAAATGAGAGATAAAATAAATGACGTTTCAACAACGACTGTGATCAAAGGAAATAAAATCAAACAAAGAGCTGAGCTGAAGAGAAAGATGGATGGGTTACCTTGAGTGGAGCAGCCTCCTCTTCATCTGAATCCTTGAACTCAATGCACACAGCTATGTTTCTTGCCTATGGAGAGATAAAGCACAAAGCCTGTGAGTTTAATCGAGTATTATACTCAGTGTAGTGTGCTGCAATAGAAAGCCTCTCATCTGTGCAGATGTGTATTGAATCGGATCAGTGTACCTTGGCAAAGGACTTCTGGCTGTCATACTTGAGGTGTCTGGGGTAAACGTAGAGGTGATTGTTGTAGATGGTGAAAGGTTGTGAGCACTTGGCTATGCAGGGCACAAACTCCTCCACTTCAAACAGCACGTCCCTCTCGCTGACGTCAAACTGCTTCACCGGAATGTAGGATGAAGTAACGCAATCTGCAAAGCAAAGGGTGGCAAGAGCCACAGGACAAGGTCACAGGTCATCAGAGACGTCTCAGCAAGAGCTTGGACAGAAGGGAGGGGACAGAAACAATTTTGGGGCAATAGAAGTTAGAGTAGACTTACTGGGCAAGTCGGGCGGAACGCTGTCAATGGTCACGTCTATGTTTCCTAGGATCACAGGGAGCTTGGCCATCTTCTCAGGCCTGGGAGAACAAAGTAAAACAAGCAGCCGTTAATGCCTTTGTAATGTTCTACCTGGGACTAAACGTGAACTCTGAGACTTGAGCCCTGAGAACAGAACACGAGTAGGAAAAATATTTAGAGAGGTGCTGAGGCACCTGATAATCTGCCCTGAACGAGAGGCTACGCTTTCCCAAGCGAGAGGCGTTTACACGCTGAGCTCCCGCTGGAGCTCTGGTGATCCTCGGACATTCCAGAGGCCCAGACAGAACATGAAGTCTGTCTGCTCAGACAGGCCGGCTTGTTAACAGAACGTGGCATAGAGGGGGGAGGGGGGTGTTGCACTCACTTTCTGAAGTCAGCCAAGAGTTTGAACATGTCTTCGTTAGAAAGCTTGTTGCTGTCTTGTCTGTAGATTGCAGAGAAGCGGGCAGATTTGTCCAGTGTCCCTGAAGCATCTTTAAACAAAGGCCTGAGAACAAAAGTTAAGGGGTGGGTGGTAGAGAGAGAACAATAGAAAAGTTGTAAACCAGCGGGGAGAGTTAAAGAGCAAGAAAAAGAAAGAAAGTCAAACTTTCTCATTCCCTGAGAACTGGCTTCCTGTTCTTCTCTACTTTCATGTTTCCATTTGGATTGTCCATACACACACACACACACACACACACACACAAACACACACAGACCCACTTTCTGCAAAACCATCTCAGCACTTAACCATAGGCATGTGTGTCCCATTGGAAAGATAAACCGCATCGTGTGATGGCTCTAGCCTCACTTCAGGCCTCTCAGGGCCATGGGGGGTCATGTCTGCCAGGCCTGGGAGCTGTGCTCGCCTCCAACTCACACTCTGCTCAACTTTTCCCTTCCTTTTTTTTTTTTTTTGCTTTGCTTTGCCTTGCCTTGAGGTGGTGCATGACAGCAAGCGAATTTGGACGAAACCAAAGCGAAACTGGCATCCTTTCGCTTTCTTTTACTCTCCCCACAGCAAAAAGGGTGAGGTTACTGGGCTTGCCTAGATCTGACATGGACCATGAACCATAAACCATAATGTCTACCATAATACACCGCCACACTACCGCTGCCTTAGCCACAGCCGCTTGGCCAGTACGCTCAGGGAAAAATAATTCAGATAGCCTCACAACAGAAGCCTGAATTCCAGGCTGAGTTGATGTAGAATTTTCCGGGTCAGTGGTCTTACTTACCTTGCTGCCCAAGCGAAAGGCATCCTGTACTGGCCAAGCCTGCTGCAGGCCAACTTGGCATTTTTCAGCACCTTCTGTGCAGCCTAAAAAAGAGAAACATAGAGAGAGAGAGAGAGACCACAATGACCTCAAGGCAGTGACTGACAGCACCACGCGGGCACAGCACCACGCAAACCAACAGTGGGGCCTATCAAATTCAGTTCGCTTTCTCCGCTGCCAATATTTCCACAGAAACCATGAGAGAAATGTCCCTGATGCACTTTACACAGACAGCGCTGCCGCCATAAATCTCATCAGCACATGTGGTGCTCTTAGTCTGAGTTGGCCGAGAGAGATGACTAGTGAGGAGGGAGAGACAGTGTGTCTGGAGAACTAGGGAAGGGACTCTCAGTAGATTTTCAGTAGAATGGAGACTAATGGCTGATGTTTCTGTGGTATCTGTGTGGTATTTTTGTGGCACTGATGTGTGTGCTTGGTTGTGTGTGTGTATATGTGTATGTGTGTGTGTGTGTGTGTGTGTGTGTTGTTCAGCACCTTTGCAGAGTCAGAGCTCTTCATGTAGGGCTCAGCACAGTGTGTGATTCCACCCTGCAGGACCTTCTCTATCCGGGCCACCAGGAATATGTCTGGGTGAGGGCAGGTCACAGAGAAGACTCCCTGTGGCAAACAAACACAGTCACTTTTTAGCCAATTGAAAACTAGTGTGTCATGATGGGCAGATGATGCCAACCAGTGACATACTTTCTTAGGGTACTGCATGGCACCCTCTGGAAGCCCATTGGCCAGTTTCTGACTGCCCGGCAGACTGTCCCCGCCTCCGTTCATGAGCTGGGCGCTGGGATTGGGCACCATCTGCCTGACGGACGGGTGATTCAGATCCACATGGAAGTCAGAGGAGATCTTCCTGCAGTTCTGAATGTCAAAGAGTGAGAGGGTGATGTAAAATGGCTCCACCTGCAAAACAAATGAATAAGACAGCAGAGACGTATCAGTACAACAACCCATGTTTGCATTAGTAGGTTAGTACAAACAGCAGTAATGATGCTGGCACACCATTATTTATTTATAGAGGGATGAGCAGGAGATAGGGAGGACAGACTGCACTATCACAGCAATGACTCAGCAAGTGCCTGTGGAGGCTTTGTCCTCTCTGACCCAGGATCAGTCACCAACCACCAGCCTCCATATTAATTACAGCAGTTTGCTTCCTGCCTGCAGTCCTGTGGACTGTTATGTCTCAGCGAGAGAGAGATAGAGAGAGCTGTGCCTATAAACTGATGTGTTCTATAACATTTTATTTAAAGGCTCACCAAAACAATAGCTAGTGGTCAATAAAGCCAACAAAAATGGCTCCATTCTATTACACTAATCAAATCTGTTTTGTTTTGTGCAGAAGCAAGACATTGAGACCAATTCGACACTGATATTTTCCTTTCTCCTTTTTTTTAAAAAAAGTAATCCATACATATATTTATCCATGTCAAACAAAACCATGTATTTCTAGGACGAAAGCCGCGAGAGACTGTGACTCTCCAGAGCTGTGCATTGTTGAGATTGTCTATGGGGCTGTGTTCCAGATCCCTGTGGGGGGAAATGTTCTGTCACTCTAATGGCTGCACTGCTGTGATTGACAACAGGGAACCGGCACTCAACAGCCTCGCCGCACATTGCATCGCCTTGGCACAAGTTACTATGCCAACCAAGCCCTCCGTCTCCACGGAGACAAACAGCTGTGACGTCAGAGACCAGGGAGCCTGAAGAGTTGTTCACCATGGTCCTCAGTCATGCTATTGGTTATTAAAGAAACATCGGGCCACATGAAGGACCGTGTCACTTGTCATTAAGGAAGTGGTCCCAACTCACATTAGTTGTTGGCCCATCCTCATTTTCAGCAACACAGCTTTGGAGGTTGAAGGCCAGGTCATGGCAATTCACTAATATGCGCTTGCCAAACTTCTCCTCAAACTGCTTGATGTCTGGCTCGATTCCTGAGAAGTCAAGTTTCTGAATGAAGAGAGGAAAAAAAGCTTAGTGGTACGGAGAAGTTCATTTAGAACCATGCCATGCCATGAGGGCTCTTCTAAGGGGCCTTGATACCTGTATGTCTGGATCCAGTGTGAAAAGCTTCAGTCTGGTTTCATTCCTCATCTTGGACTCAATGTCTCTGGCACTCTTGAGTAGGGAAAAAAAAGAACAAACTCGTTGCTAAATTACATTTCTCTCACTGAGAAAAAAAATCAGTGCTCTAATACAATCTAAACCCACTTCAATACAAGCTAAACCCACTCATTATGGTTCATTGTCAGTTCATCGGTTTGACTCAAACTTTGACAAGGCAACATACACAATAACACATTGTACTATTTAACCCATATTTAATCTGTACATACATTACATTCTTCCCAGGGCCTTGTAAAATAACACAAACACCACTATTAGTAGAGGTATTCAAGCACTGTCCATGAGAGAATGCAAATTCCTATTAGCCTTGTGGTCAGTTCTGCTGGGCAGCAGCTGTGGTGAGATGGTTTTTGTGGTATGACCGTGGGTTTGTTTTCTTAAACTGTCCATTTAGATAAATGGGACCTACCTGAAAGCTGTCCATACTTCCAGAGGAACTATCTGCCTTCCCCAGATCATCATCTGCAAGAGCAAAAAGAAGGGATCCTTTCACGTTGTGGAAATGATCCCAAACCAGCACAGTGATGAATTCCAGACACCCCCCCACACACACACATACACACTCTCCACTCCACACCAAACCCTTTCTCAACATCTCCGCCCTGCATTTATTAATCTCCCATTAATGAAGCACCTCTTTACAAAAACAAACAAATACTCCACTGTGCCACAATCTGAGGCATTAATCACAGAGAGAGGAGCACCATGTTTGGACTGAAACTAGATTCCTCCGCTGCGCACTCATGTTACTTCCCAAAGTGTGATTACGAAAAGCGGTTCGAGGTTTGCGGTTGTGGCTGGAGGCGGCGACGGCAGCCTGGGTAGAAGCATGTGCTCTCTCTTGTCCGCACACAGACCCCCACTCCGACTCCTCGTTCCGGGAAAAAAGGGAGTGTTCCCTGCGATAGGAGCACTGCCCAGGGAGCAGAGAGAAGCCCTCTCAGAACCTGGGTGGTCCTGTACACCAGCAAACACATGCATGCTCCGCAGGACAGGAGGGACACGGGGGTTGGGAGCAGTGGTTGCTCACAGTCTCAGTTCAGGGTGCAGACACAGAGACAGGCAAGGGAAAAGAAGACTAGACTTACACACTCTGGCCTGTCTGAATGGGAGGAGGAGAAGGTCACACTTTCTAGCTGAGGCACAAGAGGCCCAGCACACAACTAAACGCAAACAATGCAATCTCTTTGTATGCAGGTGACTAAGATCCAGTGTCAGACACATTAGGAATATAATGACCCTAATCTCCAGACACTGTAATCTTTCTTTCCGCTTCCTGATGTTCTTTAACGGGTGCCCCAGTGATGTGTGATCAGTACGTGACTGTGGCTGAACCGCCTGAGAAGGCACATCTAGTGTTTTTACGAGCGGCTGTTTAAACTAAGCGGGAAGCTCTTGAGAGTCTTTTGGCAATAACTCAGATGTCTCCTATTACTCAACCTCATGACCACTGATTCAATTCAATGCTGATGGTTTGCAGGAAAGTATCTGATATTGTCAAGAGACACATAGAAATGTATCATGATGAATGAACTTGCACACTAATGAAATATGATTTACGAGTACACGTCACATTCTCTCTCTTACACACATGCACACACATGCACACACATACACACACACACACACAAACACACACACACCATCATGCAGGTCCCCATTCCTCTTCTCCTGCATGGCGAGCTCAAAGCTGGAGTGTAGGATCTTGTTGAGTGTGCTGATCCAGTCGTCCATCTCCCCCTCACTGTCTGCGGCCAGCAGGTACGTGCTCTTATCCTGCATCTTCAGCTCGAACGCAAAGCGACGGACTTTGTTGTTCTAAAACAAGATGGAGACAAAGATTTCCAAATCAGCAGGCAAGGGGGAGGTTTTGACTTTCACAAACCCAAGCAGTCTGCCTCAGGACTTACGGTGTTGGCTGAATTCATCTGCATATTTACAGAGGTGCTTTTGTAAGGATTCACACACACACACACACACATGCACACACACGCACACACACACAAATGTCTAGCTGTGAATAAAGCAGACCCAAACAGAATGTTCTGGCCCGTCATCCAAAGTTAACAGTAAGAAATCGCCAAGTCACCAGAAGGGAGCAGCACTGGCACTGGCGGCAGCGTTGGTTTATGATTCTTTTTATGCCAGTCTGGCATTAGGCTCTAGGAAAACAAAATCCCATCTACATCCATATGATTGGAGACTGGGCACTTTTCATTTACTTCCATCGCCGATTTGCTGAAAATTGCCTCAGCTGCAGAGAGTGTGTGTGTGTTAGGATGGGAGAGAGTGTGTACATGTCTGTGTGTGTGTGTGTGTGTATGTGTGTTGGGATGGGGCAGAGTGTGTGTGTGTGTGTGTGTGTGTGTGTGTGTGTGTGATGGGGTTGTGGGAATATGTGTGTGTGAGAGAAAACACAGAAGGAGCTGTACTCCTGGTATGCACTTCACACAGGATCACAGAGGCGTCTGCTGATGCTCTGAATTCTCACACTTAGTCAGGCATCAAATGGGCTTCTTGTTGCATTTAAGAGGATTCTGAGGCCTCACAGAGACAGACACATATTTACTGTTGTTCGTCAGAGAGAGGGAGAGGGCAGCTCAGAGGGCGAAGGAAACTGTTTCCATATGCCAGACAAAGGAGCACCAAACTGCCAAGACTACAGCAAAGCCCCCGTAAAGAGACCTTGAGTCTCGAGTCCTGGTAGCAGAGGAGAGTGCGTGGGAGGGTGTCAACGGAGCACAGGTCAACACATTACAATCAATTACCCAAAATGCCAGTGATTTTGTATTATTCGACAGTAATATTGATGACCCAGTTACAAAACAGTGTGAGACCCATGCTGTCCCTGGCAGACCTTGTGAAGACAACCGTTGTTTCTGCTGGGCCCATCATCCCAGAATGCACTGGGGCAATGGCTGGGTGAGGTCCAGATCCTATAGGGCTAGAGGCTCCAAGTGTTCATAACTCCCCAGTGGGCTTCCTGCAGCCCAGCCTAGCCCATGTGATGGAACATGGGTCCTCTGTAGAGGGAGGTTAATTGTCTGCCTGTGTGAACTAACTCCCCACAAACACGGCCAGGATGCTTTGACAAAAACGCATAGCTGAGTTTGTCTCGTGTGGGAGTCGGATAAACACTCTACACGCTGCAAGTTTGCCACAAATATAAACCTGCAGGCTCACACATCCTCCACAAGGGAGTTCTGACAGTCAGCTGATAATAAGCCATTAATTGAGCTATCAGGGCCTGGCGATTACAAAAATAGCTCAGTGCGCTCTAAAAAATATAAACAGTTTCCTGTTGACATTGACCTCTGATGGGCATGACTGGCTAGCGGAGGCTATTCTGAGATAAGCACGGCTTAATCAGCTGCATCACATCATCTGTGCAGTCCGATCTAGTCCGGTCCAGCACGCTGGAACCCCCATCCTGGTCCATTAGGACAGAAGTGTGGAAATATGCTGGGGTTGCTATTTAGCACATAAAGCCATGGTAACTCAATTATATACGTTATACACTGCAGGAGATCAGCTTTTTGGATGCTTGTGTTTGCTCTCTCTCTCTCTCTCTCTGTTTCCCTCATCATGGAAAGAATGAGTCCCTGGAAGTTTTCATGGTGCTGAATATAATAGCCATGGACAATCCCCCGTAGAAAAACAAAAGAGCTTTCTGGGACAGTAGACCAGTGCAGAGAGAGGTCTTCTGAGGGAGAAACTGTACCAAACCATGGGCTTGTCATATGGTGTGTACAGAATGTGATTGATTATATGTCCATGGCGTATGTGTGTGTGTTAGTGTGTGTGTGTGTGTGTTCTGTGGGTATGGTTTGGTGGGTGTGGTGGAATCCACCCTTGGAAAAAGGCTTCAGTGAGATAGGAAAAGGTGTGTTTCAACAGCTGGAGTGTGGAGTGTGGCCTGTGGCGTCACTCCATATGCCAATAATCAAACGCCAAATCAACTGCAGGCTCCCTGGAGAGCCAGCTATTGTGGTTTCTAATTGGAGTTGTGCTCTTGGGCTCTTAGAGGCTTGAAAATGGAAAACAGACAAGACACTGGGACAGAATGAGGACAAATGCTGAGGAAAAAGTGTCACCAGATACATGGTAGCAAACTGAGTATCAAGTATCAAGGTACTGCAAAATAGATTAAATAAGATCAATTCCATTTGAGTACTTTTGCACGAACAGATTTTGGTTATTTGATTTTTAAAGTTAGTTCCTATAGATTCATTTGGGCCTCATTGCTTTTAGATGAACTGTGAGATTGTGAGAGGATGGTTTATTACTATATACAAGCAGGGTCAATATCTCAGTGAACTGCTTACATACATTATTCATTGTCACTGCAATCTTACAAATATGGCGTATAAATCAGACCAAGGCAGTGGGAGGGAGAGCAGCTGTATTCAACCTGTCATCATAGGCAGACAATTTGTCCATTTTTCCTCTTGCCCTCGCATGTGTACACTAGTAGGGCAGGGAATTGGTTATTTTTCCCAGATGGCCTGGCTGGGGTGAGTGCAGGCAGGGAGATTGTTTTCACTGCGGCCCCAGCCTTGCACTGCATGCTGGGGAGGGAGCAGAGAGGAGGGGAGGGAAGAGGGAAGGGAGGTGGATGAGTGGAGAGAGACTAAGGGAAGGGGTAGTGGGCTTGGGATGCCACAGCTGGCCCAGAGTGACCCACCAGATGGACCACATCCAACCCTTCGCCTCCCACTCGACCTCAGGCAGGCAGACCAAGCCAGGGAGCGGCCCGCTCAGCACTTCCACTGGGGGGAAACCCACATCCGCTGGGTTTGAGTCTCAGTCACTGCCCATAAACTTCATGCTGAGGAGAACTAGGCCTCATATCGTTTATCAGTCCGCTGTGTGTGTGTGTGTGTGTGTGTGTGTGTGTGTGTGTGTGTGTGTGCGTGTGTGTGTGTGAGAAAAATCAGGGAAAAGAACAGGTCCATGCACTTTCCATCTTTCCGTCTCCATATTGAGAAGGATCTTGCTCTGGGGAGCCTGGTAGCGAGTTCTATTGATTGATGCGCTGAGCAGAGGCCTCCGCCCTCTCCCCTCCTCCCCACCGCTCTCCCCAACCCCCCATTCCCCTGCAGCTTGCCGTCAGCAGCTTTGGAACGACCTTGGAGGAGTGGTGGGCGGAAGCATGCACGGGATCGCATTACTGCAAGGTAAAAAGCCTGACATGGGCTGGGACCCCGTAATGGCCCACAGATCATCATTACCTCAGGGCTGGAGGGAAGGAAGTCATCATCATGCACAGAGGCAGGGGGATGTCTTGGTCTCCTTTCAGAAAAAACTGCTTACCTGCACCACACCCATGCAGGAGTCAAGGAATATCGTCCCCTTGGGCTCCTTGGAGATCTTTTCATCCTTGTAGAAGCTCAGGTTGTATGAGCCATCCCCCAGCTGAGTCAGGTGAAAGTATCTTCTCTTGAAAGACTGCAGGCAGGCAGGCAGACGGTCAAATATTAAACAAGCTAAGATCAACAAAATATCACAACATTATACCACTCCTCATTAACATTAACACAGACTCTCTTACCCTCATAGTGACGCTGATGGCACTGTTCATGTTGCCTTTGTAGAGCCAGCCCTGTTTGGTGATGCCCCCCTTCTGTGAGCCGAGGGAGGCTGTGTCCTGGACAAACAGCAGATAAAAGCCTCAGAAACAGACATGAGCACTCACTGGTGCCTCTGTGAAAAGCCCTTTCCTGGCCTCCTCTTTCATACATTTAGATAAATAAACTTTACACAAACAATACAGCCAGACCATGGTCTCTTTGGCTGGAACATCAATAACAAGCCGATCCAGAACATGAAAACTAACACAACGTGGCAAAGGACAGCTAACATTACCTCACACTACTCTTAATGAAAGTGGGAATGTGTGGATTACATGGAGATCCTGAGGAAGAATTTAATAGCAGTGGTAAATGGGAGGAGGTGACTGTGTCAACAGTGCTGTTTTTCATCACTTCTCCTCTGATTGGAACTTGTGTCAGGAAGGTTCCATGACGACTTTCCTTTGACATGCCACAGCAGTGTGTTACTGTCACAGACAATCTTCACAGAGAATAATGAATGGCTTTCTAAGGACGACATTATGTGACGTGAGTCACTTTTTACTATTTCCTCTCATATAGTGTCAAAAAGGTTTGAAAGCGTTGGCTGAGGATGAGATGCTTTCAGCGTATCAGAAAGACTTCAGAAGAAACGTCTGGAAACTTAAGGACCTGCTTCCACTCATCGGAGGATGTCGGAGCCAAAACTTTAAGTGTTGGCTTTCAGTGCACACTGCACCCCCCCCCCCCCCCCATAAGTTGCTATGCAACAGAAGAATCCACAAATACCCACAAACCTTTTGTGTCTGACCAGAGGTATGATGGCAGGGCATCAGGGTTTCAAGGTGATGGAACTAGCTGATGCAACACCCTTGGACCATCTGCAGCATTCAGCACAGGGAGAAACTAGCCTAAGCCTAAGGATTTTAAATGAGGATTTCAGGGAAGACTGTCTCTCCTGCAGAACTGCTAGCTGGGCTACGCGTGTGCGTGCAAGTTGCTTTCTGCTGGGCTTTTCTTGGCCGCTGCTGAACATTCCTCCATGGAAGGGTGTGGTGGGGTGGGTGGTGAGAAAGGTGAGAGGTGATTCTGAATGGTTTTGTCAACAGGCAACCTCACGGACACCCCTGCCCCATAGGAAGGCTCTGACCTATGGTGGAAGTGAGTGGGCTACTGCACGCCGCCTCACTCATACACCAGATGCTTTGTAGGGGTCGTGACCCCCTCAGGGCAAAAGTGAGTTTCACTTTAAGCCGTGTCGCAGGGACTGAATGGAAATCGGAGCATCTGCAAGGACTCAGAAACTGGAGGAGAGGTTCAAACAACAGCCTAACAGGAGAGAGGAGTGTGCAAAGCACAGGCGGAATATTCCGGGCAGCTTCCCTGGTGCAGAGTTTACTGGAGGTGACCACGCTCCAGGCCTTAATTCACTCCCTTAAACCGTCTCCAAACCCAACAGCAGTTTTACAGAAATGACTAAACGTTTATGTGCAATTGTGTAATCAGGCACAGCTTAATTAAATATTTAAGCTCAGTATGAAATGGGAGAGTCAAGGCAGAAGGGTTTGGATAAAGTCTGCCGATTCAAACAGTTCTGCATTAAAAAATGAGGAGGCCCAGACACTTTGAGGACAAGCCAGTTCTCATTGTCTCAGAGCTAACGGCAGTTTGCATTTCAGCTTGAAATGAGTCATTCTGTAAAATAACAATGCTTTTAACCACATGCTTGAGTTTTAACAGTTTCAATTAGAAAAGGAAAGCTTGACCGATGTCCTGTCAAAGTCAGTTAAAGCAACTGTTTCTTCTTAGATTCATATGTGTAGAACTCTTGAAGCGATATTTTGGGAGACAAAGTGTCTACACAAAATACTTTGGCAGTGGCATCTCAATATTCATGGCATGCGTCCACCTGACTAACATTGTATTTTTTTTCCTGAAGATTTATTTATTTAGAGTTGTGAGATGTTTACACATGAAAGGCAAGTGTAAACTGATGCACACTGCGGCTAGTTCAGAGCAAGAAAAGCTTAGAATAACACACACAACTGTATGGAAGCTCTCCCTTTCAAGGGACCTCAGCAAAGCTGAAAAAAGGCATCTCCTATTGCTTCAACAGGTCCATGGTTCCTGTGATGACTCTGGAACAACAACAGAGTCTCCGCTGTCAGAACCCATAATGGTGGGAGCAGCTGGATCGAGCCAGCCCAGTCAGTGGGAGACTGTGTATTGTTCTATGCCATAGTCAGCTGTGTGCCATGTCTTCCAAAATCATTTCCCACCCCCCTCTTTACTTAAGGGTAAAAGTGATGTTGGACAGAGGGCCAATGACTCAGTTTAGCATAAGGAATGACTTTGGGCGGAAAATCGAGAAAAGGAAATCCATCCCACTCTCACCTCATCTTTGTCCACATCTTCATCCACTTCAAATACATGGACAGCCAGCTTGTCTGGCCTGGATACCTTGCTGTATGGAAAGAGAATACGAATTTCAATGAAGATGGTAAAATAAGTGCATTCATAACCATTACCAACATTTCACAATCATAATCCCTAAAATCTTTTTTTAAAATAGATCACCATTGATATTTACCAGCTGCATACCCAACAGAACAGAACTCTGGCTCCAATTCAAGGGTTCTATCTCACATCTGTTTCTTAGATTTTGTTTTCTGCTTTTGTTGCTTTTCTTTTGGTCTTTCTTTCTTTCTTTTCATACTGTGTGGCTGGTGTGTGCAAAGAAAACTCAAGTGAGGACTTTCAATGTCTTTACACTGACCCAACAGTTTCAGCAGTCACTGTTTTAATGCAGTGTCAACAGAACTAGTGAAGTCATTCACTCTTCTTCCCCTTCTCTATTGTTATTGCAAACCTCTAGCGAACTTGCATTTCCATGCTATGAAGTCACGCAAAACATCCTTCCAAGAGCCCACATATTTGGATGATTACACACATTTGAGCCAGTAATGCTCAACACCCAGGGTGGATTTTTGTGACAAATTGAAGTGCTTCTCCACCTTTGGTTACTGTGAATAAAGCCTGCTAGAACATGCCAAGCTCCAAAGGACAAGGCTTGGTCACACTCTAGTACCCAGAGAGGGGCAATGCTGACATAGCCATGAACAAAGGGCTTACTTTGGTAGCTGACGGAAGTCTCCGGAGTAATCCTCATACTTATAATTAACAACGTGCCAGTCAGTATTGTAGCTCTTGATGCACTGTGTACAGAGACAAAATTGGTTGTTGTTAGTGACCAGTCACATGTGAAAAATATGGTAATTTGGGAAGGACAACATGTAAGCCTACAAAGGCGTTTTTTTTTTCTTTCACAAATGGCAATCTATAGAGACTTGGTTTAGAGGATTTAAAGCTTTCAAACACAACCAAGTCTCTCTGTGAATCCTCTTCTCCCTGGCCAATCAGATTAGAGCTTCTACAGGAAGTGAAATTTGGATCAAAGGGAATGCTGCTTTGGAAGAACTAGAGGAAAGCTGTAAATCTTTCTCTCTGATTTGGAGTCTTAAAGAAAATGGCTCTGAGATTTGCTGACCAGCAGCCTCATTAATTCACAAAAGGTCTAAATCTACAGAGGACTGAGTGTTTAGGGAAATAAAATATTTATTACAAAATTCTTTGGTCCGAGAACTTAAATGTGACCATCCATCAGAACTGCTACACACAAAGAAGCACTTTATTGAACAATCTGAGACTACTAATATAAAATGTTCTTTGTCACCTCAATAGTAATAACCCATAGAAGCAAAATAAGAAACCGGACACATGCATCCTACAAAATGACTTGTTCAAAAACAATTCTGAGTCCTAAATCTCCAAACAATAACAACACAGTTGGCTTCAAAAACAGCTGCTCACTGAGTGCCCGGCACTACAAGCAGCACTTATGGGGAAGAAGACAGGCAGAGCACTTGTGTTTGGTTTCGGTAGCCTCCTCACCCCACACACAAAAGATTCTTTCACACAGACGAGCTCCTGCTCCGTGGCAGGCAGAGAGAGAGGCTCGCTGATTGAGTCAAGCAGAGTCGGGATGAGCCAGGCCTGGACTTATGGCAACCCAACCCAACAGTACTAGAAAAATCCCACATGTCTACCCCCCATACTCAGGGATAAACATATGCTCACTGTTAGACATTCCAGTGATATGAACAACATTGTCGTATTTATGCTTAGGAGCAGGGGTGTGGGGTTTACGAGAAATGGTGACAGGGGGAGTCCTCGTGCTCGTGAGCAAGCAAGAGGGCTGGGAACCTGATCAGGAGGAGAGCAGGGGAACTGACCGGTCTCTAGGAGGGGCCCTGGATGCAGGTGTTCTCCTGTTCTCCTCACACTGCGCTTGACAGAGAGCACGTAGTCGACAGCAAGTTTCATGACTCAAGCTCTGGCTCTCTTCACTACTTCACTAAAGTGACAAGGTTACAGGTGCTGTTTGCTGCTCTCAACCCACAGACTTAACATACATTGCACATACAATATATCATGTAATAAAACATACATAACATTTCTGAGCCTCGATTCTCAGTGTTAGAACATACAAACAACAGACCCAAACCACGATCAAGGCAAGACCTAGCTTCAACTCATAAAATGTCATTTGTCTTCATGTCAAATGTCTTCATCATTTTGTCAACTGGGCAATTTCCATTCATGGGTCATTATTCCTGCACTGATGTCTCCAGGACAATAAAACACCACACCATCGTGTCCTAAAGTATGGGCTAGGTGAAATGGAAATGTGGCTTGGCTGGGTTTTAAGGACGCCATAAACAAAGGGGAAATCTTCAGAGAGCAGAGAATGTGTGTGGCCCAACGTGTTTCCACATCCACTTATCTGGTGAGGACTGCCATGTGCGTCAATGCCAGGTTAGGAGTTGGAGGGAAAAAAAAAAGAAATTGACTTCTGGTGTATCTGAAATGCTTGCACTCGGGAGATGCATGGTGGACCAACAAGTAATAATGATGATGGGAGAACGGCATGCCAACGTTTAAAAGTCATTGGGCAACTTTTCATTAATAGCACAATGTTGTCATTGGAAGGCAAAGGTTTAATGCCCTTGGAATGGTCTTACCTCTTGGACGAAGAGATTCTGAGCTTCCCTCTCTGCATTATCAGGCACTGAAGGGTAAACAGTCCTTATTTGGCGTCTTAGAGTCGATATCTGTTGGATGAAGACAAAGAAAATGTTTCAAGAAAGTGCAACCACTGTTTTAAAGAATCATGCAATATGGTTCTCTGTTATAGTAGAGGGGCACTGCAGTGTGGAACAGTGTGCAAATGTCAGGCTCTTTTTCTATGGTCATTTACATTATCACTTCATAAACCCAACATTTTCACATGACAACGTGATCTTAGCTGCTTATAATTTCTCCCCACGCAATTCCAAATATTATTCCAGAGCACAAATGTTCTCGCTGGTCCTCCCAAAGTGCACGAGGCCAGCCGGTGAAGGCAGGATGCTCCTCCGCATTGTTCGACTGCAAACACACCCTCAACCTGGCAGTCTTCCACCAAAACTCACTACAGCTAATTCACCAGGGAACTCTCTGTCTCTCTAAACACCTTCAATCCCCTAGTCTCTCACTCTCTATCTATGTCTGTCTGTCTGTCTATCTCTGTCTCTCTCTCTCTCTCCTGCTGAGCCCATCAACCAGGGTATTGTCAAAAAAGACAACTGATTTGTGTTCTTGACCTAGGTTCTTTGCCAGTAATACTAGAAAAATTCCACTAATGAGTGCCCAATTAAATTATCACACAATAAATCACAAAACCTTTCTGTCTTATCCAAACAAGTTACAAGCATCTTTTTAGCAAAGGGCTCTTGGAGCAGTTTTAAAAACACATAGAGCACCTCATCACACAAAAAAGCCACTTCCATGCTGTCCAGATGCTTGTGGTAGTGAGGCACCCCCTTTAACCTCAGCGAAGGCCTGCGGTACAAAATGTGGATATATTATTTATGCAAACACCAGATGTGGCTTGTCCATGTGTGAAAGAGAAGCAAACCTGACAGGAAAACAAAAAAGCGTCAAAAAACCCCCACCTGACTCACATCCGACAGAGACAAAAAACAAAACAAAACAACCCCCCCCCACCAAAAAAAAAACAGTATATCCGCTCTTCTAAAAGCTATTATCAAAAAACTCAAAAAAACTCAACTCAAAAAAAAGAATGGCAGTGAAGGATTTGAGAGTACCTAAAGAGGCTTAAGCACACTTGAGGCTAGAGGCAATTGTTCAGCTCTGAGGTAAACATTTCAAAGCATCAATAAATCACTTCTCTTCTCTGCCTTGCCAGACCAATAGCCCTGCTATTGTAATTAACTCCACTCTTCCACAAAGACCCAGTTTAGATTTATTCTACTTTCCCAGCCAGTCTCTAAAACCCGAGTCCAATGAAACCGAACACAAACGAGAGACCAAAGGAAAGCCTGAACTACGAAATACCTCGAGCGCAACTGGGGCATAAAAAAACACCATGTGACCTTTCCGTTTGAGAAGCAAAATCACAAACCATTGCATGACATTTCACTGAATTATCAATTGATATTCTCCTGGGTTTTACACACTAGGATTTCCATTTGGATTCCTCATTGTTGTAAAAGCATATTAATATCCAATCTTCAAATAAAAATTATTTCAACTGCATTTTACAGTTCCATTTGTTCAAACAGTTAGAGTCATTTGAGTATTACTAGCTCAACAGATGTCATGATGGAAAGACTTGGTCTTTTGACACTCATACTGTGGGTACACCACACACACACACACACACACACACACACACACAGACACACACACACACACACACACACACACACACACACACACACACACACACACACACGCAGACATGATATTCCCGTCCCTTTAAAGTTTAAAGGAACTCTGGGGCTCCTTCCAGATATCCATGCTGTGAATCCCCTGCGTGGTGCCAAAAGCTCTGGGCCCAGGCAGCAGCAAACACAATGAGGAGTTTCTATTTGTGAACCTTGAGAGCTCTCGCCTTCCTCCCCACAGTTCAGGCTTCCTGCTAGCGAGATGCTAATCTGCGTAAGGCGCTGCACGGAGCAGATTGGTGCTGTGAGGAGAGGAGAGGAGAGCAGCGGGGAGAGCCATGCATGCAGGCCAGCGGGAGCCAGGAAGTGGGCAAGAGGAAGCGCAGGAGGGAAACAAGTCTCCAAGGAGCGCCGTCAGGATCTTCTGAAAGGCTCTCATCAGCGCTGGAATGCCGCTGCACTCAAAGACTGGGGCCATCGACACCATGAGGAAGGCCACTACCTCACTTTAACATTATATAATTCCTCTTTCCTTTAAAGAAAGTTTATCTAACCTAATCTCACCTCCGTTTTCCAACAGCATAGTTGCTAACCAATCAGAAACTAAGTTGGTTGGCAATGGACACTTGCATTGCAATTGCTTACTTGGGTGGCCACTATGCTTTTAGGAGACGGACCCCTGCATTGTAATAAAATGACTCCTAGCATGTAAAATCTCAAGACCTTACCAGGCAGGGTTCTTTCAAGCATTCTGACTGCACTTTCTGGTGTCTTGGCTTATGGATCAAAGAATGAGGTGAATTAGAGTGAACCTTGTGAGGGTGCTTGTCCTGGATAAACCTCATCCCACATGCAATCACAGTTCAGAATACAGGAGGTCCTGGCAGCAGCCAGGGACATCAAACACACATACATAACCCCCCCCACACACACACTGCCTGGCTCTACTTGCATGGTGTGTCAGTGATAGAAGCCATATGGCGATAAGGTAAAACACACACACACACACACACCACTCGTTTTCTTGAGCAGCTGAGGCTCTCTGCTCTTAGACATCTAATTTGATAACACGCTTGAGTGGAAGGCCTTCTCCGTCCGTGGGTGGAGGGAGAAGGAGCGGGAGGTGGTGGAGGAAGAGGAGGGGGATGGGGGAGTGGAGGCTGTGTCTGCTGGTGTCTTCAGAGCTGCAAGGCGAGAGGCTGGCTGCCAGCAGCAGGATTTACAGAGCAGCTGTCCACAGCAGCCAACAGCCCAGCGCGCTGAGTGAATGTATTCCACAGGGCCTGGCCTAGATAGCCAGTACTCACTCACTCATGGGTGTCTGTGAGAGGAGTTAAGAGAGGAGCACCAGCATGGCAGGTTCTGTCACAGCTGAGGGACAGCATACAGTATTGTGCGGGGCGGAAGAGCCTAATCGCTCCACTGAGGAGCCTGAGATTTATTTAGGAGCAGACAGATGTTGTTCTCAGTCATGCTTAGTTGTCATTCCCCCTCTCTCTCTCTCTCTCTCTGTCTTTTCTCTTGCTCTCACATGTTGTCACCTGTTGCTCTCCTCACAACGAAAGGCACTCAAATGTCAGGGGCGAGCACGTCGCACCAGAGCCCCATGAAAGAACAGAGACATGGTCAAGGCTGTGTGTGTGTGTGCGTGTGTGTGTGTGTGTGTGTGTGTGTGTGTGTGTGTGTGTGTGTGTCCATTCATGGGCTGCCCAGCTGCCTGACCTTCACAGATGTAGTGTACTTCAGCCTCCCTCTCTCTCCCGCCGACACTTACTGTGCTCCCCTCACCTACTACACCACAGAGCCAAACAGCTACTCAACCCACTCAGATCTCTCTTACTTCACACAACCAACCAAGAGAACATCTTATGTACTCCTTATGCTCATATTATGATCCATGCAGGGACTAAATTTGACTTTTAATAGAGTCCTCTTCAGTGTAAGTCTGCTGTGAAAAACATCAGGGCCACTGTAACAAGGGAAAATCTGACAAACTGGACAACTCAAAAAAAAAAAAACAGTAATAATATGAATTCCGTCCCCATCTCCTTGTGAAAGAGTCAGGAGGGGTCAAGTCTGTGGATGTGGCTCTTCCAACGCGTCCTCATTTCCTGAGGCCTGGGAGCCGGGCGAGGCTTTAGTTTCAAACTTTCCAGCTCGGACCTCACATGTGCTATTGATGGAAACTCTGATGGTGGCCAAGCCCTACTAACGGCAAGGCATGATAACCCTCGGCCCCCATCCCCACGCCCCTCCCTCCTTCTCTATCACAACATACAGTTCTGCTCAGGAATAAATACAGCAATGGCTCCAGCAGCCACAGCCCTTCCTCGTGTCAGGGATGAATCCAAATACATGTAAACTCCAGCTCCAAGTAGTCAATAGTAATGACGTCATCATCTTTTTATCAGATGGTGATCTATCAATTACTCTATAAAATGAACTAAACTCACTAAACTATGAACTAACCCTTTTCTCCAAAAAACTTCTCATGAAATGTACAAATGTACATGTCATCTGACTGCACTATGTTACCTGTCAATCAGAGGCTACTTTCAAATGTCATTAAGGTGAGGAATGGACAGCTCTGCTCCTGAACCATTGTTCCAGACTGTTGTTTACCAAGAACCTCTGATTCTATTTTGACAGCTGTCACACACAGCCATCTGTGACTTCGGCAGTGACACCCCTTAGTAACACTTGGAGTGGAGTGGGTTTTACTAGGAGCCAATGCAGCTAAAACAGAGGGACTTATGCCACCCCTCAAAATAAACTTGTGAAAACATTGCCTCAAACAGCAATGTGGGAATGCTAACCACCTCAAAGTGACAGCCGTGAATTTGAAATATGTGTCACTGTGGGTCCTCTCTGGTTGTTTGAGAACACCCACTCAGGAGAACACCACACACATACACACACATACACACACACACCTTCAGAGGAGGAAAACATTTCACAAGTATGCTTTTGAGAGGGTTTTTTCCTGAGAAACTCCTCAACCTGCAGCACTCACATGGAAGTCCTCGAGGGGGAACTGCAGCATGTCCCTGAGGACATCACTGAGGATCTGGGTCTTCCTCTGCACCAGCACGCTCTCATAGTCCAGCGGCTCAATCACCTTCGGCTTCGCCTGGACAAGAAACACAAACACACAAACACACACACAGTTAGAGCACACAATCAGCAATCCTGAGACCCTGAACAAGCATCTAAAAATGCTAGCTGACTGGAGGATGAACAGCAGACTACAATGTATCAACAATAAGCTTTTGTGGACAACGTCTGGTTTGAGTTCAGTCAAAGCTCAGGTTCTCCACTGCATGATGTGTCTTCAGACTACTTTTTGGATTTCCAGATGACTCAAGGAAATGTTTTAAATGTTTCTGACACAAGTTTTTCACATTCATTTTGTGCTATCCCAGTATAAGTGCCACAAATGTGAAAGTGAATGTGAAAAAAAAAACATGGGCAGAGCAAGAGAGAGGGTGTGTGTGTGTGTGTGTGTGTGTGTGTGTGTGTGTGTGTGTGTGTGTGTGTGAGTGAGTGAGTGAGTGAGTAAGTGAGTGAGTGAGTCAGTGAGTGAGTGAGTGAGTGAGTGACAGACAGACAGACAGACAGACAGACAGACAGACAGACAGACAGACAGACAGACAGACAGAGAAATAAGTGGGGGTGGGAGTGTGTGTGTGTGTGTGTGTGGTAAGTGATGTTGTTGCTGGACTCTCTAGGGCACTGTTGGCTGATTGGACAGACAGAGAGCAGCAGCATCTCAATGCGCAGCAGATGTGATAACAACTCATGTCCTGACACAGCACTGAACTGAACTGGCCCCATAGGGTAAACCTCTCAAAGACCAGTGCTCCTCTGTTCGATTGTTGTGTTTTCTTTGAGTCAGAGAGAGAGAGAGAGAGAGAGAAAGTGAGAAAAGAAGGAAATGAAGATGAAAAATGCTTTGTAAAAAACCCAACTGACTCATGCCTTTCATCAGGGTCAGTGTGGGAAGTTCTGGTGTGGTGTAGCATGTTTGCAGGAGTGAACCTCCAAACACACATATGGTACCAGTCTCTAACACTCCCCCTTACACACACACACACACACACACACACACACACACACACACACACACACACACGCTGTACATTAAGCAAATGACATGCAATGCTGACTGTTCCTGCTCACAGAGAGAATACTGATAGATCCACTGAGGAAAAAAGGGCGAGTCCATCTGACTCCAATACGCACATTCACAGACACGTCCCCATGAGCAGTCCCTGAAAGACCAAATGGCCAACATTATGTGTGTACACAGACACACACACACACTAACACTCACACACTCACACTGAAGCAGGAACACAAACAAGGCCCAACTGTTAACTCAGAAATGCATAAAACATTAATGGGGTGTACCTAAAGTTCAAACAGAATATAATATAGCTCTCTTTTAATGTACAGACCACCAACAAATATAAACAAACCTGATCCTGCCTTATGATCTATTCTATTCTGTTGTGTCACTAGATAATGGCCTGATAGGACATTCAGGCTAAATAATTCAACTGCTGATCAACAACACACAGAAACATCTGAGAGAGTTTTTGTGAAGTTCTTCTAAGGGCACAAACAGACACTCACATTGGAGACATACATGTTTAGGGTACCATGATAAGGTGGTGTCAGGGTGTTATATTCTCTTGCTGTATTATAACAAGAGTCTTGAGCAGGTAGGGAGTGCTAAGGCACAAGTGTTTGCACGTGTCAGGGCCGTTTCTTGGCCTGATATAAAAGTGTGAGAGGATGTGGGGCTCGGCCCCAGCACACTGCCTTCACATCTGGGCCCCATAAACTAGAACAGTGACCTCAGAGGGAGAGTCTTGGACACGGACCCATTTTCATAGGCGGTACTTCCAGACCTAAACCTGTTATCTATTTCTCTTATTTTCTCTCTCTCTCTTCATCTATCTCTTCGTCCCTTTGTCTCTTTCTGTCTCCATCTATATTTCTCTCAATCTCTCTCTTGACAAGGTGTCTGATAGCGATCGGCTAAGGGCTTCCATCAGACCATGAGAGCGCTTAGGCACGCATGAATACACGCGTTGACCATGAACATGCCCACACACACACACACACACACACACACACACACACACACACACATGCAGATATGTGACACATATGGTGGCTTGTCTGAAACATGCCACGTTCAGACAAAGAGAGGGTAAGGGGAGGAAGGCCAGGGAGCAGACAGGTAAGGCAGACGGGCAGGTGAGTCAGGAAGATTACAGGGCTGCTGAGAGGGAACAGTCCTGCAGGCGCCGACAGCTCAGACAGAAAAGAAACAAGCAGCTTCCACTGGAAGCTGACAGAAGACATGATGGCGCTGAAATGCTGGTCTTTCACATAAAAAACACCCTCACACATACATCCACATGCACACAAACATGCAGACACACACACTTGCACACATGCACACACACACCATAAAACTGTAAAACTATGGTAATGAAGTCTTGTCTCCTTCTGTGTGCCCACCATACCAGGGAAATGGGGTTTAATCATCAACTCCTAGAAGGAGACCAGAGACTGGATTGGAAGGCTCCGTGCCAAATGTCACATGGCTGACAGGTGACAAGAGCTTTATCTCTTTTGTTCCTTAATAATAAGCCAGGAGCTGGAGTCCCTCTGGTGTTGTGTAGACAGTGAATCAGATCTGTGACATCTTTTTGATTTTATATTAAATTGCTCTCTCACTGGCAATATCACTTGAAAAAGTACAAACCAAAAAACTGATCTGACCCATTCATTAACTTTAATGAGATTGTCCATTTTTTAAAACAAAAAGCAGAATCTGTTGTCTACTTTATAGATTAGTTATGATGACATCACTTAGACAGTGATTAGAGTCTTGCGCTTTAATCTTCTCACCGGTCTGGTATGTCTGCGCCTACCCTCTTTCTCTCACTCCATCCCTCTCTCCATCCCTCTGGAGCACACTCCTTAAGCCTCCACACCAGTGCTGATGTGTTCCATATGCCAAACGGAGTGACCAAGAGAAGGCCGACCACAGCAAAAGGCTCACTCACTGGACTGGCCCATCAGCACCCTCTCCTCTCCACAGAGTGACCATAGGCCAGTCCACTGCACTTTTAAGCCCATTAGCTTAAAGTCAGGAAGTATTAAAAAATAATTGCCAGTATCAATCCAATCTCGCCACCTTGCCACAGTATCTGTTACAATGCGGCAAGACTTCATTTAGAAGTGGCGCCCAACTTCCTAAGGACTTCCTGAGAAACTGGGTGGTGTTGTTCTTGCAAAGAAATGGCTTACTTGGCTCTACACACACACACACCACTGAACACAAAGTGACGCAAATCATTAGTGTGTGGAGAAGCCTGTTTTAATTACTTCTACGCTCACTGGATTTTATTAGCAATACCTTTCTCATCTTCCATCCATGACACATTTGAGACATCCATCAGAGTGACAGCGGTGACATTCCAACAGAACCAATCAGCCCTGCCTACTAAGAGAAGGCTCTAGAACTAACTCGCACACACTTAAATCACTCGCCACTAAACATCACTCAACAACACTGACTTTCTCAATTCTCCTCAGAGTTTTCGACACAGCAGATGACAGTTGCATAACTGACAACACCACTTCTTATTATGCAGATGAAAAAACAACATCTGGCTGCGAGTCCACTTATCAGCGTAATTAACCACCTTATCTGTCAAGGAGAAGGAAAACCAAAGCGAGAGTAGCCTTTACGGGGACCTGAAGTGAAACCTGGCAATTTGCCCCTGTCAATGAGAATGACTTTTGAACCACATAAAGTGATTTCTTTAGGAGTGTTTCATTCTGTAATTAACTCCTCCAGTCACCCAGCTCATGTCCACAGCCTGCCCCAGTAGCCCTGTCCATCGTTCCCTTCCAACAGAGCACACAAAGTAACCTGAGCCTCTGATGATTGTCCGGATTAGACCTCAGAACTTAACACTGAGCGCTGGTCCAGATTTTCAGAGCAAATATCAGTCAGATCAAAACACACACACACACACACACACACACACACACACACAAACATACACACAAACTTTCGTATTAAAGGAAATGAGTACACACTACACAATGGCAGCCTAACACAGAGGTATTATTGCGACCAAAACACTGAAAATAACAGCAAAACAACCCCACATCAGCCATGGCACATGCCAGAAGCCCAGTACATTTTCTGCAGTGCATTCTACAGTAGAGAAGTGTGTCCTGGTAGCAGGTCCAACGTGTCTCTGTCATCTCTAGTGTGACTTACCACCACCTGTGACACTGCCTCCACCTCAGCCTCTGCTGCTGCTGCTGCTGCTGCTGCCAGGATCTTATACTGCTGAGGAGACTCAATCACCAACTCCTTCTTAGGGGTTTTGTTGGCTCTTCCCTGCATGGTTGTGGTGTTCCCTTCCCTTCCCTTCCCTGCACAGAACAGAACTCTCCAGGCGGTGTTCTTCAGGTTAACACCAGGCCAGCATATCCAGAGGCAGAAGAGATGCCTGTCAGCGGAGCAGCGCTCGAGTGGCTCTCCAAGGGCAGCCAAGCGCTCTACAATGGGGCTGCTCACTAGCCGAGAGCCAGCCTCTCACACTCACCAGCACAAGCACAGACTCTAACTCTAACTCGCTCACACTTGGACACAGACACACACACACACACACACACACACTCACTCACTCACAGTCGGCAGGGAGAGCGGCGGCCCCTCCTACACTCAGCTGTGCTGCCTGGGGGAGTTACTACAATTTCACAGTCACAGACACACACATAATAAACACACAAACACACTCACACACACTACATACTCCTCCTACTACCTGAGTCATCTGACCCTATGTCGTCCACCTGCAGGTTAATGACAAAGTCCTAACAATGGTAGACAAAAGAAGAACATTCCACTGTCCTCACTGCCAACGGAGAGACACACCGGACTTCATTCAGAACAAGAGGGGAAAAAGTTCTACTGTTTCAATTTTGTGAAATGTGAGAGGGAGAGAGAGACAGTAGTAGAGAGAGAGAGAAAGAGAGAGAGAAGCAAAAAAAGAAAGACATGTGTGCGCGTAACATGTTGGAAAAAAAGAAAGACTGTTAAAATATATGCCTAAGAATAAACCTCATAAATTCACCAGAGAATGAAACTGAGTATACAGAATTGGACATAGTACTGGAAACCCACAGGAACTGCAAACTGTGATTTGCCTCATGTCAAAGACACACATAAGCCTCCAGACACTTCAGATTTAGCTTGTAGTGGTATCCTATGGGATAAAACCTTCAAAATTCCTGTCCCATAAAGACTCACACAGATAAACGCCAAACTGACTACAGCTTGAATAAAGCCTTCAGGCCATTAACGTGAACTTATCTAACATGTTTTCACAATTCAGAGAAACTGCTTAGTGACGCAAGATCTGATCAAAGCACTACCAACATAGTTTCCTTCCCCACTAGGAGCTTGTAAGGTGAATCTGTAAGGCATCATAAAGACATATGGGAGTGAAATTTAATAACGCAAGTTCACCCACGATAGCCCCTAACACACACAACACTTTGGTTCCGGAAACTACCTCCTAGATATCCCACAGACTCAGAGGATTTATGCTTGTCTCCTGTGTGGGAGAGCATGTGTTGTTGCTGTGTGTGTGTGTGTGTGTGTGTGTGGCAATTTGCACTGTTGATCCATCTGCTGGAGGGGCATTCCTGTAGTGACAGAACCCCACTAAGGCCACCTCTACAGAGGGTCTGGAGGTTTCCTCTGGGACAGTGAGGGGAGGAGGGGGTGGAGTTGGTGATGTTGGGGGGTTTGTGTGTATCTCTTTACATAGAAAGACAGACTCCCTTCCAACTAGACCGTGGAAGACAGACAGACTCAGACTGATGCACCTACAGCTGTTTAACACCCCTCCCCCAATGCAATGATCACCTGCCCCTGATACTCCAAGTCTGGGGCCCTCATGTAAACACACACACACAAACACACAGATAAAAAAAAACCCTACAACCACTCACTACCTTGTTTATCAGCGCTCACACACCAGCCTCAGGTGTGGTTCCAAGAGGTCCCTGTTGCCGGCAGCCCTTGTCTGAAAGTGACAGAGGAAGCGAGAGAGTGAAGTGTCTGAGAGGGCTCAGGACATGACGATTCCCCTCCACAGGATGAGTTACTGTCCTCAGCCTTCCTGTGGGACGCCTCTCAGCCATGGCAACACTAAGTCTGAGCCTAAACAGTGCCTTCCTGTCTGACAAACACTATTCCTCTGCCATGTTCACCTAAGGCATTTCATGCAAAAATGTAGTCGTGTTCCACGTTACAGACACATTTTCAAAGGGTGATTTACACAGTGATGGTCGACGTCATGTTAACTTGGGAACACTTTGTTATGCTGACGATGTCATAGTTTTCTGGGTATTTATTATCTTGTGGCTCATGTCTGTGGTGGTTTTCGATGCAGCCAATAGACGGAGGATTGTCTATGGGAACAGAGAGCCAAACGAACAGCCAGAAAACACATTCCTTCCAAACAATATTAAGCAACCGAACGACTTCTGGGTGTGGACTTCGAGAGTAAGCGAAATGGACCCAACACATCACCACAGAACACCACTCCACAGCACAGCACCACAGCCAGTGTTCACCCAGCACGTCTCCTCCTATGTGTTGATCCTTTGATCAAAGTGCCATAATGGCTTGTCTGAAGAGAAGCAAAGGAGCGGGACCTGCTGATTTGCCCACTCCAGTCCTATCAGCAGCGGAGGGAGATAAGGAAGAGTGCACTTCAAAGACACTTCCACTCTGCTGCACAGCTCCAACTCACTTTTTCCACATGGATGTCAGCTTGCTTGGGGAGAGGCACTGCTGGGACTGCGTGTTGGTTAGTTCTGGGGCCATAGCAGTTCTGTAGGCCTTCAAAGGGTGGTATGTGTATTGTTTTAGCAGACCCCAGTGCCTCAACACAGCACAGAAAACAGAATGAGATAAAGAATTCCGCTATAATTTTTTGCATGGCTTCTTATGATGTTAGCATGATATTATGAAAACGTTTTTGTCAAAGTTTGTGTTTTGTGTGTGTGGTTGAACCAATTCAATTATCTCATCCTTACTGGCTTTTCCATTACAGTCTTAACAGTCTCATTAAAAAGTATGGCTTCCCAATTCCTCTTTTCCCAATTGTCCAGTTTAGATCTTTTTATTAAACCGTGTCATCACTGTGGGCCTCAGACTTCTTGTTACATAAAACAGCGGCCAGACATCCACCATGGAAGGGCTGTGCGACTATTCAGAGTGCCTGTTCTTCTTAATATCCCCAAATGAATTCAGTTCCTAATTAAGGTAGAGGAACTTCAAATTCGGCAGCTAAAATAGAACCATGCTCTAGCGGACTTATACCGGACACCACGTCTCCGCCATCCAGGACTGGACTAGGGAGCAGGCGGAGGACATTATGTAACAAACACTTGATGCAATAGCTGGACCGTCTCAGCAAGTATTGGTGGGGGGTTGGGGGAGTTGGGGGGGGCAGAGGGTGTAACCTGGAATGTAACAACAACAGACTTCCATTCCTAGAATCAGAGCCCAGTGGTTAGGCCATTTCCAGTCAAGCCCCTGGTGAGATCAGAAGGCGCCAGGTGAGAGAGAGAGAGGGACAGAGAAAGAGAGAGAGATGGAGAGAGAGAGAGAGCGTGCGCGCAACAGGAAAGGAGAGATGCAGAGTGAGAGAGGGAGAGAATGACTATGAAAGGCAGTCGCAGAAGAAAGGGCTGTGTGCATCATAAGGGATAACCAGAACCACAAATGATGCCAGAAGAACCATCACAATAGAGTTGTGTGGGTTGTGACTTAGAGCTTGCAAACTTCCTACAACAAATCAACAACAAACCTCTTTGTTGGGGGTGAGGAGACGCTTGTGTCTTGAACAGCGTAAACGTATTGTCTAAAGCAGGACGGCAGCCGGGGGAGAGGCAAACAAAGCCTGTGTTGCCTGGCCCAGGGCCGGAGGTTGGGAGTGGGAGATAATGCTCTCGAGCTCAAGCCTGTGTGTGTGTGTGTGTGTGTGTGTGTGGTGTGGGAGAGGCCCACAGCCACGGAGCGCCTCATGTCTTATCAGCACGTCTGGAACACTCTCCGTACGTCCATGCTCACTGTTTTCAATGTGCCGACAGGGATGTCAGAGGATGGAAGGGCAATCAGAGTGAGGCAAATAGTACCACACAATGGATACTTCCAGCATCAGGGATTGTTTTGCTGCTCTTGCTATGCTCCTGGTTTGCTGGTTGGCGTGTGTGAGAGTGGAGGGAGACCTAATGGGTCATTGTTTTCTCTTGGATGGCAAGGCCCAGGCTAAAGCACTCACTCGCTATCACTAACGCTGCTGTCAGAGTTTCCACTGGCATGAAGGGATACACGAGGGAAAGTGAAGGAGACAGAGATAGCAAAAGAGAGCGAAAGAGAGTGAGAGAGAGAGAGAGAGAGAGAGAGAGAGACAAAGGTGGTGGGAAGGGGGCATGAAAAAGTATTTTTCTGAGAAGTGTTGGCTAGAAGTCAATATTCATTCCCTGTGCGGGTAAACAGCATACGCAGCCATTTCTGAAGACACTCATGTGCACATAGAAAAAAAAGCTGTTCGCATAAGAAAAAGAATACTCAGTGTCCATAATTGGGAGCACATGCGTATGCTGTGAAGTTGAAGAGCAATGAGGTAATTCTACATCCAAATGACTTAAACTAAAGAGTGCCGCACGGCTATATGATATCATGCACTGATTGCTAACACCATGGCTAATTGCATAGATACAGGCCAGACCAGTTATCCGGACATTATGCCTAAAGGGATAATAGAATTCCTTTTCGGAATATGGAATTTTGTCAAAGTCAAGATGTTTTGTAAATATTCAAAAGCGTGTCATTCTCTGCATACAGCTGATAAACAATGATTCTTCATTCAGTTGCTAGATGGAATGTTCCAAGAATGATTTCAATTATTTCACAGTTTTCAAAAAAAGATCTGTTGAACATTGGTAACAAAGTATTGCTTAAAGCTCAGTGTGTGAAAAGCGTGCCTTCTTCAGTCCCTCTGCCACGTTCCTCCTTGCGCCCACATGTCGGAATGAGCCGCCACCTTTCCTTAAGCAGGCCTGAATTTCCTGGCGGAAGGAAAGGGGCGCGTTGCAGTAATCAGAGCCTGGGTAAAACAACAGAGTCGTGGCCTCTCCAAACAAAGGCTGGCTAATGAACGCCAACGGGGGCCGATGAGTGGAGCCATTCCTCTCATTAGCCTGGGCAGCGTGAGCGTGGAAGCCATGCCGACCTCTGACTCCATACCCAATACCACACACATGAGACCTGCAGACACCAGAGCCGGGGAAGTTCACAGGGCCTGTGGCTGTCATATTTAGCTACACAACACACCACCCACCAGACCCCAAAGGGAGCCAGTTGAACAGGACGTAGTGGCTGGGATGATTTCATTACGCAACTGTGAGGAGCCTCAACAGATTTGCTGAGGCTTTACACTCCAACAATTAGCACAGTAAAAATAAACAGGAAGAAAATGAATGTCAAAATCTGCATTCTCAGAGTAATTCAACTGACACACTGACATAACCATTATCCAATTATCACAAACCTTCATTTGCATGATTAAAAATAGGTGATGGGGAGTTATATTACTGTTATTCAAGGACTTCAAAGATTTGTGGCAGGACTACACATGTCTGAGTCTCTCTTTACCAAACACCATGTGCTCATGCACTCACACACCGGAAGATTCTGATCTAACATCCTCTCTGCAGCTAAACACAGCTAATGGCACAAATCACTTTTACAAATGAACGCATAATTGGAACAGACAGAATGAGGAAGACACTAGCAGTCACCCTGAGGTTTATTGGCAATCAGAGTGGCAAGCGAGGCATGCACAGCTAAAGCCACCACCAGAGCTTTGGCAAAGCCACAAGCATGACAAGAGTTCAAATCCCCTGTGCTGTGCTGGGCCAGTGCAGCAGGGAGTTTATTGATCTCAAACACACACTCACACCCCACTGAGTCTGCAGATGGGGGCTTTAAAGAGCCAAGCATTTCAAGGAAGCAGAGGAAGAAGGCTGAGGAAGAGGCGGCTTGCTTCTCACACAGCTTTGTTTTCCAAGATTCTTCCAAAATGTGGGTTAGGCAGCGACAGACCCAGCCTACCACTACTAAAACTAGTGCTTCACTCTGTTCCACTGAATAATTGATCAAATACCAATGTGACCTTCTCACACTGAAGCAAAGTAGTGTGTGTGTGTGTGTGTGAGAGTGTGTGTGTGTGTGAAGTGACCTTCAGCACAAATTTATGAAATAGCTTTATTGAACTCCCACAAACGGGTGGAAATCCATCACATCCTCCAATGTCTGCCATTGTGTTAAACCATCAACCCATATAAGGACCGACAGAGACTGCCGAGACCTTGAGACATGTCTCTCCTTCCACCCCATCACATAATTCTGAGGCTTTAAGTTGAGGATGGGAAAACTCTGGAGATTTAGTGAAAATTGTTCCCCATTGCATGACAGCTTTAATCTACACTTCTGCAGACTTTCTGATTTAGCAAGCATGTTTGGCCCCAACAGAACAGAAGAATTTTGTCAGGAGTTCTTCCCAGAACCTCCTCACAACAAGTCTAACAAAAGCAGTAGGCTAGAGTGGAATATTGGATGGTTGTATGCACACATGCTTACATTAAGGTCACATTCGTTCCAGGCAACACACACACGAATGCATCTGCCCACACACTCATTCACACACATGCCTGTACAGACAGACAGATAGACAGACACACATGCACACACAGACACAGGCATGCAGGCATGAGCACATCCACATTTCTATTTACAAAGATATACTGGCACACACACACTCTTGCACACACAGTCAAACATAACACAGACACACCTTTGCCGCCTTCTTTGCCGGCCACGCTTGTGACTCCCTGCGGCTGCACGTGGCTTCTGACTCCGAGTCGGACTCGGTCAAGTGGCCCGATTCGGCCGTGCGCTTACAGACGTAGCCACAGTTCCTCTCCAGCACGGAACGAAGCCCTTCAAACAGAATCATGCTGGTGGTGCAGCCCATAGCTCCAACTCCATAAGCACCATCACCATCACCAACACCAACCTCCACCACCAGTGCCAGCACCCCTTCTCTTCAGCGGATCAGCAGAGAGCCGCCGTTCCCCCCCCCCTCGCCCTCCCCCCGACCCAGTTTCCCTCAGTGGGGAACAGCCGGAGAAGCACCTGCTGCACCTCCCATCCCTCAGCTTCCTGCCTGCCTGCCTGCCTTCCACGCAGCACAGCTCCAGTACAGCTCTGGCTCAGGCCAACGTGGAGCAGAGGGGAGCAGGGGCGAGGCTACCGACTGATGCCACAGCGCATACAAGAGTGTCTCTGTGTGTGTGTGTGAGAGAGAGAGAGAGGCAAACAGTACAAGGGGATAGAGAGAGAGAGAATGAGACAGTGAGAGAAAGAGAGAGAGGGAGAGAGAGGCAAACAGTACAAGGAGATAGAGGGAGAGAATGAGACAGTGAGAGAGAGAGAGGGAGAGAGAGAGAAAGGGAGGGAGAGGGGGAAGAGGGGAATGAGAAAAAGCTGAGAGGGCGAGTCTGAGCAGGATGAACTCCTCTGGAGAGGCAGAGAGATGAGGGATGCTGAGAGTGGAGCTGCAGCTTCAGCCAATGCTAAGCTTCCACCCCCTTAAGACACACAAAACATCTCACCCCCACTCTCTCTCTCTCTTTCAATATCTCTCCCTTTTTATTTTCCTCTAGGGTATCTTGTGCTGTATGCCTCAGTATAGCTGGCTGGATTTTTGTTGCTTTTCCCTTCTTTTTTCTTCACATGTGGCATTTGTTCTGTGATTCTCAAAGACAGCTTTTTCACCCCTTCAACACAGATTTTCAAAATGTTGACCTATTTTCTCTACTGACACATTTGACGCTGGACAAATTCACCATTCTATTTTCATTCATGTTAAAAAAAACACTAACATAAATCTAGTCAGGAATTAGAACTTTCCCTTGGTAGTAAAACCAGACTGGCCAAGCTTTCACAATTAACCCATATAAGTCCTGTTTCACTGCCTCCCAGACAGATCTGCTTGTCATTATAATTCTGGGTTGCAATAATGTCAGCAATGCCCCCTCACAGTGACGCTTTGATGATCTGGAGCATGTTTTTGCTCAAGGCAATCTCCTATTTACACAACATGCCACAGACATGCAACGACTTAAGCTTTTTTGTGCACAGACATCAAGCAGTGACTATTTCTTACTAAAAGATTAGCTGGTGGCCAGATCAGGAAAAGCTGTGCTTGCGGTTTTGCCAAGTGCATAATAATTTGGTGGGTAATAATAATAAAGAGGTGGGTCTCTAAAAGCTGTACCCACTAAAGCCTTACATGAAATTCAAAAACGTATTTAATAAGATGCCTGCAAAGAAAACTTCTTTTCAAGAAAACTTCTTTTCATAGTTACATTAGCATTATTTAAAGCATTATTACATATGGCAAACCTTTGTCATGGTGATCCTTGCTGCCAAAAGGAAATCTAATCTAATCTAACAGGAATTACATTATTGCATTGTACATTTTTGAATATTAAATTTATAGAGGGAATTTATATGAAAATTGATAAATCATACAAGCAATCAGAGAGAGTGAGACTAATGACAGGATCCACTTGTCTGCTGGATGACACATCACTTCCTCCTCATGGGTGGGGGTGGATGTAGTGAGCGAGGTAAATGGAGAAGCAGGATAGCATCTCTCTACATACTGTATTCCCCATGATCTAGGAACACACACCAGGTTAGCACTATGCGCCTGCTCTAACCTGTCACACAAACAAATAACAAGATTGCACCGCACCCATCCGATCTGCTCCTAGGTAGCTGAGAGTCAAGCTTAAAGCCTGAGACAATCAGCATCACTGAAGACATGACCTTAAAATTCTATCACTGGTGATGTAGATGGATCTAAATAAGCTTGCAAGCAATTCATTCTCAGATCATAAACAATCTGTTCATGTACGGATTGTTTTTGATTACATTACTTACATTACGTATCCTGTTGTATGTACATTTTTCACATGCAGTTTTAACTTTTCAGTGTTTATTCGGTGACTGTGGGGTCAGTAATAACATGCAGGCACATGCAGGAGGCAATAAGGGTTAACCCACTGCTGGCCTCCCAACAGGGGCCAAGGGAACAGTTGAAAGGTCAAGCATATGGCTAATATGCCATTCAGAAACCTGTAAATTTAATATGCAATTCAGAAACCTGTAAAGTCATTAGTGACTATCACCATATAGGGTCATTGTATGCCAACTCAGCTGGGACCTCCTAATTCAAGTCATGGATTTTGTTCAAATAAATTCACATTTATAGTCCTCTACATGTAACCATTCCAAATCTCAGAGCTGTACTCCAAAAATAAAAGGCAAATTAGCCTGTATAAATCTCTCTATATTAAGCCTCACAGAATAGAGGAATTTCACTGGGTAAGGCTATACTTTTGACCATGCCTAGATGTGACCCTTGTAATTATTTCTAGTTCGCATTTAGCTTGTTTTATGTAAACTAGTGTAGGGAGTCTCTGAAATTCATTTAGAGATGAACATCTCTGAAATGATTATATGTTTCTCATAAAAAGTTAGTCTTTCTCAGAAAAAAAAATCTAAGCCCCTTAACCAGTAGTCCCAAATTAGCCAAAAAACACCTTTTTCAGTTTGGTGGCAATGTCGAGCTTATCTTTGCCTGCAAACCTTTCAGTACTTGAAGAACTAAGGTAAAACTTCATTTCCAGAAAGTTTAGATAAAAAACACTGAAAACTGAAATGTTGAATTTTTAAATGTGATTTGAAAAGACATTTAAACATTTAAAAAATCCATGGCATCAACTGGGAAAAGTTCCGAAAATTTGGTGAATTGGCATGGATTGATGGACACAGGGCTCCTACAGTGTACACTATATGCTTTGCAATGAGTTTTACACATTCAAAGGTATCATGACCACCAATGGGTAATGGGCATGTTAAATATTTCAAAACCAATTCTAGTTCAATACAATCTCTAGTCTCACGTCTCTGTGCTTTGCTATGGGTCAAGAAGAACATCTCTTAAATCAAACATCACAGGCCGTTTTGACTCCGGCTGGCTTCCTGGACAGAGTTGATGGGAGCAGCAGAGAGTAGCTGGCTTCCTCCCTCTGTGTGCATCCTAGCAGCCAGCCAGCCAGCCAGCCAGCTAACCAGTCAGGCCAATGGGTGAACAGTCAAAGAAGGCAGTGGGGGCAATGGTGTGACCAATGTTATTTGCAGGGTTCAGTTAGAGAGCATGGAGCTGTAAACCAGGGTCTGAGCCCCCTGCCCGCCCCTCTCCTCCCATCCTCTCTTCTCCTCTCTCCTTCCTTCTCTCCATCCCTCTCGCCATCCCCCTTCAGCAGAAAGTGCTTCCTCAGGCTGGCTTCTCAGCAGCTCTGCTCGCCCCTCCAGGAACATGAATATTTCAACAGCACTTGACACACTCACCTACATTTGATTCAGAGGTGGGGCTGTGGGCTATAGACAGCTGAGCCCTGATGCTGAGAGACAACAGTAGAGAGAATGAGAGGAAGAGAGAGAGAAAGAGAGTGAGGGAGAAGAGGGAGAAAGAGAGAAAGAAAGGGAAACGAGAAACGAAAGAGCCAAAGGAAGCTTAAATGACCAATTTATCTCCCTCGACTGTTCAGAAATAGATCTCCTCATCAATCCTCGCTGGCTGTCCCTCCCTGTGGAGCAGCCCTCTCTCTCTCCGCCCTCCCCTCACAAATACACCCAACAGAGGTAAAGATGTCTGTGATATAGAGCTGACTACCATAAACACACTTTCAAAGGCAAACTAAATCAACCTCTCTTTACAGACCCTGTAGACAAAGGCATACAAAGCACTATCCTGATGTGCCATAACAGCATTAAAATCCAATGGAAGGCCCACCTGGTGTCATGTATCACGTAGCACATAATAAAAGAGTTTCTTAGGAAGCCCAGTAGAGATGCACTCTGAAATCCCCTACACGATACTTTTGGAACTCCACAGTTAACATGACAATCTTCTGAGGAGATACTGAATGGTTTGTGTTCACATGCATTTCCTCTCCTTTCAGAGTACTTGAAAAACTCACAATTTATCTCCAAAGACCTGCTGTCAACAGACAGACGTGAACAAAGGGAAGCGAAGCAGGGTATAGTGCTGTTTACATACGCAGTGATTCATAACCTCACACTAGCATACAGTGGGGCAGACAAAACACACACACACACACACACACACACACACACACACACACACACACACACACACACAGGAACATCTGCCTTGAGGCGGCATATTCCATCCAGTCTTGTTCAGGCATGCCAACAGAGTGGCTTGTGTGCACATATACAGCACATATAACACTCATGCCCAGAGACACAGACATGTGTGAACCTTGTTTTCCCCACCCAGTCCCACTCTAGGCCACTACTCCGCACCATTTGTGGCAGTCATGTGTCATAACTGAATTTTTGCCTCACTGTGATCCTTCATTTCAACATTCTTCAGACTTTTTTTAATGTTCAGTTTCAATGGGGCTTCTCTAACAGCTATGATAACAGTCTGAGGGGGCAGCTTTGCCCGAATGGGGGTTGTTAAAAGTCGGCACAGCTGCTGGGCTTCCAGGGATACAGTAACTCCAGTAATACCTAGCTACCATTTGTCTCACTGTCAGCAGAAGTATAATACACAGACATCTGCATTTTCACTTCAGCATGGGGCTGTGCTATCAGGAAATCTTTCCTAAAGATCCATCCTTTCCCCTCCCCCCTCTGCCTGTACATCCTTAGCCTCGCTAATCAATTGTTCTGTGAACCCTTTCCTGGACGTGACACTTCCCAGAGCCGCAGAGACCTCCTGTGACCTTGCATTGCTGCTGCTGTCCTCTCCCCTGTGGATGCCCCCCCGGGTCTGTACACTGATGAGCGCTGGGACTCAGAGCCCTCAGTAAACTAACACAACTGAGGACCTCAAATCCAACACAATCAAGACATGGGCCCTAAATACGAACATAATAAAATCCAATCCAACCCTTCTGTGTGGCCTGACACAGATCCTCCCCTAACTCTATTTCTATGTAAGTGACAATAAAAAAATCCTTGGAGCTGGCCCAGTTTTGTGGCTACCGCTCCAAGGGGGAGAGAGAGAGAGAGAGAAAGGGAGAGGAGAGCAGAGGCTCTCAGCTGGGCTCTGGCTCTGTGCTGGGCTGTTGATGAGCAGATGAATAATTCAAAGCGAGGCCTCTGCTGAGTCACAGAGGTGCCGCCACAAACCCAAAGGCCTCTCATCTGCACCCACAACGTCAGCAGCAGCTGGCCCTCTATAGCACCACCCCGCCAAGCAGGCCCTATCCAGCTCAGTCTTAATGAATAAACCCTTCATTAGTTAGTGTGATAAGTGAATATGTGGTGTCACACTGCAGCACAACTGGAGTATCAGTATTGGGGTTAGGGTGGAGGGGTCTGCTCTGGAGGACAACAAAGCAGTAGAGGTGTTCTGGAGGGTGAAATGTGAGTGATGTGTAAATTGAGTTTGTTTAGTCAACAAACCAAATCAACAATCAGATGGGCTCTGTCTGTGCAGTTGGAGCAGGACTGAGAAGCACTGCTGTGGATCCTATGCCAGTGTCACAAGCTTGTTTACCGCGATTTGGGAAAGGAAAGGTAAACAGTGTAAGTGTTTTGTACTGGACACTTGAAAACTGCAAGCGAATCACTTGTGGTGCGGTGTGGTGTGGTGTGGACAGGGGGTTTTTCAGTCTGTCTGTTCTTGTGTAACACAAGTGCATCCCAAGATCAACAGTGAAATGAAAGCTAAGATCAAGGCAGGCAGCAAAGTACTATTTCCGTACGTGATGACCGATCTCTCCCGCACAAAATCTGCAGAGCTGTTTTCAGAGAAACTGGGATGAGTCAAGGTCACCCAAAAAACGACGGGGAATAACGGGCGGAGCGTCCCAGCCGTCACAACACAGGAACTGTAGTTTTAAGAAAGGGGTCACATTGTCCTTGTCTTTCTTTAGCACATCAATTGCATCCCTCAACAGTTGTTGCATTCCTGGCACAGATGCATCACCACTGCTTTAAGTAAAAAAAAAAAAAAAAAAAAAAAACTCACAAAAGTTGATGACAGTGATTCAATCTACTAGCCACACAGAGGCTACATCGCTAGGCTACGCTACAACCTTGAAGAAACAATCGTCTATGATAATGCAGTGTGTAAATAAGTCATCTCTGTTGTCACACACTGTTTATGACATGAGCTTTTTGTAATCGATTCCTGCTGAGAAGCCTGAGCCATTGGGCTATGGAGTGACTGGAGTCACACACACTGTTGTAAAAACAATGTGTGTGTGTGACAACTTTCTTCTCACTCACCCAACTGACAGACCAAGTGAGCGACTGGCCTGGCCGGCCTCTCTGGATGGCCGTGCCAGCTGGAGAGCCAGTGTGGCACATCTGGAGCGTGTGAGCTGTGTGTGTCACTAGCCTGTAAACAGACCCAAATCGCATTAGATCTCCACGCTGACGCCAATGCCAGTGTGTGTTTTAGGCAGTGTGTGGCGTCAGGCTGCACTGTGCTAGTTTGGGGGGAAAACAAGAGAGGCAGGGCTGATTACACACATCAAAGCTGCCAGCAGATGTGGCCAAAATGGGTCAGGGGGCTTTCACTTAGTTCCAAAACATAGTGCTCATGTGTGAGTGTGTGTATGTATGTGTGTGTGTGTGTATGTGTAAAGAGGGTCTATGCTTTAGGAGGAGTTGGCAGCACATCTGAGGACCTTCCAGTTCAGAGGTTATACCCACAGCTGGCTGGAATGTCCAGGCTTGGGGCGGGGGGGGGGGGGCTCTGTGGTCACAAAGGTAGCAGAGCGCCAGATTTTCCCTCGCCCTCTCCCTCTCTCCAGCACGAAGGCGGAAGGAGAGGGCCACAGCTGAGAGTCCCTGGGGACATGCAGATGTGGACAGGAGGAAGCGGCTGCTTCCTGGAGTTGCATGGATCATGTCATAACAGGCCCTACTTTTCTGTCCACTTTCCACTGGGCTCACTCAAAGCTTGTGAAAGGCATCAAAAGATGTTCCCTCATAAAAAATTTTTTTAAAAAAATCCCTGACGTCTCTGATGGCATGCCTGCCTTAACCTTATTAATAGAGCATTATCAAAACACAATAACACAGCAACAACAGCGAGCCTTTAATTGCTGTGCCTTACATGCTCACAGAGACTGATAACTCCAGATACTAGCCTATCTTTTACAATGGCCATTTAAGCACCACACTGTGAAGAAAACAGGTGTCTTGAATCATATGCACAGCCATATCAAGATCCTTTCAGCTCCTCATTCATACACAGAATAGAATTAATGGCCTACTTTGAAATGCCTACAAGGTCTTTACCAGACAAAGCCCTTCTTTCAAAACAGTAGCCAACACCAAGGTTACCTAGCCCCTAAAAATGGCACTTGACAAGTCAAAGGGGCCACATCCGTTTCTTCTGCGCACAGTATTTTGGGGATGGTTTATTTATCCCAAGAGGGGAATCTAACCTACTTTCCTAAGGGGCACTTTTTCCTGTGCTTTGAAGCATTGCCACTAAGACCAGCAAAAATAACACAAATGTACATGTGTGCACTCCCTCCCAAAACATAAACCATAAACCACACACACGAAACACACAGATGCACACTATTTCAGGTCAAGTTCTGCCACTGTCCTTGTTTTTCTGTTAGATCCAGTTTTGCATGTGAATAGGAAACAGGATGCTATGTAGCGCTTTGTGCCAGTGTCAACAGATACGTACCTCATCCTCTCGTGCCTACTCTTACCTTGTCCTCCTCTGCTCTTTCTCTCTCTCTCTCTCTTTTCACCTCTTCACCCAGTTTTTTTCGTTCTCTCTACTCTTCCTCGTCCTTTACTGTCTCCCCCTCCCTGGCAAGACCCACGCTTCCTTGACGAGCAGTGCTTGGAGCTCTGCCCAGTCTGTTCCCAGATCAGCTGGCATACAGACTCCCTGGATGCAGCCTAAACAATCTCAATCACACTCACTCAGTCATAGGTGCTATCTATACTGACAATCTTACTTGTATCAACATTTATGCTACAAGTATTTACACACCATTGTTATACTGCCTCCAATATGACTTTAAGGTTGGGGACATGTTGTTATTCAGAAGTGATTTTGTGTAGAAGTCCACTGGGCTGCTGCTGCAGGGAGACGTATCACATTTAGAGTTGGTGATAAAACTCATCTAGAGCTCATCTTAACAACAGACTTTATATAACCTGCTGTAGCAACGAAGGAGGGAAATATTATGATGGAGTGTGACTGTCAAATTCTCCCCAGCATCAGCCCACGGTTGCATCATATCAACAATGAGCTCATACACACACAGGTCTCAAGCAAAGTAGCTGCTGCCCTCTGTTGGTGGCTAATAATACTGCATCTCCAAACTGATCTCCAATACAAACATCAGTACTTGCTTGTGGTTACTACGCTCACTGAGCACCATTACACAAAAGTCTATGGCTATGAGTTGACATTTCTATATGTTTTCTTATTAGTTAAAAGAACTGGTTTAAATGCTACCTGTATGACATGCTGCCAGAGACAACATGCTCTACTGTTACTTGTATCAGAGAGAGATCTGTCCCTGCTACATGCTAGCACTGTTCTATTGGTTTCACACATAATGAATAATAATAATAATAATAATAATAATAATAATAATAATGACACCAAAGTCAGAGACAACTGGCTAATTACTGACAAAAGTCACTAAAATACTTTTACAAGTTTGCATTTTCATTGCAGTTTTCATTTCATGTTTTCTGGTGAGGACTTGATATTATTTTACACAAACTATGAAAATAATAAAGAATATTTTTAAACATTGATCGGGAAACTTAATATTGACCTCTTTCTGTAGTAGTGATAATATTTGATAATATTTACCTCTAATGGCCTTTGACAGTTGTCTGAATGAACAGTTGTTAGAATGCAAATACCCAGAAAATCACAGTTTAGACCACTGAATGACAGGCAGCATTTGGTCAATGTCTGAAATCCCTCTCAAACTGAGAAAAAGCGGATCAATGGCCAAAACACTGAAAGCATTGTTTTGTGCTCCAAAACCCAGCTTTCAGGCACAGCGGGTCAGAGAGAAGAAATATGAATACTGTATTTGCACATTTCACAAAGCTGATGACCACAAACCCGTCAGAAAAAAAGAATGGTCACAATCACTGGAATCCAGCAGAAGTTGCTATGGCAGCATAGAGTCCATCATACCACAAAAACACGTCCAGAACATGAAACAACCTTAGAGAAATAAAACAAGCCATTGATAACATAGTGGTTCTGTGACTAGTCTATGCCTGCAAAACATACTGACACACATTTTGAAATGCACAGTTCCAGTATCAAGTTTTCACAGAGTGAGTGTGATGACTGACACAGCACTGCACTAAATCAACACACAAGCAGAGTCATGTGAAGATAAACAGACAAGTCATAAATAAGTCGATTTTTTTGAAGAAAAGAGGAAAGAAGAAAAGAAAGGAAAGAAAGGACTGAGGAGAGACACACAATCAAGCACCTTTCCTTTGTTGAGCAGCTTCAAACAGGGTGAATAGGGCTGACAAAGACACAGTGAATGGAGTGAGTGATCATTTTTGTGGGGGGTGTGACAGATGAACAAGCCCTCCAGGCTACACTCTCACCATACCTGGGATTCCTGTGGCCTGTGGGGCATGACACATAATATACACATAATATTAGTAGTGCGTCATTAGCGTAAATCACCAGCGCCACTCACTGGACCATGGCCTGCAGTGCCAGGAAAACCCCCCAACACACACACACACACACACACACACACACACACACAACCTGCTGGTGGAGTCTTGAAGGGATCCGAACAAGCATGCTGCTGCTCTATTGGGGGCCGATAGAGGTGGCTACATGTTTGTGCATGCCCACCTTACATACCTTTTACTGCAGTTAATGACATAACACAACACACACACACGCACCAGGGACCACACACACACGCATGCATGCATGCATGCACCACACACACACACACACACATAGGTTTGCACAGGCAGTTTAAACAGTACATAACTCTCCTCAATAGCTTCTATATTAAGTACAAAGTTCAATATTTTATTGACAGACTGTGAATTGCATTGACTCAATGTTCAGCAATTGGAGCAGCACTGGGACACACATGTTGTCACTATAGGATTACATAGTGTCAATGGAGAAATTAATGAGAGAACAGCAGCAGCATATGTGCTCTTCTGTAGGACCCAAACAAAACCACAATATCATCCAGATACAATTAGATCAAGGTAATTCGCATAGCCCCATTAACAGGGTTGCCATGGATCTAAAACGCCAGCATGGGGAGCAATATCCTGCCCAACAGGAACTCTAAGTGTGAGCAGTACATGATTCATGGCCGTGCTGACAAGTAAACAACAGATAATGTCCTTTTCATGTTCTGGTAAACAAGTGCACAGAGTGTAAGTAAGGTGCTTTCCACATTTGTATTTATCGGCTTTGTGTGGTTTGACCAAGCCTCTTGCTGCATGAGCAGGTTTGCCATCTGACACGCCCAGTGTGAAAAAGGGAGCGCAGAGAGTTTGGCTGTGAGGAGATTTTGGGGAAGGAGTCGAGGAAGAAGCCATGAATGGCAGGAAGCTATCGAGGCCCAGGTGGAGCATGCTGGGAGGAAGCACGAAAAAGTGGCCGGCTGACGGTGGGGGATTGCGTGTGGGTGAGAGAGGGCGTGGGGCGTGAGGATGGAGGTGGAGGAATTTAAGCTTCTTGACCCCCACGCCTCCTGAGCCAGTGCGTGCGTGTGTGTGGACCAGACCTCGGTGGCATTGTGAAAGTAACACGCCGTGTAAAGCTCGGCTCAGATTACCCATGACATAAGCGGACAGGAGAACAGGAGAGCGATGGGGTTTCAGGCTGGCTCGTCTACCATCCATCAGTCTGAGGCACTGCATGGTAGCAGCACCCTACCAAAGCACTGGGTGTGCCAGAAAGACCCGCATAGGCACATCTGACAGTAAGGACAACTTGCCAACAATAACCCTCAGATGTCATTCATAAAACTCTCACAAACAACCGGATTAACAGATTAACATCTGTCAAACACTGCTGGATCTTGTGAAGTGTTTCAGACTTGGACAGACACTGGTGCAGGGCAGAGCAGACCAGTGGGTTGTGAGTGGTAGTGGTGGAGGAGCCCAGTAATGACTGGCTAATCAGCCCAGGGCTTTTTCCTCCCCTGTAATCAGTGGAAATCCTCTTGAGCTGTGCTCAACGCGTGTGCGTCTGACAATCGGGGGAAATGAGCCGAGATGGGGGGGAGGAAGATAAAGCAAGACATACAATGCCCCTCCACCTGTGTGCCCCTCACTACTCACACAGATGCAGCCCTGTTGGTGGCCCTCTGTGCTCTCCCCCTGGTGGCTTACATGCTTCAACCAGCAGCAGCAGCAGCAGAATCAGCAACAAAAACCAGCAAGGACACTCCTCTGTAGGGGCTAAAGAGCTGGTTTGCCAAAAGCAGGGAGCCGTCTGGGGGGCAAAGTACACAAGTATGAGAGAGCCCAGTGTGGGTGCAAATCCACATTGACAGCAAACAGCCTAAGTCCTCTCCCAGAAAAACAAACAAACAAAGCGAAACTAGTATGGCAAGCAGTGACTCCTGTCTCTGCAAGCACTTGACCTGGAGGAGGTTCTGCCCTGTGGCCAGAGTGAGATGAGCGTGGGCGCTGACTGTCCGGACGTGTTTACCCAGAGATGGCCAGCGGCGGTGGGGAGTGCCACGCCACATTGCCCTGCCGTATTTCACACAGATGGGTCAGCGCTGTGGCACTTTCTCTCCACTCTGCTCTATCCACACTACACACTTACACACGCCCTTCCTGTCTGAGGGAAACACATGTTCACAGCAGGGCAGCATCTCTGTTTTTAGAAAGGTTGTGTCATTTGCTCCTACTTGTTTTCCATTCAGGGACAAGGGAAAAAAAAGAAATGCCTGGGATCACACTCACTAACAGTCTACCTATTTTAGTCCTGATACTGATACATTCATGTCCCTGAAAACAGTAATCATGGTGCCATGATGCCACAGTAGCCTGATGGCTGCCATTTAAAAATTCTAATGTAGCCTGAGGAAAGATCATTGACAACCCTGCTTGGGCTCCTAATGTATCCTAGGCAGAGTGGGCAGCGTAACAGTTAACAGGGTTATCGTCAATAACAGGTAGACAGGGGTTTTTTTGCACCAGTTGGAGTGATTTATAGGAACATCCTGAGGGTCTGTTGCATAAAACTGCCTAAGAGTCTTATGGTGTAATGGTGTAATGGTGTAATGGTGGAAAGCCTTGCCCGCCAGCTCCTCATCGGTGAGACAAATCAACTTCATCCTGTGCCAAAACAGCTGAGCAGTTTCTCTAGTTTCCATTATGTGAGGGAGTAGAGTGGTCTCAGAGCCCTGATGGTCTCTGCTACAGTGTACGTACTGTAAGTGCGGTTGTGGTGGCGGCACCTAAAAATATCCCCAGTGTTGGAGAGTGCAGACCAGGCCTCTACTCCTCCCGGGGAGAGATTAAGTGAGGGGTTGGTCCAAGAGAGCCACTGAGCTCTTTATCTCTGCAGGGAGTAGTAGCCACAGGGGAGCCTGGAGGTGGCACGCGCCTCCAGCTGTCTTCCCCACTGATCAATCACGACCCGATGGACCTGAGTGAGTGGAGGACAGCAGGGCCAAGTTCAGTGGTCAAAACAGTTTGATACGGGCATCCCTATGGGTAATTTGCACATTTTTCTTGAATGTGAGGCAGTAGAGAGAGAGAGTGAGGAGAAGACGGAGGATGCGGAGGAGGAAGAGGGAAGGGGGGAGGTGGGCTTCTGTGAGAAAGTGTTTACATGGGAAGCTGTGTGTTTTGGGAACAGTGTATACGAGTTAGGACGGTGCATATTACTCTCTATGTATGTGTGTGTGTGTGTGTGTGTGATGGGTATGCTAGGACTGCAAGCATATTTGGAGGATGTAGTTGGTGATGAATGAGTGTGTGTGTCTGTGTGTGTGTATGAGAGAGAGAGTGTTTAAGAAAATGGGATTGAATGTCTGTGTTGTGGAAAAAGAGTAAGAGTATGTGCACGTTTAAGTGAGAGTGGAAAAAGAATGAGTTTTATATGTGCATTTATGTCTGTGTGTATGTGTGAGGGTGAGTGAGGTTCACCACAGAGAAGGTTCCACCACAAGCACCACCACTGATTATGAGCCAGACCGGTGGCTCAGTACAGCTCGGGGGCCAGCAAGAGCACACACATCCTCACACACACTCTAAACTCAGCTGCTGTTGTTGCTGCCTGCTTTAGCACAGTACGACTAGTCTGGAGGACAGGCCTGCAGCTCTGCCCTCTTTCAGGGCTGCTGCCTGCACAGGGAAATTCAACGAAAAAACACACAAACACTGAACCTCCTAGGGGGCTGTGCACAAGTGTGGGTCAAGGTCTAACTGCATCGGCTGACAGGCAAAACTAAATATTGACCTGGCCAACAAAACTTCCGGCTAAGCAACACAGCTTGCTTTTGTTCTTTTCGCTGTCTTAGGCTTGGCAAAAGCAGTGTAGTCCACATAACAATGAGAAAATGCTATGCATTTACAACTTTAAGGCTTTAAATGAAGGCTGTTCAGTACGGTAAATAATTGGGAATGACTGTTTTTTAAATGTTTTAATGAAAAAAAAAAACTCCCATCACATCGGACAAGAAGAGTAATTTCTAAGCTTTTTCTAAAGATCAGGGGGAGATTTAACACATTATCTAAGGTTGGGGCTCCATACAGGTGGGAACAAACACAACCCTCAAATTCCTTTCGCTCCCAAAAATGAACCTAATCCAAACACAATATGCCTCGCATGACTTCCCGCCTTTGACGCACCCTTCTAATGAGACGGGCCCTTGCTGGGTTTGCCCTCTCTCTGGCCTGTCTCCCCACGGCTCCTTCTCTCCCCTTCTCCCTCTCCTTGGCAGCTGGCTGGACATGGGTCTGGCCCTGGCTGGGAGCACATACGGGCCAGCTCAACCAAATCTGTCTTGGAATCAGGTGCCGTCTGGGTTTCCCTCTCTCTCTCTCTCTCTCTCACACACACACACACACGCACGCACGCACGCACACACACTGCTCGGAGACTCAAGAATGCCAAGTATGCACCCTGCCTAGTGAAAAGTCATTAGAGTTGAGCCATTCTCTCCTGTGCAACAGGTCTAATGCAGTTCGAGCGCAGCCTCCCGCCTACTGGCGTGCATCTGATAAGATCTGCGCTCCCTAAATCACACGAAAGCCAATAACATACATGCACCACGTGAGCAGAGAGGAGTTAGGCCGGGAGATTTATTTACTAACGTCACACAAGCTTGCCCACAGCTGAAAGGTTTCGGCTGAGCAGCAGACTGAGGACTGATGAAAAATTGTGAATGAGGAAAAAAAAAAAAGGCTGTTCAGTCTAGCCCAACTAATGCAATGTCTTACATAGCGCAAACACTCTTTACATAAGTATAAAACATTCCAATTTCACAACTGGGATGGTTCTCTAACAAAGATGCACTGAAATAACAAACAAAACACTGTTGCGACTTATTCTATGGCTCCACTTGTTTTGTAATTATGCTGAAACATGCAGCATCCATGGGCTTAGACAGATATACAGGTGTTCTTTGTGGAAAATATTTCACTTCATAAAGACTACCAGATAGTGAACTTAATAGGAAGGGAACCTCCCCAACTCCCACAACAGCGCCACCAGGAATTCAGCATATTTTGAAAGCAAAAGATCAGTCTCTTGGAAGACTGGAAGTTGAGAAATGCATCCTATCCCCATCACAATCCAGCCCATCACACCACACTCTGCCCTGAGCACTCATCACAACCTCCTCACAACACATTTCTACATTGACCGGTGAGTACAAGCATAGACACAGGCATAGACACAGACAGAGGGAGAGGAACAGGCTGTACTGTGACATGCTGGATGATGATGATGATGATGATGATGATGATGATGATGTCAGTAGTCGTGGAAACAGCAGCGTTGTGCTGGATCCAATGTGAAATGGACTAGGGCCATGATGAGGTTATGGGTCTGAAGCTTAAAGGCATGCTGGCAGATAGATGACATTCATCAAAGCAGATTAATCTATTCGTCTAGACTTCTGACTCCAGCTTTACCCCTACTGTCTGCAGCCTGCATGTAAAGTTCTTTTTTTTCTTAAATCAGCAGCACACATTTTAAAAAAAATAATTAATATCAGCATAGCATTAAAGTCAGGGAGTAATCAGTAAAACCACAAAAATCCTCTCCTGTTGTAGCCAGTAAATTACTCCAATTGTGTTTAAGAGGCTTTGAAGCCACAGTTAAAGACAGAGATTGATTCTGCTGCAGCCCTTTGCTAAAAACAGGCCATCTGGGGCAGGGGGCAGGTAGGGTCATAATTACTTAAACAGGGGGTGGGCAAACAAACGACTGGGAGATGAAAGTGACTGACTGCATGGGCTCTCCCAAAATGCCTTAGGACTACTTGTCTGGGCAAGCAATTAGAGGAAAGATTTTGGTCTGTCTGTCTGTCTCTGTCTCTCTCTCTCTTTCTCACTCACACACTCACTCACTCACCACACACACACACACACACACACACACTTTTATTGAGCTGAGAAAGCTTAACGATATCACACAGTGGAAAGCTAGCTTTTTTGTTTATGTGTCTACAGGGAAAATACATCGCTTTTATGAACAGTTTTATAGATCTGGAGAAGCACACCTGCCCCCTTAATGAAACTGTTTTCCCCCTCTGCCTTGTTGCTTTTCCTGTGGGAAACCTCACACACTCTGATGCTACACCCCTCTGCTGTCTCCTCCCCCTAGCGCTGGCATACATTCTGAGGCGGCACAGCTCTTTCTGAGATTATAATCCTATGAATTTAATCTGATAGCCAGGTCACATGTCCAGATCGATGGTGTAAGCAAACTTGGACCAACACCACTAACAAACTCAACTCAAACTCAAAACTCAAACAGTTTTATTAAAGACTACATTGTATGGTTTGGGTACAACAGCAGTTTGCAGCATGTGTATGTGATATGATATTGGTTTCTGCTATGATGCTTCTATGGAATTGTGCTTCTCAGTGAGAATCCATTAAATACCATTTATAAATTTCCTCCATCTGTGTGGCTGTAACACCAAAGTGCTTGCTGTGGTTCACATTATGTCATAGACTCTGTGTCACCGATTTGCTATCTGTTAGTAGTACTTCACAAGGACTCCAAACTATCTGTTTGTCATCATTGGCTGCCTCTAAGCCACCTATACCCTTACTATTGATTTCCAAGACTGCACAATGAGAGTTTTATTGTGTAGCTGAACAGGCATGTTATTAATAATATTTTGGTGACCTGTTAGTGGATATGAGTACTGAGTATGTGTGTGTGTGAGAGACTGTGTGTGTGCGCGTGCATGTGTAGTAAAGCGGCCCTGTGGTTGCTTGACTGACATGCTACAGTCAGCCCCCCACTTCCTCCTGGTGTTGCCCTTACTCACTTCCTGCTTCCTGCCATGGCCAAGTGAGAGCCTGCTGTTGCCACTAATGGAGGGAACGGCCGGTGCTGCTTGTGGCGCCCTAATGGAGGCTCCCTGCCCCTCAGGCCAGCATCAAGCCACATCCTGCTCTGAGGCGGGAACAGGATGCCTCATCATGGCGCAGAAACGCACCACTCATTGGGTTAGACACACACCAACATCACAAGGAGCTTTCACAACCGCAAAACACATCGCCTCCGCGATATCCAGAGGGGATGCACTCAAACCATGACTGAGGATCTTACCTGACTTGACACATGGGTGATGATGCGTGTATGACTGTACAGACAGGTATTGAGCTTTCCTGAATAGATTAGGTGAATGGACATTTCAACAGATATGACTTAAAGGAGAAATCCAGTGTGAATCAGTCTGTCTATTGTCTGTAGGAAAAAGTACGAGGATACAACATTCACCAAACTGCGGATTGACAGCTAACACTAACTGAATGGACCAAAGAAACTCACTTTCTGTTTCATTTCGCTATGCCCCATTCAGTTTGTTATTGGTCCGCTATTTTGACTGGTTATGGATTGGATTGAATAACACCAGATTTCTCCTTTAACGCTGCTCTACAACGTGCTATAATCTACTTGCATCCCCAGTGAAATTACAATAGGGCTATATTTCCACAACATGCACATCAGGTTTATTTTGCAGCATCAGAGGGATGATATCCAAGGTTGTAAACACACAGTAACACCTCCTCTGAATGATCGCTGTACTATACCAATACCAAAGGTCCAAGTGCTGCTCATATGGGACCAAAAGCTCTCTACCGACTATCTGAAAGTACTGTAAAGGTCAGGTTCTTTGTGGCATACCTCACAGAGAGCACAGTCACACAATATTTGGTGTCAGCCAGTCAGGACTTTTCAAACAGCACTTGCTCAAAGCACAGATGTGAGATGTGAGCTCTGACACCCTGGCCTGGCCCAAGCTTCTAAATAATTCTTTATTTGGATGGGAGCGCACTAGTCAAACACACACAGCAGCGGCGGTAGACAGACAGCCTCTGGTAAAACAAACCTCACTTCAGGCACGCACCGCTCACAGATGGGTCCTGGATAGCCGCCTGATCCGTCCCACATGTGCTGTTGGGCTGCAGTTTGTAAACACACAGATATGGGGTCCTGTTCTAAACCTTTCATTTCCATTGCACACATCAAGCCTGTATTGTGTATAGGTTTAAAAAACAGAGATGTGGTTTGCATACTTCCCTCCAGGTCCAAGTATTACCATGTTTAGATTCTTTTTCTACACTGCAAGGAGTGAAGAGCAAGGTCATAGGCAAACGATGCGTAGGATTGAAATGAACAGCAGTTTCCAATTCAAACAACGAGATTTCTTATTTCTTTGTCCAAAACTCTTTGCAAGAAAGGGCAACACCCCAAAACCAATACAGGACCCTACCTCAAACCAAAAGCTATGTACAAGCATTGGGGGGGGGGGGTCTAATTTTTTTTGCCCACTTACTATTCCACTGAAAGTTGCCGTATCAAAGGCAAACCTGGGTTTTAATACGCAGTGGAGGCAAAAGGAAACATTTTCCAGACTAGTGCCCAGCACTTGCGAACAGGAAAACACACAATCTGCCCAGCCTCTTTAGAACTCTGCCACTTTGTTATGGTAACCTCCCCTGTGTTCCATAACAGTCGGGCCCTATCGGAGCGAAACGTCACAGTGGGCGATTTTCTCATACACAGTCACAGTCTGCGGCAGTGGGCTCAGTTCAGAAAGAGAGAGAGAGACAAACAGACAGAGAGAGGGACAGAGAGTTCTGCCCTATCTAGTTCTCAGAGAGTCCATTGGAGAAATGACGAGAGGCAGGAAACAGTGGGCACTTCCTGTTTTGGTATGGGTGCCTTTTGGAGCAGGGCCTTTTGGGGGAGATGACCTGCTTCTAAGCCAAAGAGAACTCTCAAAGTTACTCTCCATTGTGGCAGTACTGCAGTACTTACCCTGAACCTAACACAACAACAGCAACATAAAAAACATGAACACGACCAGAAGCTTAATTATTCAATCTGATGATTTCTAGACAAAAATCAAATCCCTCATTTGACAAATGAACCAAATCCTTGTTTATCATAAGCCTTGACTTAGCAGAATTACATAACTGATCATGACCCTGGTCTAAACTTGCTTGGGAAATCTGTGAGAACCAAGAGCCATCAAATCTGTGCAGACTCAAGGACTGATAGCTTGGGAGTTCTCCTTCTCAACTCTCATTCATCATTCTTAACTGTACAGAACTCAAACAGCACGGATAAAACAATGGTCACTTTGGCCTTGATATAAAAATTCCGCTGTGGAAGATGTAGTCGGCGGCTGAAGAATGCAACTCGTAGAGTTTTTTGGCGGAGACCTACATCCTCGCACGTTTGGACAAGCTCATCTAACTCTATCTCATCCGCCACAATGTGGAATCCTGCAGGCTGTACCCCGGAGATGAGCTGGACTGGATTAAAACCTCAACAGCAGAGTGTCCTGCCCAGTTCTGCTCAGACATTATTTATGGCTAGTCTTTTGGGTGTGTTTCGCATAGTGGATTTAATACCTCACATCTTCTTTCACAATGACTCCATAAATCTTTGGTGTTTGGAGAAAATATCTGTCAGCCCTAATTTTTTCCCCCCAAAGATCCACATCCATATTTGTCATTCCTGTGAAGGCTATATAAGTGCATATTTTTCCTACCATTTTTTAAAATGAGTATATCCTCAGACACACGCACGGTAAAATTCTGCTTGCTACTTATTCAGTCCGACTACTATCTACAGTATGTGTGTTTCTATCATACGTTTTTGAGTATCTGCACTTTCAGACAATCAGCCAAGTGTCTGCATAAGCAACTTCCCCTATAATGTTTGTATTTCCACATTTATTTAAGCCTGTTAAGCCTGTTAAGAAATGAGCATAACAGTCCTGGTGTAAACACTAAGAAGAAGGAAACCTTTTAGGCAAGGTTGGTTGCAACCAACAGAAATAAAACCGACAGACACAAAACAGGTACACATGAAAAAGTGTATATGACTCAAATCACAAAGATACACAGAGACGACTCAACAGGAGGGGGGGGGGGATTGGGGAGAAGGAGAATGAGAGAGAGAGAGAGAGAGAGAGAGAGAGAGAAGGGAGTGGGCCTTTTAGATGGACCTGCTCTGTGGTCTCATGCATTATTAAGGCCATCTGATAGCTGTTCCGCAGGGCACTTCTATCCCCCAAGGATGCACTGTCCACTCAGCATCTCCTCCTAGACCCGACTCCCACAGTCGACACCCCCCCCCCCGCAAGAGAAAAAAAAATGCTATTACAACAGTGAGAGGAGATCACACTCTCATGTGTCTTGTTAAATCATTACACTAGGGGCTAAGATCCAGCTTATCTTTTGAGCCTGACAGCCTGAGACTGACGGAGGTGTTGGCTTCCTGCTTGGCCCTGCAGCAGTGCTGTGGGGAACACGTGTGGCCGGGAACTGATTACTGGCCCAACTACTTTGGCAGGTCTCTAATCTCCTTCTTACACCAACACCGGTAAAACAAAAGACCACGGAGAGGATAGTACAGAAACAAAAACTGAGGATTTGTGAACAACATACAACACATCCTTATCATGACAAAGTGCATACTGTTGTTGACAATTTCAATATTAAAGGGATCCTTAAACAAACAAATGCTTGATCCTGTTTTTCTGGATGCAAGAGACACCCGACACCAGAGTGAATATGTCAGAAATTACAATCCACCAAGAATCTGAATTCTCAAAGTAATCGAGTTACTGTGCCAACAAAGCATTCTCTGTCCTTGGCACCGTCTTTAGGTCCCACTCAAGCAGAGGAGACCACTCCAGTCATCACGTGTCTATTTGTACTGTCTGTCATGGGTGCCTGGACAGGTGCTGGGAGAGAGGTCCTGGTCAGTAGATTATGAAGGCAGGCCTATATGAAGGAGAACAGGTCTTGATTTGTGTGGATGACCTTACTGCAAATGTCAGAAGTCCCCTTCCCATGCCCCACAGAGAGAGCAATGTCTGCTGGTGAAATGAATGAAATGTCATCTCTGAACATTTAAGGTGTACAGCTGCATGACAGCCATAGGAACATAGGAATCTGTTGTCTGTAATGGGAGGGCCATTACTTACTCTGTTACAGATGGCAAGGTCAATAACCTCCATCAGAAAACAGCAGGCATGCTGACAATGCAATGGCCTCTGACAAAGTAGTGGATTACTATTTTTAGGTGAGATGGAGAGCAGGTTTTTTATGTGACTTAAAAAGTCCTCACCAAAGGCAAATGTGAACCTCTAAGAGGTCTAAAGAATGGGATAAAAGGATAGATTAATGAATCACAAAAGAGAAACTAGACACACATATTTACACACCATTAGGGGTGGGCCTTTTTTACTGCCTTTGGTGCTAAATATATTAGTGACAAACAAACACAATTCAGTTCATGCTCTTTCCTGCCCTGTGCACTTTGATTACTATAGATCAGAGTTAAGTTTTAGCTTCAGGATTTGATCATGCTGAAGCACTTTAATCTTTCAGTACAGCATTTACAATTACAGAAAAACATATGAACATGAAACATATTCCATATGCAAATACCACTTGATGCAAAGTCTTTGTATGACACACTTTCTTACAAATACCAAGCAGCAACCACAACACTGACTGTTGTTGGGATTCTGTTGAAGTGATACAGTAGGACCAGCTCTGAACATTGAGGGAATCGGCTATGCTGGGGCAATCGGCCATTCAGTGACCAAACTGTCACACACAATGAGAGCTCCATCTGAGATGATCAATTACTATGTGGCTACCAGTAGCAAACCAGTAGGTAACAAATGTCATGAATCAGTCAGACCTAGTCAGTCAGATGTAGTCACTCGTGTGTCACTGACTAACTCAGTACAGTAAGAGGATGATAAAAGCAGTGTTGGCATTAGTCATTTTGGCTGAATGATACCAGGCTCCAATCAGCTCCTGGACATAGGAGATTATTGATTCAGCGCAGTTAGCTGTGGAGCAACAAGGCACCGGATTGATCACAATTACACAACTGTCCCTGGCTGATCATTTCTGAGTGCTTAACTGATGAAATGTGCAATCCCATAATAACACTACAACAGCTGGTCAAAAGCAGATATTTCGAACGAGCAGAGCCTTTTGTGTTCAAAGACGTCACAATTTTTTTTTTAAACGAAGCCTTGTGGAGAAGCGGCGTTTACTTTAATGCAATTTGGTGATACAGAAAGAATGCAACCTGCTGTTTTGTTTCAAAGAAGAAACAGGGTTAGAAACAGCACAACAAATTAAAAGCTGGTGATGGTCATTATGGGACTTAATGGCATTCAAGCAGGGAAGACTTTGAACATGGCCAAAGTGATATCTACACTGTGAACCCTGGACTTTTCCACCTCTGCAGACCTCAAGACAACAGACAGACAATCTGTGCCCAGGGCCAAATGCCTACTACAAGAACTCAGAGATCTCCCACCTCTGGTCAGTGGCACACATCTTCACTTGGTCTTCTGGTGGATATGGGGGCAATGTGATTATGAAGACCATTAAGTGCAGACGTCTGAAAAATTTGTCTGTCTAGTGTAACAAATCTAAATGTGGTTACATCATGTCAATAAAGGTTCTGACATAATTACACATTGCCGTAACAGCCTAACCACACTTTCATGAAGTCTGATGTGGGTCTCACCACAGCAAGCTTTTGGACGCAACACATAAACAATAGCCTACATTTGTGTTTCCATGCTGGGTTGAAATACAATCAAGCTCCACTTGGGGGGATTCTTCACAATCTGCTCTTTATGTCCCTGAATGGGATCCTTCTTTTCCTCCCAAGATATTTACATGTATCATGGAGGAATTCGTTACTAACTGTGTGGTGGTCACGGTCACACTAACATTCCTGTCCCACTTGAGTGTTTCACTGGTGTCCCTACAGATAGTTTTGTAAATGTTTTGTTGGCCATGTTATGAGACTGATATCCAAGATCTGAGTTACTTTTCACTATTTCTCCCTAGAGAAAACTGAACTGTATGTAAAACTATAGCCTATGTCAACACTGACTTTAATTCTGTAGACTAGATCATATGGGCCAAGTATGGGGAATGAACTACAAGCTTAATGCCCAATGAGAGATTTCTTTAGTGTAAACAGTAGCACTGCAGGCATAATAATATTTGAATTCATAAACACCTTGAATTATGAGGTTTAAAGTTCTCCAAACTTTGTATGGATTCCAACTTTCAGTTAATCCAAGATAACAGCAAACAACAAACATAAGAGGAAACATTCCATGCTACATGGAAACTGAAGTGTCCCTCACAGCAGGTTAATGTGCTAAATGTTGTTGAGACTGTCCTGAAACTAATGTCTTCATGATGTCTTTCTAGGATATCTGGGTAAGATATGATCATAGCTGGCCTTTATCTTTTAAATGGAATGCAGGGTCTTATAGGTGTCAGAGCAGCAGTGGGCAGGATGCAATAGATTACTGAACTAACAGACCTTGCAGTTTGTTTAACTCAAGTGACATATCGGGGAGGCGAGCAATCCAAGTACGCTATTGTGCAGTCCAATGAGCATCAAAAAGACCATAGGTTATATATACCAAACAGTGTAAAGTGCAAAATGCTCATTTACTTACAACAAAAACTGACGTCCTGACCACTTCAGAGACGCTTTGGCGGAGTTCTGCCGCCGTCCCTGGTTTACTTAGTCCTCTTGTAAATTTCCTTGTTTCCGGATGCACTGGAGTAGACATGATCAACTTGTCACTGTCATAAAAAAGCAAAGGGAGTACACAATTGTTCGAGAAAAATGACTTCTCAGGCGCATCCACCGGCTTCCTCGCTTTTCCGCTCTAACTAGCCTACTAGCGCGCACCTTGAGTTTGTAACTCTATCATGCCGTTTCCGATTCAGTGCCAGCCCTTTCAATTTCATAATGCGGTCAGTCTGCAGGAGAAATAGATAGCTATCCCTTCGATGTGGCCTTTCTCTGACACTTTGATGTCACAACAAGCCATGGTAGTCTCCTAGTGCTGTCACCGGCTCAATGTGGAATCCGCGTCGGCATACACGCTGCGCCAGGCACAGAGCGTAATCTGCGTGCCTCGTTCCCTAAGCAGGTCGGCACAACTCCCTCCCCCCACTACAGAGAACTGCCCACGATTTCGGCACTGCACGTAAACTTAAGGCATCTAAACATATAGCCTACTGGCGTGGAGCCTGGTTGTCTACTTTATGTGAATAGACAAGGCTAATACTTCATTTTGGGTAGGAAATCCGTACTAAAATACGTTTGAGTAGTGATGGTATTTGGTGATGGTAATTGAGGGCCAATCTTTCATGTAGCCTTGGTAATCGTGTTTCTCGATTTATGTTTATGTTCTCTTTTGCTTTAATTGTCTGCTTTAACAGCTGATGGGGCCACTTCTTTCAGTCTGACGACTTCCAGTGCAGAGTGAGGGGATGACACAAAGCTCATTACTTTGGTGCCTTCCTTGTTACTTCGGCAGTATGGAAATCCCCTCGTAGTAAACACGAGCAGCTGTTAATGTCTAAAACATTTACTAGATCTTGTTAAGCTGTTTACTGAACAAAACCCACTTTGGAGTTTTAGGTTAAAATGAATTTGTCCAGCCCTAAGGTTATGCAGTACACTCATTCTCATGAAAAGGCTAGGCTACAAAATTGAGAGGGCTGGAGTAGAGTGTTGACGGCCATCAGACATTCACACTTCAAAAGCGATATCAGCAAATCGCCCACTGAGCCGTTTCAAATGTTTGGTTCATCTAAATTTCTTGAGTGATGGCCCCCTCTGCTGGTCAAAAGATTCGGGCAAGAGAATAATTTTACAAATTCTCTTGTCAGTCACCATTTGGCAACACAAAGATTCTTTCCATTTGATTCTTTCTGACATAAAACACAGAGACAAGGTTCGGATGAGTTGTTTTTATTGCTTTCATATCCATAGGGCTCTCTTAAGCTGAAGAGGCAAAGCCTCCTCACAAACACATCACTCTAAACCCAGTCTTACTCATCTCAATAGCATTTTCACAGGAATAAGTCTTAAACACATAAGAGGCAGTTTTGTATGTGTATGTGGGATTTCGTTGTTTATATCAAACTAAAAATTCACATTTTCCTATACATTTTAAAGCTTCAATTCTCTCAGGGGGCTTAATATAAATGTTATTTTATATTGTTTTAAAGGTAGTGCCTTAGGTTTCAAACTTTTACAAACTTTCTGGTTGACCTCTGGCAACTATACACAATTAGTTTGGTCAGTTTAGAAGTTAAAATCTTTTTTAAAAAATATTTTAAAATGGCAGCCATGATGACAGAACTAAAAATAAATGAAATAATATTTTCAGTTCTGAACCGATCATGAATTGAGATATATCAGGAAAAATAAACATTTCCATAACTATAGTTTTAGGCATGTTAATGACAATTATATATGATTATTATTTATTTTCTTCCAAATCTTATATTGACATTTACATGATTCTGTCAAAAATGCACTTTAAAACAGAAATGTATGGAGTCTGTCCCCCCCACATTTTAAAAATGAATTACAAAGACCACATGGCAAAACAGTTTGGCACTCAAGCTGTTGCACTTCAAAGAAGCTATTGTTCTTTAACAACATTAACAACAAACCATAAAAAAGTTGTGGTGTAGCAGTGACGTCTAGCTACCTATGAAAAATAGTCCTAAAAATGACGACTCTTATTGACAGGTTTTCCGTTGTAAAACAACCAATGAGAGAAATGCAAAAAACAGACTGAGAGAAACTGGCATAGACCATTAAAAATAGTATAAAATGAGATCCTATAAAAGAGGCTTGGAAAGCCTGTAAAAATGCAGGAAAAACAATGCAGCGTCTGATGCAGTCTAAACCAGCGGACATGTCACCATTTTTAAAAAGCACCCAGAGTTTGCATGAATTGACTGTAAGAATGTAAGGATGTCTCACAGCTTGTGTGTGTGTGTGTGCGTGTGTGTGTGTGACAGAGACAGAGCATGTAAAAATGTCTTCTACTGCTTTGTGTGTGTTACCAAAACAAAATGAATAAGAATAAGAGTCTGATTCAAGGAACTGAAGAAGATGCTTAAAAGGAGGAGTTGCAGGAGCCTCAGGGTTTGGACCCATGTCGATATAGAGGGATCAAGGAGGTGCTCTGGGGGATGGGACAGGATGAGGATCCTTCCGGCTGTTTAGGTCAATGAGCCTGAGCTTCTTTCCGACTTAAAACAGCACCCCGGCCGCTGGAGACGGTGGCACTCCGGATCACCTCCATCCACCTGGCAGACAAACAAGGTATCGGTCTTCTGTTCAATTCAACACATCTGCATGCAATGAATATTAGAGAACACGTGTCTACAACCTTCCCTCACAGTTGCTATGTGTAATGTCTTGTGGAACACTTTTGGTTTTGAGTTATCTCTAGCAGAGCTTTGTATTCATTTGCATTTTAACTAATATAGCATCTGCACATGGTAGAATGTGATATGATTGGAAATACTTTAACATAAACCATTCAACCATCCATCAGCTATTCAGGAGATCATAAAACAAAGACAGTGAAGTATAGCCTACCTCTCAAAACTGTATTCACTCTCAGATCTGAAGTAGTACACGTGGGACTTGAAGTGCAGTTTGAAGACGTAGTCTTTATGGATGTTTTCTAACTCTGAAGGTATCGTGACAGAATAGCCCAGGAGGGGCAGGCTGGCCAGAGGGTAGTCATCCTGAGGGGGGGACAGAGAGCAGGCCGTCATCATCAACTCCAGCAAACTAATAATATCACCACAGGATATACTTAAGAGTGAAAACATCCACAAATCCTGCGCATAGCAGGCCGTTCTGAAATTCCACAGGAGGCTGTGAGTGTCTTGGTTCGTGAGTGAGTAGTGTAAACACTATCACTCACCTGATGAGTCTTGTAGAAGAACAGGCTGAAATTGGTGAAGACCACCCAGAGCTTCTGCCAGCCATTACTGTTCTTGAACTTCCTCAGCAGATTTCCAGACAACTGATTCTACAGGGAAGAGTTGATTTCAGCTGTTAGTTACACAGAAATTAAAATGTAACTTAAGTATTAGTAAAAGTGAACCTGAAACTAATCTGCAACAGCATCATTACCTAGGCTTATTAGTTAAACCCAGACAGATCCAGATTCTCACATTATGAACTGCAGAATCTTTGATGCCATCTAGTGGAGACAACCACAGGCACACTTTCCAAAACCCCTATAATGACTTCATGTGCCAGTGTCAACTTCAGTGTGCCAGTCATGGTGGCAATACAATTAACACAAATATATTGAACTGTATAAATCTAATATGGTTCATATCACACGCAAGTCTAGATATCAACTGGTATTGTGTACATTTTGAAGTAGGTCACTAGGGACTGGGTTAGTGAGATCAGCTGTGATTGACTGTGATAACCACCAATGAGCGTAAGAGGCTTGCAGTGGTGAGGTGCGGTGCAGTGCAGCAAGTCTAATCCTGTCTAGGCCTGGCTCTTTTACCTCCAGACTTCTGCAGGTATCACTAAAGGAGAGGCTGTGCAGCCTGTACCAGCAGATAAGAGAGAGAGGCACGGGTCCCTGGTCTCTGCTGGACACACTCACTGAGGCCTCAGAGTCACTGACTGGACTAGGGTCCTCTACCACAGAGGACAGACAGAGGGGAGGACAGAGAGAGGGAGACAGACAAAGAAAGAGAGAGCAACAGACAGACAGAGAAAGGGAGAAGACAGGAGGACAGAAACAGAGAGAGAGAAAGAGAGACAGAGGGAGGTGCAGTGGGAGGGGAACACAAAGACAGAGAAAAGGGAAAGAGAGGAGTGAGGAGGGGAACACAAAGACAGAGAAAAGGGAAAGAGAGGAGTGAGGAGGGGACACAGACTCAGTAGGAGCACCACAGGGCATGCAGGAGGGAGTGGAGCTCTGTGGAGTGTGGAGGGACCTAGGGAGGGGCCAGACAGTGTATGTGTCAGGGGGGGGGGGGTTGCCCCACCTGAGAAGAACAGGTGGATGGCCAGAGAGAAACAGCCCCACCTGAGTAAAAGAGGCCAGCTGAGGCCAGCATCCTTACAGTCCTGCTCACTGGGATTAACAATCTTTCTCAGTACTGCTCAGTAATGTTACACTTGAACCTTTGATCGGCCAAGCAAATGACATTAACACTTAGCAACAGGCAGCTTAGTGAAGTAGGAATTGAAGGTGGGGTCTGGGAATCTTCACACCTATCAGAACATGACAGTCTCAGTATGGTATACAGAGAGCAAGAGAATATGACTGAGGAAAAATCAAAGTAATTTCTCTCAAATAGACCCAGGATAAAGAAGTAGACAGGACTGGCTAGGATACTGCTCCCATAGGAGAGAAAGTGAGAAAGGTTAACACATATCCACACCACACACCGAGAGCAGAGGAGGGAGTAAAGAGAGGAGAGGAGAGGGTGGGGGGTGGGGACTGAGGCTGGTACCTCCACAGCCATGCTATAGTCCACCATGGACACGCTGGTGTTCCTATGCCAGCACACGTGCACCATGGTGTTACCACGGTGAGGCGCCTGGCGCTCCAGAGACGTTCGTGAGGCACTCAAGTCGTCCTCAGACTCCTGCTCCAGAGCGGAGTCCTCAAGGGATTCTGGGAAATTCAAGGAGCCGTCATTGTCAGGCAAATAACCAGGAACAGATGGGTGGATCTAAATCATACCACCATGACAAAATAAGCAGAGTCATTTCCAAGGAAATCGAAGAGAGAACTTGCTGAACAGGTCTGTTGGAAAATTGGCTCAATAAGGAAACAAAAACATCAACAGGGACTGCATCACTAATCACCAGATAGGCTGGACAGGCGAAATGGAACATTACTGGGCATGCTTAGACAGCTGGATACATGTCAGGTTACGTGCTATCAGAATAAGCCTTAATGACAAACCACTGGGTGGGGACAACAAGAGCGATGACTATGTCCTTTAAAAACTTGACTTGCTGAACATTGAAGCATGCTGTACACTGTAAGGGCATGGAGAACAATGAGGGGAGCATATAGACAGGGATCAGATTATTCTCCCAACATCAGTAGACTGCTACAGGGCTGGGTCCTTGTACTTCACTGGTAGCCAAAGGGGATTGCAAAGTCAGTCTGCGCCCAACACAACTTACTGTGATCGTTCACACTGCTGGCAGCCAACAGCTCGGACGTCGGCCCGTTGGACGTTTTCGCCACGTCGACTGCAATCTTTATGTCTTCCATCCACTTTTCCATTTCTGACAACGAACTGAGAGAGAGAGAGAGAGAGAGAGAGAGAGAAAGAGGAACTTTAACCATAGGCCATATGCTGACAGACAGAAACAGGATGTTTTTGGTCCCTTGTCCTCTATTGAGCCAGCAGCCCAGCCAGTGAAATGTGCTGTAATTAGTTCAGAATGCAGCACAATATGGGTCTGTTGTAATGAGTGGGACAGGAGACGAAAAGACTAGGACTGCCTTGACTGGATTGCCTAGGCTTTGCCCCTTCTCCATATTTCATGCAGTTATTTCTATGAGCATCTGGGCACCATAAATTATGAACGTGTCTCTGGAGCCCTACAAAGACGCCATTGTGGCCTCTGTAGCTATGAGTATATGGAGGCAGTCTGTTCCTGAAAGCACTCGTAGATCGCAGTCTGTTCTGCCCAGGTCTGATGAGTGGAGTCAGGTGGAATGGAGTGGGCTAGTCTAGGCTAGACTAAGCTGGGCTGGGTGGTCTTACCTTGCTGCTACCACCACTGACTGGCGCTGGCCCACCAAGGTGAATGCGTGAGGCACACCCCACTCATCCTCACTCTCTCTGATCTGGGGAGAACCAGGGAGAGAGGATGTAAGGAAATACTCTCTCAAGAACAGAAACAAACAAACAAACAAACAGGATATACATGATAGAGAGAGAGACAGAGTTAAAGAAAAACAGGAAGCAAAAAGTATTTGTAAAAGAATGTCATTACTGTGTGCTATTTCAGAGAAAGCCCGAGGGAAACATAGAAAGAGAGCAAAGAGAAACATCTGTGATGGATGCTTACAGTCAAGAAAAACATGCTTCACTTACAGTCATACCACGTAGTGGCAGTTGACCATGGACTTTAAACTGATTTGTGGCAGTCATCCCTCGACTGGTATATAAAAGAACATCATTAAACTGTCAAAAAGGAAAAAAAGAAAATTCAGAGCAATGTATCAACAGGAGAGATACCTACGATGAGGCTTACATCAAAAATACATGAGGAGGAAATCGGGCGTTACCAAGAAAAACATGCGCTGCTGGAGACCTTTTCCAGACAACTTGCTGAGACATCCTAACCTGATGAACTCCTAGAAAAACACAACCTGCCTGAGCGTCAAACAATAACAAAACACATCCTGCAATATTAACCATAAAACAACATGGCCTTCAATGAGATGGATTTGAGGAGCGGAAACAAGGTTGTAGTGCAAAGAGTGCAAGAGTTACCTGCAATCATGCATATAACCCAAACACATGCATGCACACACACACACACACACACACTCCTGCACCCATCTTTCTCCATCTCCTTCACTCACCCTTCCTGCGGCTGCGAGATTGTCAGTGCCAATCAAATCCTTCTTCAGCTCCAGTAGTTTCTGGTAGTTTTCCATCTTGATCATGCTGCTGTGCAGCTGGGAAACCATCTCAGACACGTCCGCGAGAGCCGCTGGGAGACGAGCAAACACAAAACCACTCATTTAGCACAGAAAAACTGACTGTCTTCTCAGTGTCAATCTCTTGCAGTGAGGACCATGTTTATAAATTAATCTTTTAGTGATCCAGGAACAGGCACACTCAACGTCAAAAACGTATTACTTCTTTGGACACGAGCCCTTGGATATAATTGTCTGCTAAATACCAGTTAACTTCACTTTACTTTACTTTAAAACTGAAAAGCTGCACAGACAACTCAGCATACATATGATCTACAAGTTCACTGACTTCTCAGTGTTCATTTCTTGCAGGAATGTCTGAGGACTATGATTAAAAATCCATCTTTAAGTGATTAAGGAACAGGCCCTCTTAACTCAAAAACATATTGCTTCTTTGGATGCGAGTTAAGAAGAACTCTACCAAAATGAAAAACTGCACTCTATTTCTTATATATCATAAATTGACTGGACCTCATCCACAAACACGTACGCGTTTCAGCCCTGGGGCATCAGCCTATAATATAAAATAAACAGATAGCGTGCTTTTCAGATTATTTTACAAATCCATCTTTCCCATCACATCACCAATTCCCCACTCCATCTGCATACGCAATCATGCCCCCTTCCCCCAGATGCCCTCGCTCACCTCTGCAGTCCCTGAAGTCAGTGTGTGTGGGGGGGTAGTGCTTGCACAAGCGCTCCAGGATCTGCTTGTAGTGCAGCAGGCGGTGCAGCGGGCGCAGCAGAAAGACATTGAGGGGCACGTAGCACGCCTTCTGCAGCTCAAAGTCTCGGCACAGGCCCTCTAGTCGGCGTGAGGCCCGGCACACCTGCTCCAGCTCCCGCAGCATCTCAGACTGCACCTGCAGGTGACACGCCATTTGCTGCAAGCAGAGCGGGACGAGGGGGTTAAATCAGTGGGGCGGTCAGACTCAAGAGGACGGGTTTAGACGTGGGGGACGGTTTTGTGGGTCCCTGTACCTTTAAGTCCTGAATGTTCTTCAGCATGACATCACCAATGCGCTGGTAGTCTCCTTTAATGTGAGCATTGGAGCGTCCCTCCCTGATAGGAAAACAAATCAAAACACATTAGGATTTCAGCACATTCACAAAGACCTGAAAACAGCTGTTTAATGCATGATAATCAGCAGACTTGCTGCTTTGTAAGCTTTCTCATAGAGTCCGGTTTAAAGGAGTAGCTCACACAATAAACGCCAAAGCTGCCACAATCTACTACACTTCATGCTAGTCTAATCACATACTAAATCTCATCACCTGTGGAACACCGAATTGCTTAAGCAGCACAGTTATTTTATTTAAATCAATAGCCTATCAGTGCTGCTGACAGGTGGCGTGTCATTTGTTATGTCACTGTCATGTCAACGGATTATTCATTTTGTGGTGACATGTTACAGGTGATAACAGGCATAAGCTTGATGTCAATAACGGCAGGATTTTCATTACTGTCCGAATTGAGAACCCATCAAATTATCTCTGACAAGAGGACATGCTTCAAACTCACCACCAGGTGCCCCCCTTGAGCACAGGTCTTTATGTATTCCCCCCTAATGATTCATGCACACAGATAAGGCAAGGCTTCTTTCACCGCACCGCACCCCACCCCACCTCCCTCCCTCCCCCACAACGACACTGAATAACCCTTAACACAAAGGACACATACAGCAGATCTAAAGATGGACGTCCATAAGGAAATCCTGCTGCTTGGCATTTGAGCCCTCTGCTCTCTCCAAATGAGTGGTGCATGGGGGCTTGCTGGTGAGGACGCTCATTGTCTGAGCGGATGCAGCATGAGACTGGAGGGTTGGCTGGCTGCCTGGCGCCCCTCCTCTCCTCTCCATGTGTCACCATAAGGAGGAGTGAAGGGTCCGAATGCTCATCGCCAGCGTCAGCCAGACACAGGGCACCCAGGGGCAATGGGGGACCCGCATTGTGGCTCAGGCCTGTTGCCGTGGAAACCTCTTCACTATATCCCACCCCCACCCCCAACTCCCAGGGGTCACATCTCACGCAAACCCGCTCAGATTGCACGGCACTAAAAAGGACAGAGAGCCACAATGGAAACCCCCGTTCAATGGAGATCAATGAAAGCAATCGTGATTTTTCCTCATGAGACGAGCAGGGAGTTACCTCGGCCTAATTGAAAAAGTGGGACAATTTCACTCAGACAATTTGTTGTTTGTACTGAACCATGTTTTTTGCTTCTCTGTGAACACACAAGTATGATAATATGACAGACACAAACTAGTACAAACCATAGAGCCAGCCTCTGCTCCACCTCCCTGAGAAAGCCAGTGTGGTACTTGTACAGAGGGTGGAAATTAGACAGGATCACAGTCTTTAGCGACTCAGGCGTCGCCTCCTCCTTCTCCAGAATACTCTGAAAAGACTGCATCAAAGAAATAGGAAGAGCAAAAAAAAGACATAAAAAGAGAGAGAGAGAGGAAGCTTTGTTTTAGTGACGATGATGCAAAATCATGCCGATGGTGCAAATCATGACTGTGCTCAGTTACAGCAGTGTTGTGGAAAAGCCATGTTATCTGTTATCTGAGGGTGAGATACTGTAACAGTTGAAATGGGTCTGCTGCCGGGCCTGCTCTCCACATCCAGCCCGTGTCTCATGAAGTTGACCACATTTGCTTTGGTTGAGGAATCACATGTTTATCCTGTGACTGATCCTGAAATCCTGTAGCCACCATGTGATCAATGCACCAATCAATAGCCCTGGCGCTGCAGGGGCTGCCCAAGGGGACTGTGCTCAGTTATCCCTACCTGATCTAATTAAATGGGGAAACACTGTGTGCTCTGTTATAGTGGGATGCCAAGGAAAGAAGGAAAGGAGGGAGGGAGAGAGAGAGTGAAGAAGGGGTGGGGGTGGGGGGAGGGATAAAGGAACAAGGAACAAGGGGAAGAGAATGGGAAAGTGGGGGGGAGTGTGACAAAGTGCATATGAGTACATGAGAGAGAGACAGAGAGAGAGAGAGAAAAGAAAGCGAGATGGACAGAGTGGTGTGTTGAGACTAGGGAAATGGTTCTTGTAAGTTGGCATGTGGAGATCCCCAGCAGCTGTGAGGAAACAGGTTGCTGCTGGAAGGGAACCAGCCATGGAGCAGCAGCTGCCATCCAGATGAATTCCCTTACAACTGGAACCTTCATTGTTAAAAATAGATGAGGACTGAGAGGGAGGGAGATGGAGTGAAAGAGAGGAGGAAGAGAGAGAGTGTGAGAGAGAGAGAGAGGGAAAGAAAGAGAGAACAGAAATGGCATTCATGGAAGGGTAGCAAATGTGTGATGGAAAATATGAATGCTGATTCGGTCATTTTAAAAAATGCATAAAGGAGGGGTTGACTGTTGACCACACTGGTACACCTTTGATGCAAAACTTAACACAATGTACTAAGACACTATTTGCTGCACACCCAAAATACTATTGATCAAATAGAAATGAATTATCAATAGTATTCATAATTCTAATATTATTTTATTAAGTTAAAAAAAATAATACATGTATTTGTTACCTCCAGGCTTGATTACTGTAATGCTCTGTTCTCTGGGTGTAATACCTGTATTAAAAACCTACTGTGATTCAAAAAATGTGGGTTTCCCCATACTTTTCCTGTTCCTATTGTAATGTATGTTTAGTCCAGGTTCTGTACAATATGCTCAGATCGTTGTTCTCATTCAGTATTGGAGATTGTCATGTAACATGTTTCTGTGCATCAAACTTTCTCTCTGCCCGAATAAAGTTCATGCAACATCCATTGTTAGGATAATCAGGGTTTTCCCCAAGACAGACAAGTGACTATGCATTGGCTTTACTGCTGGAGCGATAAGATGCTGACATGTAAATGATATCATGTGAGGTAAAGACACTGACGCATAGGTGTATTGGGCTTCTTTTGTCTGTTGTCAACTGGAAAGCTCCAACATGGTGTGTTTTTATCCACAACATGTCTATGTATTGTTAATGTCTATGTCTATGATGTCTATGTATTGTTAATAATATTGGTAGATAATATGTATGGAATGTTTGTGTCTAGAAGCAGGGTTATAAGAAGGGGCCTTGCCCCAGAGAGCTTTGGATTTTGATGCTGGAACTTTGTGTTACTGGTGACATATCCCTGGTCATGAATTCATTTCCAATCGGGATTAAAAATTGTGCCTTTTTACTCCTGCCTGTGTTGACTGATAATGATGATAATTTCTGTGTAAATTTCTGATAAATCTGTAAAAAAGAAAAAAAAATCACAGATGAATACATGGCTTTCCCTGGATGGCCATGGTGGGTTATCCCCAGCTGAAGAGCCACTGCCACTCTCTGGCCTGCAGCAGCAGGAGAAATGACCAGCTGTGTGCTCATCACTGCAGGGGCTTAGTCGAGCTCAGTCGGAGCACCATGCTGCCATAGCGAGCCCTTATTAACCACACTTATTTTTACACAGCACCAGGTCCTGCTCCTTCACTTCGCTCCGTCTCCCTTTGGCCCCGCTGGGGACTGTGACAGTGGGGGGTGGAGTGGTGGGGTTTGGTGCGAGGGCTTGTGTCCAGACCCAGGTAAGCAAAGGCCAAAAGCTTAAGCTAAAATAAGAGCTGAGTCTGGGAGCCTCGGTGTCCCCAAGACCTGCCAAAGCCTTAGTTGAAGCTACTGCCAAGCCCTAGGCTCCCCTCGGTGGCTCCGAGGTCATGACCTGCACTGTGATTACCCCATTTCTTCAGAGGATGTTCTGATAAAGACAGGAAGCTGAGCTAAACAACACCTGCGCAACAGTACATCACTACGACTTATGAACGGAGAGTGGTTCCTGTGTGCTCACTTGTACAGTGAGGACGAACAATTTAAATCTAGGTCAGAGAAAAACTGATGGAGATTAACTATGCAAGAACAGATGAGCTTTTGGCAAAAATGTGACACATTTAACAAAAGGGTTTATCAATATGCACAGACACTGTTGAATACATTCAAGTGAACCCCTCCAAGATATTGTGGGACTGTACCACTGGTTTGTGAGAAAACAAGAGATCCAAAGGTGCCTTACCACTGTTACCACTTCCAGATCCTTCACATAAGTTCTCTCTGTGGTCAGCAACTCCTTGGCAATGAAGTAAGCTTTGTCTGTTGGGAATCGCTGTAACAAAAGAAAGAATGTTACAGGTCAGGGATTCCCATGGAATTCAACACAACATACTAATTTATGCATCATATGAGAGGATTGCAGCAAGGACATTCCTACAGTATATGTAATTGTTTTGAGTCTCTGTAGTGCTTTTCTGGCATGCAATTTAGGCCATCCAAGTCCTTACGGGTACATGAAAGCAGTCTGGTTTTAGATTCAAATGACCCACATTAGACACCCTAAGACAATATGCAGCTTCTTTGTCTCTGACACACACACACACACACACAGGCTGACTCACACAAAGACGCATGCGCACACACATGCACACACGTGCACACACACACAGTCTAGTGAGCAGATCCCTCTCTTAATGAGCAGGGCGTCTGACTCACCTTCCTCCTTGCCTCGTCCTCATCGTCCGTACGCGTGGCTGCATCATTAAGTAGTGGGCTGGTGAGGGGCGACGGCTGGCGCCCGTCGGGACTGTGCCCATCTCCGTTGGCTTGGCGCTGCCCATTGACCATGCCCCGAGATGCCCTCAACAACCGAGGGCTGCTGGAGGCCGGCTCTGTAGGACCATGATGAAGACACAGAGAGAGAGAGAGAGAAAGAAAGAGAGAGAGACTTTAGATTGCTGAATTAAGCTTTGTGACAAAGACAAAGCATGTGTTGACTATGTAGTGAATGGCAGGGAGAGAAGAGTAACTAGGCTGCAGTGGTGCAGCAGGCTAGCTAGCCTGCAGCTGCTGATGTGCATTCATCCGGCCAGAGGCTGGTGAGTCAGCGCACTGAACTCAACACACACACACATATATATACTCACACACACACACACACACAGCCTGCCTGTCTGTCTGTCTGGTTCATCAGACTGTCTAAGAATTCAGCCACACTACATCTGAGACAAAGACTGCAGGGCATACAAAAGAGGACTTACCTACGAGCTCAACTACTCATACTCACGGCTCGCTGCTACTGTACTAGTGTCTACGGGAACAAGGTTGCATACTTGCCCATAACTGAATCCTGTCCTCTGATTGCACAGATTGGGTTGACACGGACAAAACAGTGAATAACAAAAAACATCTACTACCAGCTACGAATGGAGAGGTGATCCATCACAACCATGAGAAAACACTAGAGCACTAGGTCAACAAGAAAGACACACACAAGGACACAGACAAATGTATGTATAACTCACATTCTATACATACGTTCCTTCAAAATAAGAGTCAACAAAACAAAGCCACAAGACTATCTACGACAACACGAGGGAAATGGAGGGGGCAGGGGGTGGTGTCTACGGTCTACGGGTGATCATGGGGTATTATGGGAGGTCATGGTGATGGGCTTTAAAGAAGATTCTCCAGTCCCACTTCACAAAGGCCAACTTTATTGACACTAGTGCACAACCGCATACAGGTTTTTTTTTAATTGTTATTTATTTGTTAAAAAAAGGTGTAGAAACTTCTTGCAGTGAAGACGAGAGAAAGCAAGAACAGTGGCAAAGTCCAGTGTGTGTGTCAAAAGGAACAACACAAGACTAGAGTACATATGAAGTGTTACAGTACTAAGTGAGTGAGTGTGAGTGAGAGACAGGAGGGAGAATTGAGAAAAGTGCAATTTTAAAGTCTTTGCCCACAGGGGTTCAACAGAGGCAACGGTTTTTGCTCTGTAATTTAAGTCTTTAAAGTATTATTTCTCTTCTCTTTTATTTTAATACTGCACATTGAAAAAAAGATTTCAAAAAGAAAAAAGATTGAAATTGATAACTTTTGTACATTTAATGCGTGTAGAAAGAGTACGCCGAAATTGCTACATCATCTTAAATAATTTAGCTAGTGTCACATATATATGTATATAAAAAAATGACAACATTCTTCACCACAGAGCCACAACCCACCGAAGGGGGGAGTTTTATTTGTACAATGAGAGTGATCCCACTGGAGTGCTGTATCAGCTTTAGCGTGGGGGGCTATAAAAGACAGGTGTTGGGACAGAGCAGGGTGAGGGTAGAGAGAGAGAGAGAGAGAACCAGCAGGGCAGCAAAGAAACAGAACAAACAACATGCCTGTGATTTGGCTTTCCACCCCGGCACTATCCAGTGCAAGCTCAGCTGAGTGGGTTCACAAGCTTGCCTGCTCGGCTGCCACCACGCCTGGGAACTGGCACAGCACGTTTAGTACTTCACACACTGACGCTAAGAGTTAGCGCAGTAACAAAGTAGTAACTTTATTCTCCCACTAGAGTCTGGAAAAGCCTTCAGATGGAGGTACAATTTAGCTGTGTGCAGTGGTCCCAGTGCAACAACAACCAGCAGGCAGGGCTTGGTACATGTGTGTCAGGATTCTCTTAGGGAAATGCAGTGATCCTGTAGCAAGCTGTAGCCTTTGATTTTGGCCCTGACCTGGAGTTTGTTTGACATGTTGGATCTATCTATTCACTTGTCTCTGTGTGCCAGCTAAATGTAATGTGACAGAGACAATCCAAATATTGACCCTGTACTTGCGTGCGAGTGTGCAGTTGAAAATTAATGAAGCTGCTGGAGTGAAGTAAAATAAGGAAGAGTAGCAGAAGCACGAGAACATAGAGTAGGAAAAGCTGCAATCGAGGAGTCTATAATACATGGTACTGGTATAACACATACTGGCCCAGATAATATGGGAATTTTACCTAATGAGGAGTTTCTCATGAGGGTGACGAGCCCGATGAAAGTGTTGTGAAATGCAAAAGGTAGCTCAGTCCTCTCAGATGCACATACACACACGCACACACATGCACACACACACACACACACTTCAACTGCTGAGAGCTGTCCCATGGCCCACTCCCTCTACTCCACCTCTCTTAAACTGCCCTGCCCTTCTCCACCATCACCACGTGGTGTTGTGGTCAGCCGGTCCTATGCTCTCTGGTTCCAGCTAACAGGATCACTGCATTCAAGGGAACCCAGGTTAACCTTCACTTTTCTTTTTTCAGACAAAAGAATGACAGAACAGTAAAAGGTCAGGACAGTCGAGGAGAAGGAGGGGTATACATGCCTGTAGTGCTGTGGGGAAGGGGAGAATGGGAGACGTGTGACCTCCAAAAGTGCATGCTGACAGAACAGTGCTTTTACATTGGACAAAGAAAAAAAAAATTTTTTTTCAAATATTAGACTGTATTAGTTTCCAGATTTTTTTGGTCATTCCATCATTTGTACCAGCAGAACCACAAAAGAAGAAAAATAAAAACCCAGCAAACATACAGTATGACAATGACAAGAATGAAGCCCAAGCCACCTTTGTTTAATTAAAGAAAAAGAATATCAAAGAAACTGGGGAGTAGAGGAAATAAAAGAACCAACAAAAACAGAACACTGAGTGCAAAGCCAAAACTCATTAATGCTCTTTGCAGTGAATGTTTGGGTGGTGGGATAGGGTGGGGTAAGGAGGGGTAGGGTAGGGTGGGTGGGTGGGGGCACTAAGTCCATGTGTTGTGCAGACAGGAGGTAAAGTAGCAGACAGAACGAGTCACATGAGTGGTGAGGACTCAGAAGCAGGATGGCGATGCAGGCGTGCTGTCAGAATGGCTGCCCACCACCAGCCAACAGCCAGGTGGGCAGCGAGAGCAGTCAAGATGTGGGTCGGATATGAAACTAGGCTGTGTCTACCTACGACATGACATGAAGGTACATTCTATGGTCCCTATAAGTCAATCAATGAATCAACTGTAATGTTATTTCCTAGTGCCACAACGTATGCCAAACGTTGTAATACTGTATACGTACACTAAACATAAAAGCAACCAACCAAGACCTTCATCAATGCACCTTATGTGCAGAAAAAAAGGATTATTGTAAACATTAGATATATTGAATATCAATCAATGACCGCATGTTAGGCTATGCAGACTGCAGGGAGGCCTTCCCAAAGCCCAACACAAAAGAACATACAAGAAAATATCTAAACTGCTGAAATGGATATGGTCTTGTGCATGTATATAGGATATAGTACTAATCCCCATGAAAACTACAAGACGTACAATCATTAAGATATGTAAACATTCTATGCTACTGCATACACTACATTTGTGAAGGCAAAATGCCTGAATGCTACAAAAACCGTCTGTCTACATCGCATGCATCTAAAACAGACAACAAATATTATGGACATGTAAGTCGAAGTACCAATTAGCAATCAAAATTGTCTAAAACCGTCGAAATGCCGTCCAGTATTTGTGAAGAGGACAGTTTACTGTGGAAAAATAAAGGCAACCATGGGATGTGCTCTAGTCTACTGTGTTAAACCTTAAAATAGTGTGAAGCAAAGCTGCTCCACAGGACAATATGGCACTATAAAACTCCCCGAGGCCCTCCGGCAAAGACAGAGCCACAAATACAATCAAAGTGGTATAAACATGCAACCCTTGTAAAAAGTTTCTCAAGCAATTAAAAAAAACAGCCAGCTTCCAGCCTCTGTGAGTTTCACAGTGTTTCTGTCTTGACAGGGCGGAGCCCAGAGTTCAACTGCCTTCACGCTAACCCGCAGAGCACGCACAGTAAAACTGGGATGCGCATCCTGATGTTCCCAAACAGGGAGCCAAACCTCGCGGTCCGCCAGACAGAAACCGCCCCATCTATCTCTTCCCCACTGGAATGACATCTCGGACAACTCTGAGCCAAGACGGCCAGCCGCTCGCTAACATTCCTCTACACTCCTCTCCTGTGCTTACCAAACCCCGGCACGCATGCGGCCAGAGCAAACACGAACAAACGCCACCCTGGCGTATTGCAACTCTCTTCTCGGCCGCTCCTGTCCCTAACAGCTGAACACCTGCGCCCCATCCTCATCGCTAAAGGTTAGGCAGCCGTCCTCCTCCGTCTCCTCGTCCAGCTGCAGGCTGCCGAAGGAGAACTTGCTGCGGGGGAGCCGGGGCGAGGTATTCATGGCCATGGGGTTGTCGTAGGCAAGTGGCTGGCCACACGAACCACCGCTAGACTCGGCCTCAGAGTCGCTGGACTCTGTGCCACTGCTGGTGGAGCCATCCACCATCTGCACGGCGTTGATGTGCTCCAGGCCTGGCCGGCCATGGGGCTTGAGCGAGGGGCCTGTGCGGGGCATGCCTGGCGGTGTCAACCCGTTGGCTAGCATGCGGCGCTCGAGAGCGGCCATGCGCTCGGCGCGTGACAGCACGGGTCGCGGCTCACGTGCCGGCGTGGAGGTGGCCGGGCTCAGCACAAATGGGTCGGTGTCGGACCGATTGCGAGTGTTCTGCAGCTTCTGCAGCTGGGGTGCCCGGCTAATCATGGGAGAGTAGTTGCCATAGCGCTGGGCCTGGGAGGCCGGGTGACTGGGGCGCGTGTTAATACCTGGCCCACCACCACCATAGCCGTTGTGATCGGCGTAACTGAGTGAGCCAGTCCGGTTGAAGGAGCTCAGTGCAGGACTAGAGGTCAGGCTACGTGTGCCCGCCACGTGACGTGAGGGACTGGACCTCAAGTCGATGCCAGCACGCAGCACCTCGTCTATCACCGTGCTGTGGAAGGGCCCACGGGCATAGTAGGACACATCAGACAACTCAAAATCACTAACATCTTGGCCCGGGGAGACCGGACTTGGGGGGAAAGGAGGCGTTTGCCTGCCTTTTGTCTGGCCTGAACTTCGCTCACGTTCGTATTCCCTCTCACGCTCGGTGTGGCGTGGTCCGTTTAAGCCGCCACCGCGGAGAAACCCCGACAGGGACTCATCTCCGTAGCCACTGTTGGTGTTGGAATGGGAGCGTGTGACTCTGCCCTTGACGACGTCGTACTCGCTATCTACATCACTGCAGTCTATGTATGGGATGGAGGAGCTGCTGCCCTTGGCAGCCCGAGATGCTGGACCTGTGCTCAGGGCCTCGGCCGCTTGGAGCCTGCCGCCAGACAGCGCTGCCCTCCCGGCTTCCTCGGCCCGGTCCTCGTGGCCGTTGGGCTGGGCGGCGGGGCTGCCGCGAGTCCGCAGGACCGGCGAATCCTCCGCGCTCACCAGCGCTGGCTCCTTCCAGTGGTGCTTGGCTGGAGAGTGACACCTCTCTCGGGCAGTATAGCTTGCACTCTGTTTGGGAGGACAATGAGACAGAACAACAAACCAAGGACATTGGAAATCAGAGGAACAATACAGAAAAGGCTGAAAGTCTTTTCTACACAATAAAAGAAGAGTGTAATGGGAGATTGGTCTCTATTCAAATCTACTTGTAAAGGTGAAACAACAATAGACAGAAGCACTGACTTCTTTTGGCACTTCGGAGCGTAGTGAAGGCAGTGGAGATAGATTGCTGTTGTACTGGACCTTGCTGTGTTTCCTGGGGAGAAAACAAATTCAGAGTGGCTGTTAAAAGACTGCATGGTCAACACTGCAGAAACCCTCAGGGATACATTATTGAGGCCTCACCTTTCAAAAGGAATCTTTTTGAATTCTGTGTCTTTCACATAATCAATGACCTGCTTCTGTGTCCGACCACTGGCAAAGCAACACAAATATGAAATCAGCCACAGAGGTAAACAATAGAATCTCAGTATAATTACAGACATTGTATGTGTGTCTGCGTCATAATTTGCTGTGTCATTACACAGCGTCTTATACATGTACCTAAATCTGAAGGAGGACCCCCGACTGAACAGAACCGATTTGGGTTTGGGCTTGGGCTCTTCGAAAAGCCGGAAAAAGGCATGATACTCCACACAGATCTTCCAGAACAGCTTGCAACAATCGCGGCTGACCATCAGGAACTCCAGCGTGTCCTGGTACGCACTCTGCTACAGGGGAAGAGGTTCAACTGGGTCAGCTCTCACATACACTCATAAGCCTCCAAGCACATAATCACTCCCTGAGCCAAACACAAGTTGGGGGGACTTACGTTCAGGTCTGGCCTGAGTTTGATAAGAAACCTTTTCCTCTTGAAACTCAGCTTCCGCACTTTGGACCAGTTGAAGGCATTGATCTTTGTGTGACCCTGTAAAGCAAAACAGATTTTTTCCCCCAAAGTACAGTACAGTATCAATCAAGTCTGAAGAAAGAACTTAACGTCCATGAACCCCTGACGACTAAATAATGACACAGGTATGAGACAATCACCTGAAAGACGAGGACGCCGGTGTGAGCCACAGCGAGGCTGAGTTTAGTGCCCTCTCGGTCCTTGGCGGGGTGGAGGCGTATGCCGTACATCTCCAGCTTGCGTGCCACCTCTAGCAGCTGGAAGTCAGACTCCGCTGGTGTGTGCCCGCTGTGAACAGATAAACTATCACCATCATAACTGGACATCAAGGTGATGTGGGCTCAGTATATGGTTAAGGGTCATTAACAGCTATGGAACAATATGAAACTGCACACAATTTATTCAGCATCAGATGAAGTCAGAGGTTTATGTCTATTCTTTTTTAAACAGGCCATTTTAAAATGAACTGAACTGAAGTCCCATAAATGCCTCAGCAAAATACAAAGATGTTCGCTTGATTTAACTGACATCACTATGGTCTCAGGGAAACAAAGCGACCAAGATTTGCCTCCTGCAATCTTATCTTTTGCGAATGCTTTCCTGTTTCCTGTGCTGCGTACTTAATGAGAGATTAAATTCCCAGCATGGCTCTTTCCCAAAATAACTGCAGTTCTTTTTTTGTTATTAGCTGAAAAAAAGGCGCTCAGAAAGAAGAACCACGTCAAGAGAGGGGAGTCACAGACAGCGGTGCAGCCCGTCACCCCCCTGCTGAGCTGGCATTCCTGCCACGTCAAGCGGGTGTTGTGAAGGTGAAGAGCTAGTTTATGTGTTGGCCCACGTTCAAAGCAGGTCCATATCGATGAGTGGCACAGGAAACAGTGGGAAAGGAAGCCTTTAGTGCTCCCCCCAAGGAGTCACAGAAGTACACTTGTGTGCTGTTCAAAAGTGTACTCCACTCAAGGGTTCGCTGATGACGTTCAGAGGCTAAATAAGGACCACTCAACGGGGCAGACATGACAATTGTGAATTATTCAGCACTTGCCCCAAGTTTAAACATGCACCCACAACATGACCAGAGAGAAAACAGACAGCTTGTCAATAGCAGACTCAGGTCAAGCTATTCCCCCTTTGTCCCTGGAGGCAGACGGTGTACTGTAATGTCTGAGGAGTTGCCACATGAAGTGGAGGCACAGGTGGCTCCTTGTCTTTCCTGGGGTGTGTAAATGCGTGTCTCTTTGTTATTAGAGCAGGCTGGCGGCCCCTTCACCACACACTTGCCTCCAGGCTGCAACCACAGAGATGATGAAAGGGGTGGGGAAAGGGTGGTGGTGGGAGGTGTGGTCTAAAGTCTGCTGAACACGCAAAGTCGACTGCTCACATTACCAACGAGCTATTCAGAGAGAAGCACTCCTACCATGCGTCACTCCAGATTAACACACACTGCCGGAGGAGGATGTGTCAGATACTCCACCCACCCCTCAAACTGGTTATCATGGGGGGAGGTGATGTCAGTTTACTGCGCCATGTCACATTGTAAAATTGTGACATGCAAAAACACACAATATTCGTGTAAAAAAAGAAAACGTACATATGCTTGTGATAAGAGGACAAATGGTTAAACGTACATAGGCTTGCACTGAGAGGACAATTAGCTAAACACACATATGCTTGCAGTGAGAGGATAATTAACTAAACGTACATATGCTTGTGGTGAAACTCCATGATCTTGTCTATGAGGGCCATCTGGTCCGGAATGTAGCTGTTGTTCAGAAGGTGCTGCCGGCTCTGAGTCTCCTCAAAGTCCCCAATTTCCGCTGTTGACAAACGAGAACAAGGATTAGACAAAGCTGACGGACATGTAACAGGCCAGTATGCACATCTATGACAACATTAGAGATGAAAAGCCAACACATACTGAAGGTAAATGGAATGGAAGGAAATTGATAACTGCATTCGATTTCTGAATAAGGTTGAATAGGCACATTACTACAACCCTATCTAGATGCACCTAAAAAGCTTCCAAAAGTGTTTCATATGAATAATTGAGGAAAATGTGCAGTCAGTCATAGCTGCTCAGTTAGATAGGGTCTAATTTGACAGTCAACTGTCAGAAACAGACCCATTTAGACATGTGGATGGGTTCATTCTCCAGGGCTTCAAATCTCTTCAGTTTGAGAGTGACATATTTGCCTTCACTAAAGCCGCCCCGGCAGATTTCACACAAAGCGCGAGCTCAAAAGGTATCCATGACAACAAATACCATCTGAATGTGTTTTCGCAACACCGCATTTGCTTTCCCAAATGTCTTCTTTACTCTTGCAAGAGGCGGCAATAACTCCCCTCATTTCTCAAAAAGAATAATTTCAACCACTCCTGACATCAACGCTGTATTCTCTCACTACTGTCTTATTGTACACACAAAAAGGTACAAGATTTCCTTTCTCCTCCATCATCTCCTCCTCCGTTTTATCTATCTATTTACTTAACAGTTTAATGTCTCTTCCTGGTGGTACAAAGCTATTACACTACTGCAACCAAATGTCAGAAGTTAAATACAGTTGGCTGTGTTATCATCACACTAACACTATACAGGCACATATGAAAAGATGCCTGCAGTTTAAGAAAAATAAATGAATGGATGCAGAACAGAACGACACAGTTCACACTTGCTCACAAAATGCCTAAAAGAAAGAATCAACTGAGTGTGTGTGTGTGACTCACATTGGATGATGTGGGAGACCAGAAGAGCTGCGCTGCTGTCATTGCAGGTCAGTCTGCCACAGGCCAGGTCATATTTGATCTGCAGGGCAAACAGGTACCTGGGGGAGAGAAGACAAGATAAGACAGACTAAACAAAAACAAAATTTGTACTTCATTCTCCAGACTATACACGACTACAGACTATACACTATTCAACTGCTCTGGGACAAGGCAACTAACACACATGTATTCACAGATTACTTGAGTACTGTTAGCAGACATTGCACAATAATTCAGTATCATTAAAATGATTCATCTGAGTTAAAATGGAAGCAATAAAAGGGGTGAGTGTTATAGGGTCACAATATCTGTGCAGATATTATGTTGGTCGCCACATATTAATGAAATAAATCTGCAGGACTTTTGTACCAGAGCCATTTACCTATGCATTAGCAATCATGCTCCACTGGTGCCTGGATTTAATGTACTTAACTAACACAGAGCCCAGGTGCCAATGGCATGGTGCCTTTGCACAGAGGATATGCTTGGGGTCTATTGGCTGACTTATGACAGGTATTAGGCATGGATAATCCTACTGAGGCTTACACTGTCAGCAGCATGTCATCTGCATGAATAAAATGAGTGTAATGAATAAGGGAAAGGAAAAGACTAGGGCACAGGCTCAAGGGATGTGTTCTGATTTGCATTCCTGACTTTCTGACGCGAAACAGGAAGGTGGCTTTGAAGCTCTGGACACTGATGGTGTGAGGGAGTGTGCAGCAGAGAGTCAGTCCATGCAGCTGCGGCTTACCTGGTCAGCTCCTCTAGTAACTGGGCATGGTCCGGGGGAAAGAACTTCACCACGAAGCGCAGGACTGTGTGCTTGGGCCCTGTGAACACGACACCAAAACTGTACTGGCAGACTGCAGCATCAAAAGATTTCACATGGCAGGACACCATGATTCTTATTCCCAGGGGTTGCTCCCCCCCACCCCTCTCTTTTTTCTCCAGGCTGAATCGAAATGAAATGTACTGGTTAAGTCCTGTAAAAAGAAACTTTGGAGATCAAAACTGCCATTGCTAAGAAACCCAGGCTGCTCGAGATAAAGTTTAATCTTTCAAGGCTATAGAGAAAAAGAGTCTTTAAAATTTTTCATTGGACCACCTACATGCTTTAATTTCCCTTTCTTTGACATGGTTTAAAGCCACATGAGGTCACCATATGTTTTAGTCATGATTTCTTCCAGTGACTACACAGCTGCTGTGGTGCCAGTGGAATGAAGTGGTGTGTTAATCAGGGGTGCGTTTCCCAAAACTATAGTTTCTAACCAGTTACCTGGTTGGCAATGTGATTACATTGCAGCCAACAAAGTTGCGAACTCAGTTAGCAACTTAGTTAGCAACTATAGTTTTAGGAAGTGCACCCCGGGACAGCAAAATTTCAGTTAGGTGCACAGAGGACTGGATGCGAGCAAAAACATGTTTTTTTGGCAAGGTAAAAAGTAAAAGTAAAAGTTTGCAAAATGTGTTGTCTTACGTTTGATCTGCTTTGCTATGGGTTTTAACTGGTCCAGCCAAACCTGTAAGACAGAAAGAGCATCATGATCATAAACCTGGCCATGTCTTCTCCACAGACCTGGTTGCAATAGAAAGTTTTGTACTATATTAATGATGTCATACAGTGAACAGTTTCAAACCTAGAACCCCAATAATATTCTTCGTGATTCAGTCATCAGACAAGAGCTTATTAGAGCACTTGAGCATAATGGCTGTTCCATCTCCTCCATTTCTTTCTTCTGAAGACGACCTCCATTAAACTCAATCTCCTTACATTTAGCCCCGAAGATGATCACTGGAACTCTCTCATTGTCATTATACATGATTAATGCTCCAGTCATGGAGAGGCTATCTACGTAAATAACAATGCAGGCAAATGAAAAAGATTCAATCTAATCAGATCATGGTCTGATTGGATTTTATAGCTTTCCATGGGTGTGACAGTATGACAGATGCGAGTCTCCTACTCACCGTCATTTTCTTATGGTCCTGATACTCCAGGCCAAAGTAGTCTCCTTCGACGAGGTTCAGATGAGTGCACACCATGTCAAACAGCACCTTGCCAGATGCTCGTTGCTGCAGAAACATTAAAAAAAAAACAGCCAGAATTAACCAGATGGCAAGCACTCCCAAACTGGGACTAGATCATGGATTTTCTTGCCCAGTATGATCTAATAGAAAACTCTCAGCACGTGTTTGTGCTTGCCACTTGGCTTTCCTGAGTTCCATGAGATCCCTGTGACCGCAAGCTGAAATAAATATATATATGTAAAAAAAAACACAATCTCTGGAGAGAGCACTAACAGACCAATGCTTATGCGACTTGTGGTTATCCACCTTGCCCATTTTCTGCCAAGAGCCATTGCAACACCACCTGCGGCACAGTTTGCCTGCTGGACAGACTGCCTGTTAAAGGGCCAAGGCCTGTTTCCACCATGGTTGATGACCATTAAAAGGTACGACATAAAGTCAATATCAAAATGTCAAATAGAGCCAATGCAGCCTAGCTGGAAGTTGCTGAGCTCCGGAAGAGAGAGACAGGAGGGGTGAATAAGGGGGTTCAGGGAGTCTTGGACATGAAAAGCTGAAGACGGACACGTCCCTGGCTAACGGTTACCAACCCCCTTCCCCTTCCAGGCTGAGTGTCCAACACACAAAAAACCCCTGAGACAGACAGAGCAGGTTGAGCACAGAACCGGGTGCAGGGAAGGTGACTGCCAGCCTGTTCCCATCCAGAGAGTAAATATGACTGGCCTGCTCCCTTTGATGCTGATCTACTGGCACCGTTTCTCTAAGCGGGTCCGTTCCACCAAGGGCCAGAGGAGACTCTTTGAAGTGCGAATCATTTGGCATCTATTCCTTCCCGCTTCCCCCTCTTTTCAAAGATGGAAACATCTGGAAATGTCAGACTTAAAAAGGAAAAGAAAAGACAACTCTGTGTGTTTCAAAAGCTAATTTTATTCAACGCGTAAACATTTTTGGTATCACTTGTGACCCAAAGCACGCACACACTGAGAAATGCTCCAGTATGACAAACACTTGCATGATTTACATCACTGATAAGTATGTGACAACTAAACAGCTAACAGTTTGTGTTCAAGTAAGACATGCAGAACTCTACACAGAGAAAGTGTGTAGGAGTTAGAAAGTGACAGATTGTGTGTGTGTGTTTAGAAATAGCACTTGCAAGGCTATGACCTAAAATCTCTGCGGTAGTTCTCTCTCTCTCTCTCTCCTATCTTTTCGATCGTGTGCCTAGATCTACCCTGCACCACCCAGCAGGAGAGTTGAGTTTCCCTTGGGTGACAGTATGAGGCCAGACAGGCAGGCGGGGAACTCAAAGAGGAACAACATGATGAAGAACTCCCAACCAGAGGTCCTCCGAACACACTGGCAACATTCTTTAGTAAGTAAGAAAAAGAAAGTTTCTGGTACAAGCCTTACTGGTGAAATTACCAGAATAAACTTCATGAAAACACACACACACCAACTTCTTTACAGAAAAAAATCTTGATGATGAGGCATCTCTGGATGAGGCAATCACTGAAAAAAACACCAAAGTGAAAAGCTTTTCACTGCCTTCACACAGGCCTCAGTTATGTTAGGTCTTGAATCAAGTGGGTGTTGCAGTTTTGTTTGGGTTGGGTTGTTGTAAGGGCACAGACAGCTGCATATGATGAACCATCCTAAAAAATATAATTCATTCCACAGTGCAGTTTAGGTAATCTGCCATCTTCCACTGACTCTTCCCCATCGCCCTCTTGGTGAGATGCAAGAATCCCGCTCAGCTGTGGCAGACCGGCCCTAGAGGGAGGCCAGAGGATCAGCTGCCTACATATGGTGCAGGCGCCTGGTGAGGAGTAGAAGCCCAAACACAAACACACACATACACACACAATCCAGTGAGAGCAGGAAGATGTGGGCCTCTAGCCAAATGCCCACCAGACAGCTGCCAGGGCCAGACCTCTTACTCAGCCCAGCACAGCACACAAACACAGTCAGCTCTAGTGAGCAGCACCAGTGACTAAGAGTGTGGTGCTCCCTGGAGAGTCCTAACTATCCTTTTCTTTTAAACTTTATTTTTTGGGGGGTCTACCTTATACCATGCTCTTGTAATTGCTTTTCGACTGGCTGCAAGTAGTACTTTAAGCAGGTATATATTTTCTCCTTGAACCTCGTCTTGTGGTATATATCCCAAATACAGCACCAAAGGTGTTTTTTTGTATCTCATATTCCAGTATTTTTTTTAGTTCACTCCACACTCCCTCCCAATACTCGGCATTTCCAGAACACATGTGCATGGTCTGCCTCCGCCTGACCGCATAGCCTCCAATATAAGCTTTTATCTGGTGTGTATCTCCCAGTCATCTTTGGTGTTATGAAAAACCTTATAATGTTCTTCCACCCAAATTCTCACCATATTCTTGAACCCGTAGCTGATTGTTGAGCTTTGCACTAGTCCTAACTATCCTAATGTCAAATCTTGTGCATCTAAATCTTTTACTTTGATATCGGTCAAGCCTCTACAAGTGTAGAGATGCTAGACAGAAGACAAAAGATGTGAGTGTGTGGGTTTTTTTACATTAGGATAACAAACAAGGGAGATCACAAATGAAAGAAAACAATAAACAACTTCTTTATTAATCCGCTGAGAGTGGCAATGACATTGCAGTAAACAAATGAATAATTTCAACTTTTAATGTAATCTCTTCTGTTAAAAATCAAAAAGTAACCAGAGGGCGTAGATGTATAGTGAGAAGGCATGCTGAGGAACATGGCCATGTGGAGCATGGACCCCACGAGACGTCAGATCTCATTCTTCCACTAACCCTCTCTCCCTCCAGAGCTCCACAAGAGGGGAAAATGAGATGGGAATTTGGTGATTAAGAGCTGCTATGTGACACACACACACATACACACACATACATATACACACACACACACACACACTCCAGCCATCTGTGACTACAGCCAGCACAATGAGAGCATAGAGCCATTAGAGGACCGTTGCTGCTCAGGAGATTGATCACCGAGTGGCCCTGTGCACTATTACACCACATGCATGTCATCATCCAGCACACTGCACTCCTATGCCACATGCACACACACACACACACACACACACACACACACACACACACGCACAACCTCCATTCAGGAATATGGTGCATGCCCAATTACAAAAAGGTCACATCCGCAATCACAAATATCATGTGTGGCAGTTGACATTTCAGACGGAGAGAGTGATAAACAAATATGTCTTGGAAAAAATGTCACGTGACAAACTGGATCCTCCAGACATCAATGTAAATTCATTTGGGAGTTCCGCTATGGCAAAAAAAATAATTTTGTCTGGAATTTTGTGGTAATGTGCCTGAACAGATAGTTGGGAGGATGCTCTGGCGAGGTTAAACACGTTCATGCTCAAGCCATTTGAGCATTTACTCACTGAGCATTCCCATTGCCACGCTCAATCATTTCCTTATCAGCCCCAGTGACCTCCAGTGCTAAACAAGCTGTGTCTGACTGGAGGCGAGTAAATAAATTCTGACAGACCTTGCGGAGAATGTGCCTACATGTCGGCTGAGTGGTGATCAACAAACACCCATACCCACACAATGTGCTTCAGATCAGGTGTAAACATGCGTTTGATCTCGCCCCAGATATGTTGGGTTTAAGGCATGGTTCATGGTTCTTGTTGCAGTTCCATGATACCTCATGTCTGCCTACACCCTCCAGTTAAACCAGTGCTTGACAGACAATGGAAATACAAGTGGGAACATATTTATGGGGAGAGACAACACCTAACCAATGCCTAGAAATGGACAAGTGAGAGTGACAGTTACTATTATGTGCTCAGGGTTTGACAACTACAGTTAACTTTTTGCTAGGTAAGTATATGGCAACAAACTGCAAACATTGACAAAATCTTTTCTTTAACTGTTTGGACAGTTAAAGAAAAAAAAATACCAAAAGCTGTATATAATGTATGTATAAATGTGCAGAGTGAACATCTGACTTAGTGTGCATGCAAAACCCTGCAACCCAGCAACAACACTTGGGTTAGCCCTTTCTGTACACTGGCATGCCAGACAGAAGCATATGGGGAGCTCTGGAGAGGCAAACAGGCATGAAAGCTCTTTTGTGTATTTACATGGTTTTTCCCCTACATTTGCCTGGGCAGCAGAGTGCTGAGATCACAGGCTGGTTACAGTAGCAAATTCATTCCTATCCTTGGCCTGATTGGATTGAAAGCAGATGTTCTGGGAGAGAGCCAGATTGGATTGACTGGAGTCTTCCTTGCTCTCTTTCAAAGACAACAGCTGGGAAACCGCTATCTAGCATAAAAAAAGAGAATAAGCATAACTAAGATGCCGTTTGAAACATTTCTCACTGTCAACTCTGATTAAAATTTTGCTAGTATTACCAAGATCTCTGCTGAGGGGTCAGTGCTATAATGATAGCAACACAACCCATTTGTACATAATCATAACAAAATAAAAAATGTAGCAAAAAAGTATTTTCTAGAGAGCAACATTTGAATTGTCACCACAGCACAGGTCTATCAGCACCTCTGCAGAACTTAAGCCCTGTTTGAGGAGCCGAGTTTCAGGCTGAACTTCATTGAGATTCAGGTCAGGGCCACATGCCCAGGGTGACTCCTCTGCAGCCGAAGCCTGACAATAGCAGCGGAGACAGCAGGCTGCCCTGGTGATAATCCCATCATTTATTTCAACCACACTCCTATTCACCGAGCCCTGCCATGAACAACGCGGCCTGGGTCTTCATGTCCACCGAGGCAAACGCAAAAAGACAATCTATTGTGTGAGGGCACAATAAATGAAATGGCACCGCTGCATAAAACTATGATTAAAAAAAAGAAAGAAAGAGAAAAAAAAAACAATGTGGAGTAAAGCTGCAAGCAGGCTTGCCTTACCAAACCAGTGATGCAGATGTTCACATACACACACACAGATACAGACACACAGACAGACACACACAGAGACACACACACATACAGTCTAAACACAAGGGAAAAAAAGAGGTGCAACATAAGCGCTGTTTGGTCGCCACTGCTGTCAAACTCATTACCGTCACACCACTTCGCCCTGCAGGGCTTGAGAGGCTGGCCGCGGTAAGGCTGTGCTTCCAAACAGCACTAGGAGTGAAGGTTGTGCACTGAGATAAGCCTTGGCTCTCCTAGCATCCTCCCTCCTTGCAGCAGACAGCCTCAGTGTGCTCTGGGTCCAGGCGACTGAGCATATTGATTTTGCATAAAGCTTAATGAAGTGTCCTGTTGTGACTATCACTCTGCCCAACGGTAACACTGCAGTGTTATGCAAGTCCCCGATAGTCACAGATTCAAATAGGCTCCGAAAGACTGTGTTTAACTAACAGATATTACTCACCCTATGCTCAATAGTCATTGATGTTGTTTGTTTACTGATAATGGTTATAAATGAAGGATGAAATGCATGAAAAATCTGTCAATATGTCTAAGATTGTCTGCTGTGGAACAGTCAAAGATTCATCCCTCTCATGCACCCTTTCATGCAAGAATCATCAGCACTTTTATGAAGAAAACAGTGCATTATTCCTTGACCGTAAACAAGCACTAAGCCATGAGTGGAGCTATGAATACAGAGAAAAAACAAATGAAATGCGACAGACACCAAACGAGTTTCATGAACATCACAAATACTTTAGCCTAAAAATAGCCTAAAATTACATTAAAAATGACAGTAATGCTTCTCTTTACACACACACACAAACACACACAGATTCTCCCAACCCCACAGATAAGACACACAAGGACATCACCACGATGACGAGCCTTATCAGGATCGTGTCTGCTTCGAACTCCTGTTTAGTCTGACCACACTACTGTGTGCAACCTTCTGCAGCAATATCTGTTGTTTGAGTGCAAGAGGTGGCAAAAAAATCTAATAAATGAAATAAATGAGGGATGGCCATAAAGAGATTGCCTGGGATAAGCCCAAACAGACCACTAGAGCAGACACCTAAGAGTACTAAAGCACAGTACACACGCAGTGACTCATAACTTACTCTGCTGGTTTATTGCCTGACTGTATGCATAAAAAAGGTTAATGTTTACAAGAAAGCTAAACTCTGGGAGAAGCAAGTGTCTTCACTTCTGATCGACTGTGTTGTGATTTAATATGCCAAGAATCTCCTAACTGGGTCAAAGAAAGTCATGTGATATTGAAACTACTACTACGACTACTACATTTACAGCACTTCAAATATCCCTCCTCACTATCCTCACTAACTGTGTCCCAGTTCTTTTATAACTGAAATCCCATTACATCTTATTTATAGTGCATCTTATTTTTCAGCCTCAATATGTGTGATGTGCTTATAAGTTCATTTGCATATAAGACATAATCTTCTATTTTACCCCAATTCCTTCCATTTTGGGAGACCGGCAAAGATTACCAGACATTTCTAAATGATTTCATATGATGAGCTCAGAACAGCCAAACCCGCAAAGAAGGGTGGCGTGCCTGTCAGAGAGGCAGAGCAGAGACAAGAGTGGTGTGAAGCGGTGGGCCAACATGCCAAACTGCAACCAACAGTGATGAGATAAACACATGTGAGGGATGGCCACATTTGGTAATCAAAAACAGATTGAGCTGAAGCACTACGCCTAATGTGGCGTTCCAGCTACTGCTGAGCTGGAGAGAGGAAAGGGTGGAAGGGTGTGGGTGTGGGCGTAAGTGTGTGCGTGAGTGTGAGTGTGAGTGTGAGTGTGATTGTGATTGTGATTGTGATTGTGAGTGAGTGAGTGAGAGATCAGATAATAAGAAGATAGCAAAAGAGGCAGAGCTACATCAACCACATGTGGCATTACTCCCCAAACCTGTAAACAGACCAAATTGGGGCTTTTTTGGGGGTGGTGGAGGGGAGAGTGCATTAGCAGGTCAGAACTCAGTGCTGCGGCTGCAGGAGCCGGAAGTATTGAGTTGCAGGTACAGAGGTCTGATTTCACAGGAATCTCCACAGGTGGGCCAGACAGTGGGAGAAAGTGTAGTGAAACTCAACTCAACCACAATATTTTTCTCTGAAACACCATCAGACACAACATATACCTCTCTGTAGCCTCAAAATGTCAAAACATTTGGGAAAAACAAGTGTGTAATAGTCACAACTGCAGTTTGTCCTTTCTATGGCCCCTGTAAGTAAAATACAAAGGAGCTACGAGAGACTGCCTAGTACACTGCTGAGTAATAAGCTGTAGAAATGGGTTCTTCCATATGAGTCAACTGTTCTGTGAGACAATTCTCCTGAAAAAAAACATTTCCCACAGCTGGCCAGAATGAAATTATTTCATCAGAATAGATCACACAAATGACTAAATTACTCTGAAACATGACTTAAATCTGGTGATTATTAAGGTATCTTAAAGTGAATTCATGTCAATGAAAACATAACATGTTCAATCTGCAGATGCCATTTCTTTTTATGTTAACTTTTTTCATTTGAAAGATCCAGATTTATTTAAACAGCATAACTATTACTATAGTATAACATACTATTCACTATGGTTTAGCTCTGCCTATGTTCTTGTTTGAAAATTTCTATTCATGCCATTTAAATGGCACAGAGATAGATGTGTGTTCACACTGAGACCTACCCTGCCCTGGCTAAGACTATGCTAATGATATATCACACACTCAGGGATCCTACCACCAACATGTCTGGGGACTCAATGTCATTAGCACAGAATGTGTGGCTGAGAGACACAACTAGGCAGGAATGTTGTCACTGTGATGCTAAGTACCACACAATGCACTCAAACACAACATTGCCCTCCGGCAGTCAAATCCCCAATATGGGCTGCTCTGCTGCACTGCTATTTGGCACTGAGCAGGACCATGGGTGATGCCATGCAGGCTGGCATGGATGGCAGCTCCAGTGGTGGCACAAGGCAATGCGGGGCAGGCTGGCGGGGGCCCTGCGGCTCCGTGTGGTCCACTGGCTCAGCTCTAATCCCCCTGGGTAATAAACGATGACAGCCACAGATGCTCCTCTCCGAGTGAGACCAATCAATTTGCCTTCTTCAGATTAACGTAAACGACTTAACCCTCCGTGTTACAAATCTACCAGCATTCTACACTCCCGAGTGGGGAATGGCTCTTCATAGTGGGCTGGGCAAGTATTCAGGAAACACTGCTTAGCTGGGAGTCCTCTGCAGCTGATGTGGTATCAATTAAGCATGACTGGTCACAACAATTTAAATTGAATGAGAAGAATTATATGGCCATCTTGAAAGTGTTTGCAGTAATGAGATGACAGGAGTTATAAATATTTAATAATGTATTACTTCACATTGTTTTTGAGGAAAAGTACTTGAATTACTAAGAGTGTTCTGCTATGACACAATGGTTAATTGCTCTCAGTATCAGTAACCTTCAAAGAGTAATTGGCATCAAGACCTGTGGTTGAGGCAAAGATCAGTGTGCCTTTTAAAATGGATTAAGGTCAAGAGTGACAAAATAATTTCCTGTAGTTCCAGCCGTGTTATAGTGTGTTACAGTTGTAGGCAAGAGATTCTCAGCAAGCACGCTTGGCCCGACCAGCCAAGTACACAGGAGTCTCTAGCCAAACACATTCCCCATAAGTCAGAGCTTCCATTAGACCCCTGTGAGTATGCACAGTAACAGCTTATTCCACAGCCAAAACATCTGAAAGGAAAACACAATTCTCTTTTGTAAATGTGTCTCTTTTCAAAGTAAGAATATTATCCAGTGAGAAAATGTAATGGCAAGCTGGACTAGCAATACTGTATGCCTAGCCTTAATTTAACTGTCAAAATTACATGAGCAACACCGTCATGGTAAGACTTCTTACAAGATAAAAACAGTCACTTTTTAACCATTTACAAACACAATAAAATGTGAACATCACTGCACATCTCAAAAAGCCTCCTGCCTAGTGCTGTATGACAGAACATGGCTAGGAACATACTGCTCATTTCATAAGCAGCATGCTATAGAGTCCTGCCTCCAGGCCATAGTTTGATCTTTTGTCCTGCAATGCAATGAGATATTCCCTAATTATCACACAGTCTGCCCCCAGGAAAGTCTGGCTAGCCTTCTGTGGCTGTTGGCCCTTGGGTCCTCCAAGGAATGTAGGTCTTTGTCACCACTGAATACAAATTCTGCACCCTCAAGAGGAACCCACTGCTGTAACTATGGCAACCATAAAAGGGGGTTTAATTTTTAATCCCTTAATATTAACAGTGAGAATGTTTAGAGCCACAGGAATGTATTGAGGTTCACGCTAAGTGGTTTATAATAGAGTAAAAACAAAAACAAAATTCTGTAGTGTAATTGCTCCATTTTAACCCAGAATAATCTTCACAGACAAAGCATGAAAATAACTTCTTTATGCATTATGGCAATAAGCACTTTAAAATGAACAAATGGTCTATGATGTATTAAGTGAAACACATAATCTCTACCCTTCTCACAGGTACAGGTGATTGTGATGCATTGCTGAATGGATCCAAAGACACAACAAAAAGCAAACAGATCTCAGAGCAGTGGGAATTCAGAGGCACACAATTTCCCCACGTCTGAGTGGCTCAAAACAATCAGGGTGGACCCTGAGAGCATCTCTCAGCAAAGCATAGTAACTGGTGACATTTCGTCTCAGCCGCTGCACACACAGCCCATTGATGTCAGTGAGAAGGGGGGGGGGGGGGTGAGAGAGGTGTGCTTGCCTACCAAGAGCCCTTGAAGATCTCCATGCCTCTTCTTCAGCCCCAGCCCGTCAACCCATCCAGGCCTCTCCTATGAGACTAAAACCCACTGCTTTAATAAGCAGCCTGCTGTAGCTCATTCAGAGGTTCCCTGATTCAAAGGACCCCCCTCCAAGTGAGAAATCCACTTAGAGAAAAACCATATTTACAAGCAGATTTATCTTAAAATGAAAAGATGTAAAATCATCATTCAAGCAAATAATTTTGAATATGGTAGGATCATGAGGTGAAACTGGATGTATTGCCTAGTGGTACATAATATGAGCGCCACACATTGCTGCATGTAACATCCAAAGAAACTGAATATCCATTCATACCCTTCACACATCTTTTGAACCACAAGTCTTACAGATTGGCCCCTATGAGTTACACATATCAACACACATACATACTGTTCACACATGTTCACAGTCTGAATTCCTTCTTTAAGATAATGGTTTGTGTAATCAAGGGGTGAAGATATCCTGGCAAGCCAAAATAGCTTACATGCTATGAGCCTAGTAGGGCTACCAAGTTTCATTAGCCTCATGTGTTGGTGTCCCCAAAACTGTAGACTGAAATTTTCTTCCCCCAAAAAACAGCCAATCTGACAATTTTGGTGGCACTACACTACACAAGGGTGGTTGAGGGCTCATTGGAATACGTGTCCTTTTCTTAGGACACATGAGCCCAGTCAAGTTCTATGCCCAGTGAGTTTGAAGTGACTGACCAAAGTACGCTTGATTGCCAAGATTGCCACAGCTAGTGTACCCGCCAGGACCAAAAGCTACTAGGCGGATAGTGGATCTACATACTTTGAGTTTAATAATGCCCGGCATTTCAGTGGGGACGGGGACAGATGACCAAAAAACAATGAAGGAAAAAACAAAACAAAACAAAAACAATTTGATGAATGCTGCACTAGCTAACCTAGTGGTAGTGATAACTGTAAAAAAGGAACCAGTGAAGCAAAGTTTTGTCAGTGTCCTCACCATTCATCATCAAATGTAAAAGTTATATAAGAGCATCTGACCACAGTAAATGAAAGCAAGATATATTTTTATTTTTAATTATTAATTTTTTATTTTGATAATTTCCTCAGCATGAGTGTTCCTTGCGTGGTGAGAAGGACTAGAAGTGAGGAAGCTCAATAAGTGGAAACCTGGCGGTACAGTTTTCACTTTGGGCCAAATTGAATATCTTTCACCGTCCGTCCCTGGGCTTGATGTGATTAGTTCCTCCCGAGAGGCTTATGCAACGCTTCTCTGTTTGATTGGGAGAGTGCGGCTGTCATGTCAATGCATCTGCTGCTGCACTGACACTGATACCAACACACACACGCACACACAGAGTGCAAGGCCTTTTGATATCAAGTTAGACTGATAAGTCTCCAACCCTGAAGCCTCTTGATTGTAACAAACTCTAGAAGGACTTTTAATTAGAATACACTATCATCGGTGTTGGCATAGATAAAAGTGTAGCGTAGAAGACAGTAGAAGAATCCAAGATAATCAATAGAGCATTTCACATTTATTAGAGACAGACATTAGTCTGTGGATGTTCTGTATAAGACTAGCTTACTTAAGCGTGAAGACATCCCATGGTAAATATGTATAGGAAATGTAAAGAGAGTTTGTCATCACATCACGTCATGGCAGCGGAACCTGTGGAGGACAACATGCCCGTGACTACTGAATGATTTCATGGGGCAGCACCATTCTACCAGAATGCGTTCTCACCATATGAATATCAATTAAGAGTTCATCATCTGTAAGCCATGGTGTCTACCAGAAGGGAAGAATGTAATTGTGGCATGGCGTGGCATGTCATGGCAGTAGTTAGAAACGCACACCAGTGACATGAACTATGCCAAAGGATGCCAAAAATCAATATAACAATGTCGTTTTCACTGTTGATTAGTGCATTTAGTGATAAAAGAAGGCAAAGTGACGGCTATCAAAGAACCCCTATTTTGAAGTAAAGCTCATCTTTGTAACATCTAATCTGACGTCCCAAGACCAGCATCCTTGCGGTAGACTTGCCTTCTGTGTTTACATTTCTTCATTTCAAGCCTTTACTTACTACCTTACTCACTGCACTGAATCCTGCATTGAGTAGAATCACTCTGGTTTCCATAGGAACTGTTCATCTATGTATTCATCTCTGGTGCAATCTCCATTCTGCATTGGCAAGAGAGAGAGAGAAAAAAAGGGAAAATGACAAGCAGGTGCTTCTTTTGTACAAATAAGCTTTCGCCTGATTGATTGGCCATGGATGTCATACACATCAGGTCTGCACAGGACTTGCCTGTGGGATTCAACTGTGTGTCAACTGTAAAGACATAAATGAAAGCTGTATTGTTGGGATTCATGCAAGGGGACTATGCACTGGGGAGACAATGGAGTATGCCCACTTTCATGATTAGTTACGTTAGCTTTGATCCGACATAAAACATCCAGGATGAATATGAATGATAATTTCAGAAAAGAGAATTTCTCAGAATGTCTCTATAAAACTTCACAAAAATTCTCAATTGGTCTTTTCGGGCATGTGCTACTCCTCTTATAATTCATTTCTACACAAAGATTAATGTCTTACAACATCTAGAAGGACAAATGAGACACCATGTTCTCCAAGGCATCAGATGAGAGCTTCATCATCTTCATCATCAATGTCACATGAACATAGCAGTGCTTTGATATTTAAACAAGCTTAGGAGGGTTACCATGAACAGATCTTCACCAGGAAATTAGAGGAGCAGTCTGTGGGGATCTGCAGGGGAGATGAACCATCACAGAACTGATATGATGATACTTCCTGGTATGTGAGAAAGATGCAGTCAAAGTGTCTGTCCCAAAAAAGTCCCACCCAGCTGGCCAGCCAGCCGGCCAGACAAGTCGAACAAGCTGAATACCAGATGATTTAAATAGGGGGAGGGGGATTTTTAGCAAAAAGGAGAGATGAGGGGGCTTTTATGGGATCCTTAAAGTCCACTTGGCATTTGAGGAAACACCATGCAGCTGTTGGCATTCCAGCAGTCATGAGTGAAATGCAGAGCTTCATCCCAGTGCACTCAGACAAACAGACACACACACATACAAAGCAAAAATAGGTCATATGAGGCAGACAGCAGACCGGGTTAACATCAAGGAGAAAATCAGAGAGTAACAAAGAGGGGGGATCATGCCATGGATGTGTAGAAGTGAGTGGCAGTGCACTATCAAGATCCCAATCCTCAGCACCTGATCAGCAATGAATAAATAACAGAAAACAGCTTAGAGGATCAAAACACATGAAGGAGAGAACTGGAAGTGCTGGTCGCTTGAAGGCTCCTCTGCCAGCTTACAGACTCTGCCACAGAGACATAGCCCAAAGAATTACCATGGCAACCCTGAGACAGACATGACGCAGACTATGCTACTCATTGGCGTGGCCAACACATACATACGGAGCAAGGAGGGGCATGGGAGAAGAGGAAAATAAAGCACAACCTTGGGGCCAATGGGGCACTCCTCCATCACAAAGCAAGCAGCAAATAATCAGCGCTTAATTAATGAAGCCTGGGTGAAGGGAGTCTAATCAAACCACAAAAAAGAAATCACAAATCAGAGTTAACAAATTCGTCACAAAGAATGACTGACTGAAGAAAGGGTGGGGGGTGGGGGAATCAAATGGAAATTTAAGTTCAGGGTTTAGTATAATCCACCCAGTGTAGTGTTGGCGAGACTGAGAGCTAACCTCCCTCAGGATCCTGCTGGGAGACTCAGAGGCCTCAGACAAAAAGGATTCCATGACAACACATCAAGATGTTTTTTTCCAAGAGAAATCCCATTGGGTGAGAGAAATCATACTGGCCTCTTTTGTTTCCATCATTTCCTCCTGTCCGATGCACATGCGGCATTGCACGCATGCACACAAACACACACACACGCATGCACGCAAGCACGCAATCATGCAATCACACCATACCACACTAAAATGGTTTCACAAATTCGTTCACCTGATGATCAGCCAGCCTTTAAGAAGGCATTGAATCATTACAGGATGTTTACAGTAGAAGCACATAATGTCTAAGAAAAGTATATTCACTATTCCAGCCTGCATCTGCCAGGCAGATCAAAACAGACCTGGCATGTTCTTAAACAACAGGTCAAAAGTGATAGTACCTCTTTCCAAATGTTCTCCTTAACATTTCACTTGCTTTGCACACCCTATGTTGTGCACAGTACTCACAACTAGGACTCTCAAAAACAATCACAGAGAACCTAAAGCTCAGTAGATTCCTCCAAAAGAACTAGTGACTATAACAGATCAACCCACTAACATACAGAAGAATAATTCAGATAAAAGCTTTATTTCTCCACAGTGATTTTTTTTTCAAAAGGCTAATCAGAACAAAAGGGTATATCAGCAGCACATTTGATTGCATAGAATCAAGATTCAACAAATCACCTCTCAATATTCACAGGTTAAACTGCAACGGCCCACCATGTTATCTGAGGAGGACACACGCACAACTGTAGTCCTAGTGTTGTTACCAGAGTAAGACTAGAAAGGACATAAGGCCAACACAGACACTGGGTCTAACTATGAGAAATTTTATCAGTGCACCAGCAGCCCATACTTGATGTAGTGAATACCAACTGAATAGACATTGTGTGTCATGTGAACTAATGTCTTGAGACTAATGCATTTCAATCTACAGTGTGCATTGGAGCATGTCTAAAATGGTTTCCTGCATATCCAACACATTCTCCATTTTCAGGAGCGGGTGGGTTAGGGAGGGGCAGAGACTCTGTGCCTGATGGAAAGCCAGGCTGTCTGTGGAAGAAGAGGCATTTGGCAGCTAGATATCCATAGCAGTCCTTTCTCTATATAGTGCTTTATAACTTTTGATGGTCAATAGCCAACTGTTGGGGAGGGGGGGTGGGGCCCAGGGGTTCCCTTGCTCATGGTGCCTCTACTCATCCAAGAGAGCCGGCTCCTCGTTAGCATTCATCAGAGAGCAGGGCCTCACGGCCGAGTTGGCCTGACCAGTAATTACTTTGCACCTCACATGAGTAATTGTGTGCTGGGCTGCAAGTCGGTAGGCTGATCACTACGCTGCCATGTTTGTCCTAAAGTGAATGGGAGGATTGCCATGACCTGCTTTCTAGGTCGGCCTGGCTGTTATTTTGTGTGTTCTTGTTTTTTCCCCCTCTTGAGGCATGTGAATGGGGTTATGAAGCCTCTCAAGTCCTTTGAGAGCATATCAGCCAATGGTCAGCCATCATGTTAAGGCATGACCATAGCAGGATGAGGATGTCATCACTGGTCCTCCAGTGTCATCAAGGATCACGTGTTATCCAGCAATTATCTCCATGCCGCAAATACCGTCATTTATCACTCATTATATTAATAACATAATTAAAAGCTGTTAATGTTGTTACAATGACCTCTGTGTACTTCTCGCTACTCTAGTTCCCAGCATTTTTGTATGTGTATTTCTGTCCTCTCTCTGACCCATGAGGTGCTTTCTCACGGTTAAGAATAGGGTACAAGGAAGGATGATACGCACACACAAACACAACAGTGGCTCAGCTGGAACAAACCATTTGCTAGGTGAACAGTGGTGTCCTGTTGGATAAACTGAGCAGCCTTGTGTTGTTGCTTCGCTGGAACGCGCACGTCTCTCTGAGAGCTTTAACCTCTGACCCCCTCAGTGAAAGGCCTAGCATGACTGAAGCATGGCCTCGCCACGCTAATTTAAGACAAACCTCAGCAAAACGAGAGAGAGAGAGAGAGATCAGGGAGGGGAGGGCATTAAACATCACTAAAGATTTATCAGGTTGTATGTAAACCCAGGGGGCCAAGAGCTAATTAAAAGAAAATTGTGCATGTGGTAGAATAGGAGGGGTCCCTCTGACAAATAATGGGGGGGGATGGGGAGTTGTAGTCTTGAGTCGTTCATTAAGGCATTGCTAAAGTGATTTTAATCTAAAGTCAGAAAATGTGGTGAAGCTTTTCACAGGATTATCGCCAAGCACAATCTACTCACTCCCTTTCTGCCGATGGTTACACCAGCGCATTCATGAATAACACTACTACATAATAATCCTCCAGAGGTTTAGCATAAACAGTGTCAAAAACAAAAACGATGAGCACAGAACATGATCTTGTGTCTTGGGATGTACGACTGACTCCAAACACTACAATGTTGTTTACGCTCACAGAGATGTGTTACAAGCTGAACTAGGCAACACATAAAAGACCTTGAAACTCATGATTCATGAAGTCTGAGGAAGACCTAGCAATTCCTTTATTATTTAAATTGTTTTCATAGCGAAGCAATACACAAAGAACTAGAGCAAGATCATAAATGTGCTCAACAGATTGTAAGCTTAACCTGGTGTGAGGTTTTGATACATGTGTATCATACTTGTGTACCATTGTTGTTTCAAGTTTAATGTTCTATACTCTGACAGTCTACATAAACAACCTCTCAGGTATTGGAATGATGCATAGGCGTACTTTTGTTCATCATCCGACAAGGGCAAAGTACACAACTGTCAGTCCGGAAGATAAACATGCAAACAAAGCAAACAAAAACAGGAAGGCTGATCCACTACAGAGCTATGCTCAATTTCACTTGAATCCGAGGTTACTCAAATCGGCATGGTTTTCCCATGGATGGTTCTTTCCCTGAGACAAATACGGGCCATGCTCATCCCTCTTGCCAGCCCCAAGAGACTTCCCCCCTCCCCCCACACTCTAAAATAGTGTTCTCCAGCTGACACTCAACCAAACACCAACACATAGCCTCATAATTCGTTCAAATGTTCCCAGGGTTGCAATCAAAATAGCCCCAGGTGGTCAAAGCAGAGATGAAGTTCTCTGTGGTTCCTGTAATGGGGGCTCCTATACATAAAGTGAATATGAGTAGATTCAATTATTACATAAATATATTAAATTCTCCTGAGAAACAACAGTCCATCACCCTTTAGTGATAGCCCATTTAGACAAAGGACTTATCCTTCCGTCAATAATCAACTCATCCACTCACGTTTTTGCCAAGGTATGGCTCTCCAGAGAGAGATCAAATCCCCCTTTATCAAGGTATAAAGCCTACTCAATGCCAGAGACATATCTTTCACTGCCACAGAACAGAAACCTGTTCAAACAGGCCAGAGAGCTGTTGGGTCCCAAAATTATAAGGCTAGGGCCTTTAACTTTCCCTACCATTCTCCAACCCAGCATCCTACGCAATCAAACTCAAGCCACCCAGCTTGAGGGAGAGAAAAGACTGTTTTCTATCAGTCACTGCTGCCTTAATTTCCCATTAGGATGCTGCTTCCTGCAGTACACGAGTGGCTCGATAGCTATTAAAAATCACAAATGTCACGGCAGAATGGCACAGATGATTCTAGCCTATGACACTTTGGGCTGTGGTAGATAACAAAACCTCGCCTCATTACTCACTCATGTAGATGCTCACATAAGCCATTTGAGCCAGGACTCAGTGACTTAAGACTGCCAGCAAGAGAGACATTTTTTTAGATATGTCAAGATATATTTCCATTGGTTTAAAGTTAGTTTTTCGATCTGTCCCAACTCTGTAATGCATCACCTGAAGAAGAGCCTATTCCTATCATAGAAATAATATCAGCACTGCTGCAAATTGCAAACATGTTGCTTCTTACACAGACATAATAATGTGAGGGTTGGCTGTGGATAATCCCTCTGAATATGGTGAGCTCTTCTGAAAATGAAACAATTTTATGGCCACCAGAACCAACCCATCATGCAACCAATGATCCTGTAGGAGAGGGGGGAGGGTGGGCATGGCAACCGAAAAGATTGAATCTCCAGTGAATTGAGAATTCTAAATTGGTTTGTATCTGCAGGTTTGTGCTCCTGTCCTCAGCTCCTCTCTCCAGAGCAATCTGTCCTGTTTACATTGAGTTTGTGGGGATGGCCAGGGGATAGACATTTAGAAAAGTGGGCTTGATCAACACACTCTAAAAGCTGACTTCATACAGGCTGTTTTTTTTTTTTGGACAAAGGATAAAAAAACAAAACAAAAAAAAACAAAAAACAAAAACACATCCCCTATTGCAAAACCAAGGTCAATATCTAGGGCAGACTGAGCACATCACGACACCTGCATGTCTACACTGTATCTGAAAATATCCAACATGCACTCTGTAAAGACCCTGTACACAAGGGATCCTTTTATATTAGCATTTGTAGAATGGCTTGGTACATTGGTTGCTGTATGCCTGGCTGCTATGTGGACACTCTTATAGGACATTCCCCTATGCAGAGAGGGAAAAATGTCTTCATCACAATACACAATGCTACATTCAAGACTATTTAATAGTGCTGGGCTGTCTGGGGAGTGTTGTTTGCTAGTTTCGCTGATTAGATTTGGTAAGATAAAGACAGAGACATCACCGCATAAGGACAGAGCTGTCCTTCGGCACTGCCGTAGGCTAATTAAGCTTCAGTTCATGACCTCAGATCACAGCCTTGAGGGATAAAATTACATCTTTCCCATCGCCAAAGCACTCAGAAGATTGCTAGCTTTATCATTCCCATTATAGCATTTAGAAAAAAAAACAGACCATAGTCCATCCATGTCACCCTGTTTAGCAACTGTGTGCTTTTGTATAATGTATAAGCAAGTGAAATGTATTTTTACACAAGAATATATAAATTTTGAAACAACAAAATGAATAATGCTAACAAAAACAATTGCAACACCACAACCTTCCTCAAATAATGACGTGGATGTGAGTATGCTGCTGGCTGGAATGAGAAACCATATGGTGTATGCTCAGGTGTAAAGTTCAGGTAAAACTGACCCAGTGGTTGGGGTGAGCCTAAAGCTGAGCAGATTATGGCGAGAAATCAACCAATCCTCTCAGTTCCTTCCTGATTGTCTTCCTCGTGACAATGGTCTGTCACGCAAATTTAAACACCCCAGCACACTCTCGTGACCCACTGTGCCAATAGCGGTTGCCACAGGAAGTTGTCTGGTGAACTGTGGGAAAAAAACTTAAGCCCAGTGCAACTGGAGACATGCCAACCAAAACTTGGGACAAAACCATTTTTTCAAACAGCCACACAATTACTCACTAAAGTATTTCTTATTTAAGACGTTCTTTCCCACTCCAGTGCTCCCCTCATCTACACACCAGCACAAGTACTTTTTTTCTCATACCTAGCGCTTTCCTTTTCTCTCCCTAAATCTAATTCTTTGTGAAAGCAAAGGCTTGCGGTTAGGGGAAAAAAATGATAAGCAACCAACCACCAAGAAAATAACATACCATAGTTTAGCACTTCCTCTCCACCCAGCTTAGAGCTTGGCCCATAAATCAACACTGTCAGATTCTTTCAAAAACAATGTAAAAAACCCACACTGGATCTTCAAATTGATCATTATCACTATTAATATTACTAGATTTTTTTAGATGTTGATCTCTCACCAGGCACAGGTGCAATACACATGTTAAAAGAATGTTTGATACAGTGAAATGTAAATTCAGATTCTTTTTTACACAATTTTCAACATTTCTTTCCACCACTGATTATTCTTAAGACTGTTCATAATAATAAGACCACCAACTCTGCACCATAAGCATCTACTTCTATGATTCCCAGACATTAAACAGATCCATGTCTCTATGGATGTTCAGAGAATGTATTTGCTCCATGAGCCTGAGAGAAGAGAAAAGGTGAATTTTCCTAAAGCACACATATTTCCTCATGAGTTCAAGAGAATACCCAAAGCTATACACAGGACATGAATGGGACAAATTCTGATCATGAGAATGTAGAGTTGTGACCTGAAGTATAAAATTATATTGAACTTTAGACAAAATTTAAACAAAAGAAACCATATTTAAAATAGTTTTCAGAGTATTTAGAGCACCACAAAATATTGGACTAAATAAAATAAATTATACCATATTAGGAATAAAATAAGCACTGTACTGTACTGCATACTGTAAATAATGTATTCAAAATCAAATCATAGTTCTCTAAACATGCATGTTCCCTTACAACTCTGTGTTCTAAGTTATTCATGTGTTATAGGACATGAAATGTTTGTTGCTTGCTAGTTCCACAGAACCACTAGAACATGAAAACAAAATGCCATTCTGACAAAGCTGTTCATGTCAAGCACCTACACAGGACCCAATACATGCAATAAGCTCCAAACAACTGGGCTCCAAACCAACCCAGCGCATTTCTGACATAATGTTGCATGTTTCTGACATGATGTAGTTATACCACAACACGTGAAGAAGGCTGAAACCCAGAGCGCCACTCACCGAGATGTCGAAGAGCTCCTCTGTGTCATCCAGCATGCGGACTCTGATGGTGACGTGACGGCCTGGGGGCATGACGGGTGGCTTGTGGCCTGGATCCAGCGTGCTGATGCCCATAGTCTCTGGGGCTCCTAGCCGCTGGCCTGCAGAGGCTCGAGGCTCTGGTTCCAACATGGTGCGTCCTCAATATGTCCTTCAGTCCTGCACACAGACACAACAATGACATTCATTACATTGGCTCTCATGTCCTGGGTTCTTTCCACCATGGAACACTAATGATGCCACAGTAAGGTGCTGTGCAAGGAAAGGCTTTTGCCCAACATCAGTTTAGAAATGCAGTGAATGTAATGAATAGGAGATCTATTCATTTTTGTAAAGACAATGTAATACAATGTTGAAAACACTCTCTGAAGGCAGCAAAAATCATATGCCTAACTGCTTGCTGAAAGAAAGAGAAAGCTCTTTGAATACATCAACAATGAATTTCCATTATATCCAGAGAAACAGACATCTCCTGAATCGGTTATGAACGTAGTAAAAATTCTATTAACTCTCTCAATTTTCACAAATGAGGCCAAAATAAAAAAGCCAAATTTCATCACCAGCAATTTACATAACCTTTCTGACATATTGTACTTGGCGGAAAACTTGGTACCACAATCATACCACAACTAAATAAACAGACACTATTTTTGCCATACAAAGGAAATAGTCAGAAATACCAATATAGATAGAAAATGCAGCGTTGCCACATCAACAACAGAGGGTGGGCACAGTGCCCTCCATCAAGTGCAGCAAAGTTGAAACACACCCAGTAAGTAAGAGCTACAACTGCAATATGGTGCTTCTATTGATATTCTATCTCCACGAGGGCAAGCTGCTTCCACAAGCAAACTGAATTTTTTTTTTTTTTTAAATGGTGGATACATGTGACATAAGCCCACATCCTTGACTTATTGCTCTTGGACCAAACACAACAAACTCATCACAGTTGATGAATGTGTTGACGAGCAGAAGGATCGGTAAGGTTGGGCAATCCTTCCCATCCCCAAACCCTTATTCCTCCAGGCTTCCCAGAGGGTCTGAAGAGTTCCACTCTGTTTATCACACATTCCATTGAAGTGATGTAACCTGAAGACCTGAATGAACTGGGCCATCTGAATGTGGGGGCAGCACGTCTGGAGACGAGTTGTGGAAACTTCACTATTAGCTTGACCAGACCCTTAAAGATAACAGCATCCAGTGGCTCACAATCCAGTTTTAAACAGAAATTAAATCATTACATTTCAAGTGTTTTCTGGGAAAGGTAAACACAAACAACTGAAATATTATCAAACTGATAATTTCAAGAGGTGATGTCACCATAGTATAATGCTAAAGTTTAATGTTATAACAACATGAGGGGAAACATAAGCAACCTGACACAGGAGAGAGGCATTAGCAAAAGGAAAATGTCAAAGGCTGTGAGCTGCAGGTATGAAGTTCAGACCTTCTAAAAGTTAATTTCACAAAGAGAAGAGGTTCGTTGTCTCCCTAAGGTTCACGAAACAGGTTATGTTCCTCTGTTCTTTGGTTCCAGCTGTCTGAAGTGAGTCCACAGTGACTCAAAACTTTACATCATTACTCTGAATGAATATTCAGCACATCTTAATTAAGCCACAGCAGCACAACCTGACATTCTTAACAGGACTGTAATAGCTCTAGTGGAGGCAAAGTGCTAATAATCACCAGCAGCTGTTCACAGCAGCCACAGAGGTAACATACATACACACACTGACCATACACACACTGATCATACACACACTGATCATACACACACTGACCATACACACACTGATAATACACACACTGACCATACACACACTGACCATACACACACTGACCATACACACACTGATCATACACACACTGACCATACACACACTGACCATACACACACTGATCATACACACACTGACCATACACGTACCTTATCTGAAGATATGAATACTAAGATGACACACACATCACATGAATACATGAGCACCATTCTCAACACACAATCCCATTCATTTCTGACAAGGCCTCTACACACAATGATCATTCCCCAAAGACATGGGAACTAATCTGTGATATCAAAGATTAGATGGATAATATCCTGTATGAGATTCCTAAATGAAATTGACCCTTGCCTGGCCTCAAGCTCATCAGTCAACAGGCATACCAAGCCTTCCAGCCGTCTTGTGTGGCCATATGGCCCATTGAAAGACATGCGTCTAGTGTTCATGGCCCTACACAGGGAATAGCTGATAGCAGACCAATCAAGAAAAAAAAACGGAATTCTCACCCATCACTGACTTTGTAAACCAGAAAGTGGAGAAGATCAAGTCGTTTCATTGTGTCTTTGAACTTGTTTGCTGCAGCCACATTCCCCATAAGCATGCAAGAAGGGGTAAATATAGACATGTCCATAAGTTTTGGACTAGAACAGAGAGCTCTCTGTTCAGTCAACTGTCTGTCGAATAAGTAACATCTTCTTGAAACTGCCCAGCTGCACTGTACAACTTAGCTGAGGGTGATGGAACTGGCAAATCATAAAACAGGACTAAGTAGTCTACATGAGGGTGTGGTTCTAAAAAGCTCTATGAAAATTTGAACAATCTCAAACTAAAAACCAAAGCAATGTCGTCTTCTAGGATGGGCAATTCAAAGCTATAAGGCAAACTGTCATAATACACTGTTGCATGCTTTATGGCTTGAAGAGGGGGAGGGGAAATGTTTGACAGGTCTTTAAGGCGAGAGATCAGTGCGTCATCAACATCATGCAATGGGATTTACTAACTCCAGCCCGTTCCACACATCTGCAAGCATCCATCATGCTTCTCTCAAAGAAAATACAGGTTAGGAGTATTACTGTTAGAGGTTACGCCAACGACAAACTCGATCAATACATTTAATAAACCAATTACAGAAGCTCTCCTAACTTAATAAATAGAAAAACCAATAAGCGCGCTAGTACCTGAGAGAAACCATCCTAAACCTAGTAGGCTATCCAACGCTTTCATAGTATGTAGGTTAGCGGACTAATCCTTGGGTGTCATGGACTGGGCTACAGCATGCACGGAAAGATCAGCACAAAGGTTATTTTTAATGCGCTTGGATGAACATAAAGGACAATTGGCTAATTTGTTTTTTTTTCTCGAAAAACGCTTTATTCGGGGGTAGTACCGTAAGATCTGCCATAAAATGAATGGCAGCGTGCAGCGCGCGATGCCTTGCCGGTTCCCCTACCTGCATCCTTTTTTAAGAATGCAGGGCATGTGTGTAGAACTTGCTTTTGCGGCTTTAAAACACCTTGTAAATTCTTAAGTGCGTTGCAACAATAAGTCCATTACGAGACATATTCTTCTTTAGGCCAGGCCATGCTGTGGTTGCCCACCGAAACTGAGAGCAGAAACCTGCATGAAAAAATCACTATTCCCTCCCCAACACTGATTTCAGTGCCGATGGCCTCGCAGTGGTATAGGCTAATAAAACGTTATAACAATTAAACCGCTTAAACCAAGACCAACAATGTCACCAATACCCCCAGGTTGTTCTCGGCTTTAAAGCTTATCTCCCTCAGAGACAGAAGTTGTGGCTCTATCGTTTTCCATTCAAGAAAAGGACGATATATGACTTACCCTGTCTGAAATTCAGCTAGATCCAAACGTAAATGTTCCAGGAATAGAAGAATGAAATACTCAACAGCAAGTTGGTCAGCCTTTCTGCCTTGGCCGGTTCAGATGCTTCTTGCGGCGGAGAGGACCTTTCTCCTGGTCGCCATGTCGGACGACTGCCTGTGGAAACAGGATTACATAGAAACGAGCGGCAGATCCACACTTAGCTTGTTACTCAAACAATAAAAGGACGCGCAGTGCCTCCAGCCATTGTAATTGGCATTGCAACTGCAAGGAGTCCGCTAGGAAAACTAAATTCTTAGCTCCATCTTGCGGCTTTGAGAGGGACAGTTGGTGTTCCCATACTAGTCACCTTCCAAAATAGTTAAAGAACAAAAGATAAATGTTCAAGCAATTACCAGGCCTAGATCAAGCAAATCAGTTACCTATGTATTTATCTATTTATCTATCTATGTGTCTCTGTGGATCTGTCTGTCTGGAAACTTTTATTTCCAAGGCATTCAGATAATCATATTTCGTTTCTTTGGAGTATCATCTCTGTGATAATGGTGCTCTCTTAGACACTGTTCTCTAGAGAAATGAGAAGAGTGAGTAGGTAACTATGATGATATGCTGAATTTTACTGCAGTTCTCATTTGCTTTGTTAGATAATTCAAATAAAATCCAACAAAGTTCACTTCTTTAAATTGTGCAAACTTCCACAGTGGATTAGACAACCTGCAAATGCACATAATTGGCTTAATTTGTCAATAATGTCATGTGTTTTGTGTATGCATCCACACATTTTTATGCCAGTGACATTGTCAGTGCTAGTAAAAAGAAAAGTCCCTGTATCACTTTCATGAACAAGATAGTCAGTGATTGTTGACTGTATAACTACTCATCAATTTAAACAGCAAAATGTTAAATTACTGTATTTGGGAGATCAAGCAGGGTTCATGTTTACTGTACTCCTAGGCTAATGAAACACTATGTAACAACGTCCTGTTTTTTATTTTGGCATCATCTTCAAATTAATTTGACTGAAAGGTGGATAGGCATATGTGTTATTCCACCAGCCATCCAGGATGTACTATGCAGTTTTGGGTGCAGGGTAGGAAAACATCCCCAAAACAAAAAATATCTTTTACAGCATGAAACTGCTGACTGTATTGCCATCAGACACAGATTAGCGTAATTCTAGCAGCACCAGCAAGGATCAGGGAAGTGTTTGGAAGTCTTTTTACACCAAAACTCCTTCAGCTCCTGGTGCCTTTATAAACTGCCCATAGGAGGAAGCATTTCATCATCCAATGGCAGCAATAATAAAAAGGAGACAGACCCATGTACTTAAATAACTAAAACTATCCCCCATAGCCTACAATATTGAGTCCCACAACTCTGTAATTAAACAACCTTCCGCTTCTGTTCACAAGTTTTCTGGTATGATTAATGATGCTCTCTAATGTCTGCTAAGTGGGTTTGACACAATGGTGTCAAAGCAATTCCTCAGAACTCAGAACATTTAGCACAGTTAAAGATGCCTGAAAGGGCAGAAGCCATTGATTGCGTTAGAGCCAATTTTCCCCGCTGCCCACCTGGTGTATTCTTCAGGAATGCTATCTCTGGCTGGCTTGGGGGCATTAGCTGAGTCGGAGGCCTTGATGATTCCCACCCACGCCTTGCCTCCATACAGCTGAGGCAGGGGAGGCAGATGAAAGGGCCCCACCATGTCGCAGAGGAGCCAGATTCAGGCTTTACATTCCTTTGCTGTCCACCCACCACTCCGCTGACTGGCATTGAATCCTCATCTGCCTTCTACACTGAAAGCACACTCTGGCTCTTGGAAGGGATGTATAGAGCTCAACAACAAGCAACTGCAAAAAGGACTGCACTGACGCTCAAGGCAGTCTCAGAGTGAATCATTTCTCTGCAGTTTGCTCATCATGGCTCTCTCATGACCTTCATTTACTGTTCTGCCAGTTTCTGGGAACATGGATACGTTTTTCTCTTTTAGTGCTGGAGCTGTCTGAAAGCAGAATTTTGCCAACACCTTACACTCCCAACACATTTTAACAAATTACTTTGAATCATTTTTGACCCTCCACCCTTTTAGTGTATGTTGTGTTTCATACAATAATATTCAAAACACAATGCAATAATTAATAACATTCTGTATAAATGCATCACCATTCTGAAGAGTAGCTGGGGAAGCTTCATGATTTATGGCTGCTTTGATGTCTCAGGGTCTGCTTACCATCGCTGCTGGGAAAAAAAAAAATAATGCCCAATTTTATCAACATTCCAACATGATAATGAATTTAACCTGTGGAGATGCAAAGAAAGCCATTCACTCAAGACATCCTAGAATATGGTTGATCTGAAAAAACAATGCGCTGAAATATCTCCTGAACATTGTGCTGATCTGATTTGCAGTTACCAGGAGTTCTGGTTTGAGTCTGTTTTTGTCAAAGAAGGTTCAACCAGTGATTAATCCCAGTTCACTTGTGCGGCTGTTTGCACCTTGTGCAGTATGGATCTTTTATAGTTGTTTTCAGATATAAAGTAATACCTTCTTTTGTGCAATTAGCTTCAACACAGATTGTGAATGAACTGACTTTGATGAAAACACATTCTATGACCAAATTATGGAGGATTGAAAAGGCTTCCCATGCTGTCTAACAGCACCGTGTGTGTGTGTGCGCTCTGCTAGCATGCCTATGTGTGCATACGTGTGCATCAATCATTAATAAATCAATTTAATACACATGTCCACATGCACACATAATTAAGTGGTGGTGTTTCCAAGCAGCTATTTATGATGTCTTGTTGCAGCGTCCGTATGGATAGAATTGTATGAACTCTGGCAGGCATGCAAAGACTGTGGCAGCGATTCAGCTTCTTAAATTTTACAAAAACTGGAACCTTTTCATCACAAGATACATGCACAATTCAGATCTTGGAATGTTAAAATTGTTTACCATGGTCTCGTTTTTTTGTATGCACATATTCACATGCAAGTTATGTCAAATTTTATTTGCTTTGAACCTTTAAATCACAAGAGACAGCATTGTTTTGTCTACATCATTTGGCTGGCTACTGGATTGCTAGGCCATTGGAGGCCATTTTGTTGTGTGAGCCAGACACCACTTTAGGTCAATAGAGCTATTAAGCCAAGCATTCACATACCAAATTTCATAATTATATTGTAAATATGGAAATATGTAAACCACAGTGCCCCAGATGGACGGGATTTTACAAAACCTGGCTTGCATCCACAGATTTTCATGGCGATACACTTTAGGTTTTGTGTGCCTCGGAACATCTCATGACAAGATATTGCCAATAAAGTTTCCATTATTCACTGGGTGGCACTTCATCCCAAATGAGTCGTATGATGGCCTCCTCAGAGACTTTGCAAATGCCTGCTTATGGAGTGACTCGAGGCATCAAAGTACAAGAAACTTATAGATGAAGTTTACCTGACAGACTGTAGATATGACAATAGACAGACACCTTATTCAGCCATGAAGACGCTGAGGAATATATTATACAAAACTTTTATATACTATCATGCTGTTATTCTCATTTTGGGTTTTTTGGGAGACCCCTGTAGAACCTCAGTATGAATGAGGAGAAAGCATCTTTTCATTTACTGTACCAGAATAGTACACACACCAGTAGATGGCATTAGAGTGATGACAAGTATAAATGATAAGTATAAATCATAGATTTCTGAAGCACTGGCAGTTATAAAAACGTGGCTGTCCTGGCTGGATTGTTTCTGCATGTGTCTGTGTTTCTATATGTGTGCATGATACCAGATAGGGTCAAAGCAGAGCACTCAGTATTTAAGGATCTTGGATGATACTCTATCTATGCAGCCATAAAGAATATGGGTATTAAGTATGGATTAGCACTAACAGACCATAAAGCTTTGGCCTCCACAATAAATGCTGAAGAATTACCCTCAACAGTTAGCATCAGCAATGCTTCCAGTGGTGATGTCACTGAAAACTGATCTAAAGACACTGATCTAAATTACACTGTTTTACTGTGTCAGATTGAGGAGCATAAGAGTAACCTCTGCACCATGCATGATGATGTAGTGGCTGCTCTGTTTGAGGATGGTAAACCTCTTCATAAACAACACAGGAGGAACATAGCATAATATAATCTATAATCATAGTATAATATAATATAACCTAGGCAAGGCCCAAATCTTGAGATTAAAAAGCTTGCCAGTGCCAGATATAAGTATGCTGTTCATTTTATATCTAGAAATGAGCAAGCTATGAGGGCTGATTCTATGCCAAGTGAAATGATGTGTAACAATGTTTTTGAAGACTTTTGGAAAGTGGTGAGGTCCCTCAATAATTGTAAACCTTCCCTCCCTTGTACTGTTGTAAGACTTCCTAGAGAAGATGATGTTGCTGAATTAGGGAGACAGCACTATTGTACCCTTTTTAACTGTTTAAAATATGCTCCATATGTGGACTCTGCTGTCAGTGATGAATCAGTAGAGTATCTGTCCCCTTTAGAGTGTCCAATAGTGTCAGGCAGGGAGAAATGTGTCCCCTGTCTTATTTAATTGATATGTTGATGTACTGTCTAGACGGTTGAGAGCTTTCAACACTGGCTGTATGATTGGTGGCGTGCTGGTAAATCACCTTATGTATGCAGATGACCTTGTTACCTTTAGTCCAAGTAGTGCTGGGCTGCAGCACTACATTTTGTATAATTCTAGCAGTGCTGTTTTAATATGTAGAACCAAACAGGACAAATGGCTCAATTTCCCTGAGTTCCCTGAGTTCAAACTGTCGAATATTAGTCTTGAGGTCTGTAATACCTTGTTTATTGTATTACAGATTATATGAATGATGATATATACAGACAGTGTTGTAAGTTATATGCACAGGCAAACACATTGTACATACATTTAGCTGTTATACTCAAGTTAAAGTGACTGTTCAAAGCATACTGTACACCACTCTACACTTCCCATCTGTAGTCATCATTTTATATGCAATGATGCAATAAGAATTCTACTTAAGATTCCCAGAGGAGGGTGTGCTTGTCAGATGTTTGTGTCTGTAAGAGTGAGCACACTTAAAGCGCTTTTCAGAAACCTGATGTTTAAGTTTAAGCAACGTCTGGATGAAACAGCATCATAGTTGCACTCTCAAATCCCACTGCGAGTTGTTCCTGTTACACATCCAGACTGAGGGTGCATTGTCTGAAATGTAAGGTGAATTACAGATCTAGACTGAGGGTGCATTGTCTGAAATGTAAGGTGAATTACAGATCTAGACTGAGGGTGCATTGTCTGAAATGTAAGGTGAATTACAGATCTAGACTGAGGGTGCATTGTCTGAAATGTAAGGTGAATTGCAGATCTAGACTGAGGGTGCATTGTATGAAATGTAAGGTGAATTACAGATCTAGACTGAGGGTGCATTGTCTGAAATGTAAGGTGAATTACAGATCTAGACTGAGGGTGCATTGTCTGAAATGTAAGGTGAATTACAGATCTAGACTGAGGGTGCATTGTCTGAAATGTAAGGTGAATTACAGATCTAGACTGAGGGTGCATTGTCTGAAATGTAAGGTGAATTACAGATCTAGACTGAGGGTGCATTGTATGAAATGTAAGGTGAATTACAGATCTAGACTGAGGGTGCATTGTATGAAATGTAAGGTGAATTCTCTATGCTGGAACATCTAAATGTGAAACGTGAGTGTGAAAGACAATAAGCTGATTTGAAAACACTTCATGAATAGGAAATGATTGGACCTCATGCTCTTCATCCAAAAAATAAACAGTTCCAAGAGACTGTAAAATCCTTATTATCTGCATTATGACTCTTGGTTGTAAACATTAGGATAATAAATGTACAGCCATGTTTGTAAGAGAGTAAACAACTGGATGGAGGGTACACTGGTTTCTCAACTCAGTGCCAGCTGTCCTTACCTGCCCAGGGAAACATTCATTCTTTTTCAGTATACAGTCTGAAAAATGTCTCTTGCCAGTGAGGCTTGAGGCTATGATGACAGAGGTAGACAGAGCGGATCTGAGTAGATCAGAGTGCTGAGGAGGGTTGTTACTGCTCTGTGTGTGTGTGTGTGTGTGTGTGTGTGTGGCTACAGCCCTACAGGATGCTGCATTGTTTGTTCAGGTGTCACTGAGAGAGAATGCTGCATGACAATGAAGTCAAGACCAAACAGGATATCAACTACTGCGGGGCCTCTCTCGTCAAAACAGCCTGATTTTGAAATCCTGAGAACACATCTATTTTGTTTACCCATGTTTTCTGACTGAGGTGAACAAACATGCTGTCTAACGTCTGGTGTAACAAATTGCAGTGACAGGAACAGTGAACCCATGTCATATAGCCAGAGATGCTTGTGTAGTGGACACAGTGGTAGAGATGCAGTTATGGTTAAATAAGAACCCTTTGCAGTGCTGTGAAAGAATGCAGTAATTAGAAACACTTTAAATACCTGTTACATAATGGTCTGATTCTGACAGGGGCATATCATAAATATATGATGAATAAATGTGATTAAAAAATGAAATTAATCGCCTCCAAATTTCAGTTACATTTCCTTAGCTGTTTCTCAGATCAGATATATTTCTATGATTAGACTGATGCTGATTAATTTTTATCAGTATCTGACAACATTCAGGGATCCTTCCTAACACAGATATTCCTGGAATGCTGGAGTAGGAGGGTGCAGACACACACACAGAGAGAGAGAGAGAGAGAGAGAGAGAGAAAGAGAAAGAGAGAGAGAGACACACACACACACAGCTGATCAAACTGGGAGGAGAGGATTGTTTCTTTATGAGTGGAGGAGGCCCATCAGCTCCATGGGGATGGGGGCAGACACTGTGTCTGTCTCCTACTCAGAGCCCCTCTGGCTGGGTCTTCTACTCCAGACCCCGAGTCTGACTTGAGCAGCAGGGATGCTGCCTGGCATGCATGCTCCGCTAAGAAAACCCAGCCACAGCAGATATGTAATAAAGAGAATGCTATTGAAATAAAGCTTGCAATGCCTCACCTAGTCCATCTTTAAATACGGTCAACTACAAGCTATAAATACAAAACATGGATCTCAGTTTAATAGCATACAGCGGAGTTGTAAAGTGGATTTTTCTAGAAAACCATATTGGAGGGCAGAAACATTTCCTTCAGAGGAATTGGCCACTGATGAGCCGTGCAAAGCTGCTGCAAAGTCAGTGATCATCTAGGTTCACTTGGTGCCTTAGGAAAGCACCACCTCAAAACTTCAACAGTTCTTCTGTTTCCTCTTGGCTCATGCTCCAATGTCAAAATATAGGTAGACAAAACATGTGCTAAAATTGTTTATTACTGTTTTAACAAACCAACCAATGGAGGATTTCCATTTTACACCAGCAGAGGGCCCCGTCATTGTCCAAACATGCTGTATACAGGGCATTCTTGGTCATGTTATCATTAAGAGGCCTTTGCATTGCACAGCGGCAGGTGATCTTTCTGATTTCCGTTTGGGGGTTTGAGGGCGAGGTTTAGCATGTATCCCTCGAGTGAAGCACACTCCCTTTATAAAGGGAGTGTGCAAATGCTAAGAGGGGAATTGTAAATGTGATTCACAGACACATGATCTCTAAAACACTACAACGCTGAAACAAACACTGGGTCAGAGCTGACAACAGAATGTTGGTAAGAATGTTGGTAACACACACACACACACAGTGAGGCTCCCCTACCAAATTGTGATCATGCTCTGTGGTAGCATTTTTGCCATAGCAGAGAGCTCTTAATCCACAGATAAAAAATGCATAAGCACAAGATGGAACCCGTCCATGATGGTTGTGTTTATCGCCCTACTACAAACACACACACACACACACGCACACACACACACGCACACACACAGAGAGAACAGCACGGACTGGGCCTGTCCATTCCTACAGCTGCAAATTAGACTGTGAAATTGACAACTCATGTGTTGCCATCTGGTTGCCATGACACCTAGTCATTAGGGCTTCATGACAGTCGTACACAGGCGTGTGCTGCATCTTGCTTAGGTCTCCTCCACATTGGCTCCCATCTGATTGGCTCACAGATGGAATGCTGGAGTGTCTGCAAAGTTTTTTTTTTTCTTTTGGCTCTACCTGTACATAGAAAGAGAACTTATCCATGTGTGTGTGTCTGTGCATGTGACACAGTTGCTTCCTACAGTTCTGTCCAGGGAGCAGTCCGCCATCACACATCTTCATTTGGGCGCATAGGCTTATCACAGCTGCTGTTTTTTATGGGATCTCATTACCTAATTAATCTAACCTTAACACATGACTGTTACAGTTCATCTGTGAGTGTTTGTGGGAGAGTGTGTGTGCATGTGTGAGTCACTGCTCTGGAGCAGCTGTCTCATTCCAGTGTGGGGAGTGGAGCTCCCCTCAGAAAGGCACTAAGGGGGAGGGAGGTGTCCCGCATCACATCTGGAGAGACAAATAAACTCTGGGATCACAGAGAGCTAATCTAGACCATCCTCTGTAAACTCCCACCCTTCACCCCCCCAACCTACGACCCATGCACGTACACACACACACACACACACACACACACACACACACACACGTGCACTCTGTGGCGGTCCAGGCAACCACATTCCTTCCTTGTATTGTGATAATATTTTTAGAGGAGAGCAGAAGAGTGGACTGGAGTGGACCATCTCCCCGGCTGTGTGGACTCGGTGACAGTAGGACGAGAAGAAGAGAGGAGAGGATCGCGTGACTTACTCTCCCCTCTCTGCTGCTCCTCCTACTCCTCCTCTTCCACCTCGGCATTTCACAACCCTAGATGAGTTTCTCAGGTGGAAAAAAAGCACCACCTTGTGTCTTGCACAACCCAGGGCCTCTCTTGTTCAGGGTGCACAGGTACACACACCCTGAGTCTGCCCATCATTAATACATGAGGCCAAGTACATGAGGTGGAGCGATTTTTGGCATGGTGGGTGAGAGAGTAGGTGAGTGAATGAGTGAGTGGGTGGGTGAGAGAGTAGGTGAGTGAATGAGTGAGTGGCTGGGTGAGAGAGTAGGTGGGCATGCAGGCTGGCAGGCGGCCGAAACGGTGGGGAGGGCTGGGGCACTTTGAAGAAGCTCTAGTGTCCCAGAGCTTTGAAAAACCTCCTGGTTATGTAATGTGTTCTTCGAGTCCACCCCTCACTGCCTCTGTGTGTGTGTGTGTGTAGGGAGCCTCACAACCGATAATGACTGCAGCAGGCGCAGACAAAGTGGGGACAGCAGGGAGGCAGGTTTTGTCTCTGTCTGAAAGACGGACGTCTCACAAGGGTGGGCGTTGACTGGTGACGGCTGTCTCTGTCTTGGACACTTTACCAGTGACATCTTTGGGTCTATTAACAACTTTTCCTCCAGAGGGGTCGGATGTGGTTCCTGTGAGCCCTCTTTTTTTTTCATCTCTCCTCATGCGAATGGGGACAATCTGTGAATTAAACACTAAAGCGAGAGCTAGGCTTGGCAGAAAGCTGATCCGCCAGGGAATCAAAACTTTTGTCATTCCTTTCAAGTGTTTCATTGTTCCTGTCCAGTATTCAGCACCCAACCCTCTCCGGGAAGAGAATTCGTCTTGAATTAGCGCAGCCCAGATATAAAAACACAAGTAATTTTCAGCTTCAATTCAGATCAGCAAATAGACCTTATCCTCCTGCCCGGAAGTTACATCTCCTCCAAGAGGACAATGTCCTTCCCAGTGAACCCCAACCCCATGGCTCAAATTGGAATCGCTGATCTGACCAGAAGCAGCAGCAATGTTCTCTCTTAAGCACCATTGAAAAAACAGCTGAGACAATTTATCAGCGAAAGCGCTGGCCATCCCAATTGTATTTAGCTAATTGTGTAATTCCATTATCTCTATCCAAGGCTGTCCCACTGGATGGTGTGAGCATGTGTGTGTGTATGTGTGCTGAGCGGGCCCTGATCCTGGACCTGCTGGCTGCTGGCCCTGTGTGGGCATACGGCTCTGGAGCTCCTCCAGCGGGTCCCCTGCGGCTGACAGGGAGCCGGGGGCTGCCAGTGGAGAGAGAAGAGAGAGAGGAAGGGGAGGGAGAGAGGAGAGGAGGGCTGGGTGGCAGAGGATGAGCTGAGCCCATCATCTCTACTGTGGGCTGGGATCAGGCGTAGGGGGAGTATAACTAGGACACTGGCCAGACATTATGGATAATGGGTGCAGATACATATAGCACTTGATGCCGCATAGCCAAGAACTCATATGAACTACAACAGCAATGCAAAGCACACATCTATTCATACTGTATATAAAGAAGGTTGTTATGTGTATGGCTCAAATTGCAGGACTGGTAAAACACTTATTTGCGTGGACACACACACACACACACACACGCTCCACATTGCACAAATGGATATTAACAGGACCTTAGTGCGAGGTTCGCGTTTTGTGTTTGCCCAGCTGTCTTCTTCTGACAGCGTTATGAGTCTCTCTCAGCACCTTCCTCCAGGCTGTTGGGGGCTGGGATACTAATTGGCAATATCAGTATCCATGACTGCAGTCAACTAAAGCTCCACTGGTGCCATTCTTTGAGCAGTACAGCCCCTCTCCCGAACATGTACACACACACACACACACACACACACACACACACAAGCGCATCATGCCCTATATGTAACTGCCTAGATCCAGTACGTTTGATCAATGGGCAGGGAACAGCTAATCATCCGCTTTTGGTTTCTGATACAAAATTAAACAAGCTGCTCAAAAATTCACAGGGCAAAAATCATCCAGAGAAAAGCAAAACTGTTCTGCCTGCACTAAAATAGGTCAAGTCTCCTCTTTCGAGCAACAGCATCAGAGAAAATGCAAGGGGAAAACCTGCAGAGTCGTGTTGAACACACTTTATTGTTTAGATGCCAAATGAAACCGTGTCACCATTCAGTTAGGGAGGGGGAGAAAGAGTAAATACTCACATAAAAAAATAGAAAAGAAACCAAAAAAAAAAAAAAAAAGAAGAAGTCAACAATGAGAATGGACAGAGGGAACCCTGTCCTCCCTCTGGTTATCACAGATGTGCACAGCAGACCAGTGTCCTGGTTCCAGACGTAAGTGTGTTTTGGCTGGCGGATTTCTACCTCCTGAAAAAATAAATCTAAAAAATGATCAATGGTCCTCTTTTTTTGTTTGTTTGTTTTACTAGCCATGCATACAGTTGACAATTCCACATGAGTGTTAACGTCTGTGTCTCAAGAGGAGCTGGCACCTTCCATACAAAATTATTTACATTATAGTTAATTACTGTACTTATTAGCATCGTCATTATTATTACACTATTATCACTATGTTTTTTTTTTTTAATGAATTCTCTGAATACATAAAGATGAGTGAGAAGCTAACAAGCACTCAGCACCTCAAAGTATCTCGATACCCAATCAGAGACCATGACAGAAGTGGCTAGTAGAACGATTGATGGCACCTTATGAGAAAATGTCCTCCATTCCTGATAACATAGTTTCCTCACTCCAGATGGAGTCTAGTTCCAAGGACTCCCTCGGAAATGAAGTCCATATTCCACTGTGCGGAACCACCCTCAGTGGAACAACAACAAAAAAAATGACAGGTTGAGGGAGAGACACCTGTGTACTTTCTTAAAAGATCTCCAAAAAATAAGAGAACTAACGGTGAATACATCATTGTACTGATGTTCAAGGACAAGAGATGGGCTTTCACATATATTTCTTCAATCCTTTTTCTCGAAACAAGAAAAACAGAAACGAAAAAGATAAAAAGAGGAGGAAACAAACGACAAGAAAGAACTGAGGCGCTTTCAAGTCGCCTCTTTGGTTGTGACAGCGATGAGTACAAAACATCCTCTTGGTTGGAGGTATGGTTTCTTTAGTTCTGTGGAGAGAGAAACCTGGTACACAAATCAATTACCCATCAATGTTTAAAACAAGTGGATTGGATGGGGGATGGGGGGTAATCTCTTCTCTTGGGATACTGAGCAGTGAATGTCTGCCACTGTGCCTTGGTGACTTAAAGTGAGGAAGGCTCAAGCTAAAGAAAAAGAAATGGAAAAAAAAAAAAGTGCACAGAAAAACTGGGTCATGTCAACAAAATGCATACACGCTCTCACACACCCACCCACACCCCGAACACACACATACACACAAAATGAAACCAGTTTCAATGAAATATTACCAAATCATACCACAGCGAAACATAAAAAAGCTTCTTTAAAAATCCTGCACTGAAATCTCAATTTCCTCAACCACAGAAAACAGGATGACCTAAGGCGAGTGCTCTTCTATTTTTGTTTTTGTCCACTCTCTCAGCTCGTATGGCTCTATGGCAGAGATGCTTCTTCTCTTTGCCACTGAATTATAAACAAAACCATTTTTTACTTGAATTACTTTATGAGGGATTGGATTTGTATGCACCAAAAAATGTGAATATCCTTTGCCTTTCACCACTCAAGTGTTTCTGTTTGTTTTCCTTCCCCATCCTGTTGGGAGACTCCAAACAAAGCCCTGGTGGGCTCTGTGGCTATTGTATATTGCAAGAGGAGCAGCAAGGGTCATCCTTGTCTGGCTGGGCTGCGTAGTCCATCTGCCGCACGATCTCCGCAAACAGTTCGTCCACCATGGTTTTGCTTTTGGCCGAGGTCTCCATGAAGGGGCAGCCCCACTCCTCGGCCAGGGCCTGCCCCTCACTTGACGACACTTCCCGCTCACTCTCCAGGTCCACCTTATTGCCCACCAGAATCACCGGAACCTTCTCATACCTGCCAAGAACAAGAACACCACAAGCGTTTCAGTTTTTCCATCTCATCATCTTACAACATCTTTCTTTTGGCCAAATACCTTTCAAGTACCTTTCATCACTCACTGTAAACTCTCCCCATCTGCTGCTTCTTAAAGTAACTAACTAAGGGCTGTGGTACAGATACACACACTTACTTTGATACACAACGCTTTCACACTGAAACAACAAAATAACAAGACAACTTCATGTGATAAGGTCAGCTTGTTGACTTCAGCCTCTTGCGCTTAGGGAATAAAGCTCAATAAGGCCTACAAGCAGAAAGTGGACATTACAGTGCCATATTCTCTAAGGACAGGAGAGAAGAGGGAGAGGAGAGAGCCTTAATCCACTGTGCATTAAACTCCGCATCGTGGCGAGAGGGATAGTATCACTTGCGAGAGTGCCACGAACCACATGTTACATCAGTTATTCTTGTTCTCTGAGTCATGTTATGTAACGTGGAAACTGTCTACAAGCCCAGAAGACTTGAAACGAAGATGTGTAGGATGTGAGAACAGCAGTTTAAAGCAGAGTGTTACATATGAGCCCACACCACCTTCAGGTTGCAGGAGAACTATTCCTGTAGTCTGAAGATTACTTTGGTTATGCACCAGTATGTCTTCCATGCCTAACATTTAGTATATTTGCAGTACAACATAGAGGCAGACACTGTTTGGGAAAAATGGTGCTGTTGCACAACATATCAATACCAGTTGTTAAAATCACACATGATTGCTCCAGTCTGGTTCTCTCATTTTCCCAGTAATAAAGGCCACAGTATCAAATCCATGAACAGTGTTTGCTCCAACTTTTAAGCAGCTCCAATCCAAATGGATTTTGTTTTAGAAAAGTCTAAACATTATTAGTGTCCCTTAAACAAAAACTTACTTTGACAAAATATGTTCAATGGTGCTCCTATGTCTCTCTAAGCATTTCTGCATAGAAGGCATTTACAGCATATGGACAACGGACAACACTAGGACAAAACAGCACTGACCATCCCATTCATTCAGGGCTAATCAATGTCTAGGAGCACAGCAATAATAAAAAGGAACAAGTTCTCTGCATGTTACTGACAGCATCATAAGAGAATTACCCAACCACTCAACCACCTCTGGGCATCAACCATCATTACCACTTTCAAAGGTTAGCCTTCCAAGCATGAAATATTCATAGCATTAAATTATTAACTGTTTTGCAAAAGGGAAAAGAAAAAAAAAAAGACACCCAGCCATTGCTAACAGACAGCTAACAATGAGAATGAAGAGCAGCAGGGAGGAAAAGAAAGAGAGGAAGAGGGAAGAAAGGGAGGGGAAAAACATCAGAGTAACTTCTGTGTGAACGATCACGGTTCGCAGCTGGCACCTGAGACCGACACAGCAGACAGGCAGGCAGACAGACAGGCAGGCAGGCAGGAAGAGAGAGAAAGAATCGAAGATTGTCTCAAAGACAAAATGACTTCACAGGCAGTGGAATATCCACCAAGGACTGTAATCGCTGCCTTGCTGCTATAAGCCTTGGCTAAGAATAACCACTTGGAAATATTGACCGATGGCTGCACTAGAGGAGCTCTGACAGGGGTGTTGAAAGTATGAAAATTGGCCCTGGTGTTCTCTAAACATAATGTACAACTGGAAATCAAATCAATGACACCAGTCTATCAATACATTCTAATGACTTAAGGGGCAAACGGCCCATTGGACTTGGTTTCTGATTCGGAAATGATTTGCTGCTTTGGGATATCAATCTTTCAGTCATAACACAGGCATAAACCCAGAGCAGACTTAACCGTGTTGATGCAGCTGATCAAGCATGCTGTGCTTACACGGGACAGAAAAAGAACATCGAGCTAACCAGAGCTGTGTTTCCATTTGGGCTCTTAGTGTGCTATTTGGCTGTGGGTATGAGGTTGCAGCAACAGCATGCACCATAGTCTCTCCACGTCTTTTTCTGTTTTTAAGGAAACCCTAATTACACAGTGCTGGGATGAAGGTGTGTGTATGTATGTGTGTGTGTGTGTGTGTGTGTGTGTGTGTGTGGTGGGGGGTACTCTGCGGCGACACCCCATTAAGACACATGCTAGAAAACGCCTTACCACTCCACCCCACCCCCGTTTCCATCCCAAGAGGCTGGTCTACTCCAAACAGAGTGGTGGTGTAGTGCTGTGATTAGCCTAACCACCCCCCCACCCACCCACACACACACACACCACCCCACTATACACACACCACCCAATATACACACATCTCTGGGTGGGCCACAGATCATTACATGAGACAGCATGCAGCCAAATGACTACAGATTACAGGCTGCCCTCATTTCACTCTAGGTTCCTGAAGGCTAGCCAGGATGCTTCTGTACAGTATATATATCTAGTGTACATCTCTGTAACTATGGACGGTTGTATGAGTGACTTTCAGTCTGTACTAGAAAGACATACTTTTGTTAGCCTGTTTGCTGTGTGTGTGTGTGTGTATGTGTATGTGAGCACATGCAAATGTGCAAATGAGGGTTTTGCTAAGGAATACATAAGGATATAATGGCTGGATTTCTGGAGCACTGATGAGCTTGTAAGCCGGCTCCTCTCCCTCTTCAGCGGTCACAGATCTCTACCTCCCTCCCGAGAAAAGAAATTACTCTCCTTTGTCTTTAACTGTACAGATAAAAACAAGCACTTGATTTCGCTGACAGTGGATGGAGATCAGAGCTGTAGATTGCTGGAGGACAGCTAACATTGTTTTTACCCCCAGAAGGGCGGGGAAAATAAAAGTCTGTCTTCTCCTCCCAGCGGTCCACCATACACACACACACACACACACACACACACACAGAGACAATAATAGCTGAGTGGTGGGAGATGCCAGGTGGCTGCAACTTCCTCCCTCTGGAGCGGAGCGGGGGCTCTCTGGGGCCCTGGAACATGGATGGGCGCAGAATGCTGCCTATAACACGGCGCACTGCAATCTGGCGCCGTTGGAGGAGGGACTCCAAAAATAGCCGTAATAACAGAGGAGGGAAACCTGCAATCTTGGAGAGGTGTAGCGCAGACGGCTGCCACAGAGAGAGGTTTTTCGCACGGAAGGTGCTTGGAGCTTGACGGGAGTAGGCTGCCTATGAAACTGCCCCCCCCCCACACACACACACACACAGCACCCACAGAAGAGCTTTCAATTCTACACTTGAAACTCACTCCTTTCACTCCCCATCCCATCCCTCCCCAATTCACTCGCTCCACAGACTGCCACCGACAACCCACCTCTAACTATACACCCACACAGAAATTGGCAAAGAACATGCTCACACAAATACTCTCCCCTACACACATAAACACACACAGCCCTCCACACCAAGACAGGCTGCCTATATCGAAGCACTCTCCCTGCAAATACCCAGAGCACCTCTCCCAGACACACCTTATATATAATGTATGACACATCAACTGATCTAGCTGAGGGGCGGTGGGAGCCGGCAAACTCTGATGCTAATGCTAGCACTCGTGCTCCAGCCCCAGACGGTGGGAGTGAGCTGCTCACTCGACCCGCATGGCCAGACAGCAGGATTTAGAGCACTGCAGCCAAGTCTGTGCTCACGGCTAAACTACCACTATTTCTTGGGTCCTGTGCTGCCTGGATCTTGAGCTGCATTTTTTTGTGGCTCTGCAGACATAAGGTCGCCAAATATGCCAAGAAAGAGGGTTACTGTATTTGGCTAAAGACCCCTTACATGGACATCACTGCATATTACTTATGAGCTGTTTCCTTATGTTGGCCTGTTTATCTTAAAGCTACACACACACAATGCTGTTCTTTTATATTAAAATAACAGCATTTAATGGACTTGGATGGTAATGACTCTACTACATACACAGAGTGTCTGCTATTGCTACTCCTGGGACACCAGTTAATCACTCACTGTAACATTCCCATTGTGGGTACGCGTCTTTTCATCAGGTCCAGACAAACAGCCCTTAGTGCTAAATGTGCATGTACCCTGTGTGGTAACGATTTACAAAACAAAAAGTGTTACATTGCTACTTTTATACCAAAGACATTGATTAATTTGTAAAAGAAGTAAACAGATCTAATGCAGGTCACAGGCCAGGCAAGCGATGGACAGGAAGTGGACAGGGCCGAGAGGCGTACCCTCAAACTTTGGGCTAGCACAGCCTCGCTAATTGCATATTGTAGCTTTTAAGTGTAAGCCTTCACACTAGCCTTTTAAAATGGTGTGATATATGGTCGTAGCGTTTCAGGTGATTAAGAATTGACTATTGGAGACACATCAAATAGCCTCTCTGGTCGGCCAGAGCCGAGGGTGCGTCTCAGTACTTTGGAAACACTCTAAGGATATGACTATGTCACGAGGCATAAATCAGGCCAAACCTCTGCAAAATCAGACCCTGAATGGCTTTATCTGCCACAGTAATCACTGCTATTTGCTGGGCTAGGAAATCCGGCCCCCCTGCTTTGGAGCTGTACAGCAAGAGCTTTAGCAGGTTGCCGTGGCTGCTCGAGTCAGGGCCCCTAACTAGCTCAGCAGAGGCTTACTGTACGAGGGCCGCTGCTGCGTCATCGCGCGATGGAGCACGCCAGCAAGAGCCCACTGAGGGTGATGCTGAAACGGGCAAATGATAAAAACAGACAACAGCTGACACATAACCTAATTCTTCTCCTCCAGTCTTGCCACAGTGTCTCCAACATTCTGTGTCTGCAGTCTCAGGGCTGCAGGAGGAAACCATTTCCTCCTCCACTGCACTTCCTGTGAAACCTCAGCTACTATTCTCAGCCCAGGGAGAGACAGAAGGGTAAGGAGAGGAGCAAGAGAGGAGCTGGCTGAGTCTTCCTGGATCAGAGATGTATAACACATCTGGTGCTACTCAATCAGCGTTGTCTTTGCGAAATCAATACAGCTTCAAGTGTAGCATACAGTTGAAAAGGAAGGCAAAAGAAAGGGGACAATTCAAACACTTCTTAAAACAAGCTAGCACGCAATTTAAACCTTGTGTTTACAGAGGTGAAGTCCATTGCTTTTAATGAGTTTCCTTGGATCATGAACACAGACCAAAAAAAAAAAACGGTTCAAATACATGCTAGATTTGTCACCTGTTCTATGCAATCATTTCAATCGTCACCGCTCTGAGCAGCAGCCTTCTACAGCACTCTGAAAGTCTGGTCCTGCAATCATTTGTCATTGCATTCCTCAGTCTGTTCACAAACTGCAGAAACGGTACACTGCACCTTTGAATGGAGACGCAAAATCAAAGCTGGCAAAAATCACATGCACCCCTCTCAACTCCCAGGATGATTGCTTACAGCAGTCCTTGTGAATGAAATGCTCATTTTGGGGGGATGGGGGAGGTGTTGCTCAGTCAAGGGCACAAACAAAAACAGATTTTGTTAAAACTGCTGCAACAACAGCCCTAGAGACAACTAGGCCTACAAATGTGATGTATTTTGTGTCAAATTATGCAGGGCAGAAAATCCAGATAAGGAACTTTTTTCAGCAAAAAGATTTAAGTGACTTATATGTTTAATGGCCTACAATAACCAAAGATATGAAATCCACTGATGTATTTTTTATTAGGACCAAAGGCACTTGTTTAATCCAGTCTGTCTACTGAGGAGAGTATGGTGTGGCAATAACACACATGGAGCCGGCACTTGAGGGATTAAATAAGCAGTGCTGAGAATCACACATCCATTCTCCGTCACTGAGAACGATGGTGGGAAGCAGCTCTAATATTCCCGATGGGATTGGGACGCAGAAAGTAATAAGGCGCCTTTCTTGTGCGTTTCATCAGTCATCTCTCTCTCTCTCTTTCTCTCGGCTCGGTCACTCTGCAGTCGGCACATCCAGGGCAGGCTGTCGGCAGTCATCACCTGTGCTGTGTTGACTGTACCGGAGTGTCTGGGCTGATGAACCTCGTGGCTGAGCCATTGGCAGCGCTAGTTCATCATCTCTACCCATCACCTCCGCTAATAACGAGGTGTAACACCGTGTGGCCCCGACGCTGATGCGGTGTGACAGGGGGCGATGAGACGTGTGTGACACAGGCCAATGCCTCTGACCCGCCGGACGGCACTTCTGGCCGTAGACCGGGAGGGAGAGGCAGGGCTGGCAGCAGCAGCGACAGCTGCAGAAGCCACGGGCTGTCACCACAGGGAAAATTCATCAATAAGGTGTGTGTGTGTGTGTGTGAAGCAGGGCTGGTGTGCATGCACATGTGGTGTTTGGCATGAAACTAAAGTCTTGCTGCTGATGAGGTCTGGAGAAGCTGAGAGAAGCATTAAGACCAAATCTGGGTCAAATTTGAAAAGGTTAGCCTAGATTCAACAGGAGGAGCTGGAGGCCACACTACCCAACCTTATTAGGGTTTGGCCTTCGCTGCGTTATAGATCTGCACTGATCAATGCATTCATCATGCCACATCTACATGCACTACATCCTAGAAAGAGCCTGTTTTCTTTCCCTACTCTTCAAAGGCTGACAAATGCAATTTGCGATTTAGGACAAGTACTCTAATGAGCACTGCCCTAGGAAAAAACCCACACAATAAAGCTTAACTCTAAAGGTCATCCCTAAACGCTGTTGCTGGAAACAACCACCAATTTTGCATGTTTGTGAAATACTACACAAAGGCTACAGGGGTAAGTGAGCAGATGTACAATGAACCCAGCCACCCCAACCCCCTCAGACCCCCTTAACCTCCCCAAACTTTGCTTAATAAACACAGGCTTCTGTTCACATCACATGCTCCCAGCTAATAAACAGGCCTAAACAGTGAACTCTTCCCTCGTCATATTGAGCCTCATGTACAGACTGCACATTTCTCCTGTAACTTTCACAAAAATTCTGATTTTCACCAGCATTGCATTGGGCATTCTTCTTGGGGATCCAAAAAGGACTGAAGGGCTGACTTGTTCATGCAGAAAGAGTTATTTTGTAGCCCAACATCTTTTTTTAAACAAATTACTTCCATTATTATACAAAACTGTAAGGTCTTTCAGTATAAACACTGCACAAGACATTTTAATTACACATCAATTGCAAATGCAAATTTATGCAAGGAATAAGCCGACTCTTTGCTGTTCCCACCCTGCTGCAGTATATCCACAGTTTTGCCTTCTCTTCTCTGCCTCAACTTTTCTTTTCAGTCTCTCGTGTGCTTTCTAATGTGTATGCACACAGCCCTGTTCTCAAGCCCTTTTATGAGGATCACTGGGGCATTTACCTGTGCCATTAGTGAAAAGACTACTACAAGTTTTCAATTCACAAAGACAGTGATACTGAAGAAGAGACGTGGTTACAGAACACATTATGAATCTGATGTAGACTTTTGGACTTCCATCAACCTTGGAGGATATTTTGGTGAATGATTTTCAGCTGACTTTTTTTTTATTCCATTTGCACATTCCACTAAAAATGCACTCGTAGACAGTTTTGAGTCTAACATTTTGAGAAAGACTGTTAAACCTCTGAGGTAAACGCTTTGACTCAAGCTAAAAAAGTAAATGGCAAAATCCAAATGTCTGCCCTAAGTGCTCAGGCCTGCACCTTCAAGGACCTAACTGACATGAACTGACATGGTTGGCTGATTCAAGGCAGTTAAGTCTGAGGGTTCTGGTCTTAAGGTTAGGAGACTGGGATTGAGTCATTGTCAATTCTGGTTTCTACATATAGTTTTGCATTTTTAAGCTTTTTAGTGAGCATTTGTGCAACTGAAATAACCATATCCTGAAGATTCACTGTTAAGATAGTGCTATACCATGGCAGACAAGGCTAATTAGCCCAAGCAATGCGCAGGCATGGATGCTTATCTATACTGAGCCATGTGATTGATTATCGCTCACCACTCTTATCCGATGTGTACACAGTGGGTTGGTGATTCAATACTACTACTACTATGCAAGTCAACCAACTCCATGGCATAGCAAATGAAAACTATCTATCTGAATCATCCAATACAGACGTGAAGCAGCTCTTGTGCCAAGCCTTGCTAATGGATTGCAGAAGGCCTGATCCGTCATATAGGCCTATGTGTGAGCACCAAGGCGACGCTGACAAAGCTTAAGCCTGTTGGCGCATTCCACACAAATTACTGAACCAATTACCCCAGTCCAAAGATACTGTAGGTTAATCTTTCAAGATGTCTAGGGGAGACAGTTTAAATGAGCTTCTTTCAAATGGTTTATTTGTCAGTAGTGTCGGTTTTATGTCCACCCTGAAGTTTGAGCCTCGGTGGGTTTCTCTTTCACCTTCTCAGCGCAATCCTGCTGTTCATCAATCTGAATTCTTCCCTCCACCTCACTTTTTTCACCAAAACAAATCCTTGTATCAGGATCAAAACTAACAAGGAAAACAAGGCAAGTGTAAGATAGGGGCAGGGGCAGGTTAGGCTAATCTCTGCACTCATTCAACCTGACGTCCATTTACCAAAATCCTTGATTGCTAACGGGTTAGCAACTTAGTTGGTTGCAATAGAATTCCTTATTGCCAACCAACTAAGTTGCTAACTTAGTCAACTAGGGTTAGGGTTAGCAACCATGGTTTTGAGAAAGGTGTCCCTGGTTGGGAGCCTGCTTCTGGTCTTCTCTGTGCTGAGCCATCATGCAGGCTACAGCTCCCCCCCAAGATCTATATAGGCCTAATACAATTACAAACATGTCAAAACAGATTTGCACTCATCATCTTACTACTATAACATTGAACAGTGCTCAGTTGGAATTGAAGAGAACTAAGCAAAGTGTTCATCAATTACATCAATCTTCATACAGAAAGTGCACAGACTCACAGGGTCAAATTTATGAGGCCTATATTTAGCATGACACTTTTTCCCATATAAAAATGTGATTCAGAAATCTGTTAGTTTTACAAAACTATTAGTCAGACACCGTCTGTCTTCTGACTTATCTTCTGCTGTTAAGTAAAATCCCTCGATAACATCTCCAGAGTTCAGTGATAGGACACTGAGTGTAAACATTATGCTCTTTTTGGAGAGTAGTCTAAGCACTCTCTAAAAGTATAGTCTGGTGTTTTAGGGCAAGGTCAACAAAATACTTATCTTAAATTTATGATGGAGGTCAATGAAGGCAACAAGCATCAAGGAGAGTGTTAAAGGGGTGAGTCAAAGAAGCAATGGCACCCAATGATAGTGTCAGTGCACTGAGCTGGCTCATGGACAGCTCATATTTGCATTGTCTAGCCCTATATACCTAGTATGCGGAGCTGAGGACAAGCACACATGTGTAGGCAGCAGGCAACCAGCGGTGCCAGTAATGGGAAAGAGGGCTTCAGTCTTTCAGCAGAATGTATTGAACGAGTTAACCACTTCCATTCCTTTCCTTTGTCTTCTCGCCATTAAGGCCACCCACCGAACAACGGGCAGTAAAAATGCAGTGGGCCTCTACATAAAGGAGACACCCAGCACAGCAGGGGATGCTAGGGCTTGTTAACAAAAGCCAACTGCAACAGCATGCTTACAGTACACACAAAAGGCCCAAGGTGAGAATGTGGGGTTGAACTATGGTGGTTTTGTGGGCAAAGAGAACAGAGTTCCAAAGTAAACTTTGCAAACCCCAAACAGAAAAATGACAGCGAAACGCAAAACCAACCGCAACACAGTCACCTGGGGCAACACGACCGTCAAGAGACCACGAACAGTATGTGTGCGTCAAGCCGTACGGTATTGACACCAGGCTGAGCGTGGCAACCGCAAGACAAGTCTGTTACGACCAGATGTCCCACCCCAGTAAGACTATGCTGCTTAACATGGTGACTCGCCAAATTCTATTTTATGATCAGAACTCTAGCCTGGATCATGTGGGGTATGAACACACAAGAGGTAACAGATCTGGCTTCACAGGTATAATGACATAGGCAGATCACACTAAAGCCAGTCCAACTTGCACACACCACATCGACACCCCGGCTTAAGACACCATGAACTAAGAACCATTCTGCTGAATAAATCTCAGATATCAGTATGATTTTATGTGACTTTTTAATGCATATTTACTACACTGACAGAGAGGGGCATTTCCCCTCTTGATTCTAACTAGGCCTAAACTTGTCCCTCCTGACTTAGAAGGGAGATCACTTTACATGGTCATCAACTTAACTCAGGAGTTGCCAAAATGGTCCTACAAACAAGAACCCTTCCTGCTATCAATCTGTAAGTCCTGTCATCGTACAGAAGTGCGACCTAATGCAAGCAATATCCAAATAATTATTAGGGCAAGTTGCCACACAGAAGATTCTGTTTGTGCATGTTTACTCTTTCCAAAAAGCTTGTGCTCAAGTTTTTTTTTTTTTAATTAAAAACATCACTCTCTCAACAACTCTCTGTCCCTCTCTCTCTCTGCAGGAACGGGCCTTTCTGTGGGATTCTGATTTTTTTTTTTTTTAACCCTACCCCTCCTCCGAATATAGCCACTCCTAACGGCGTACAGCTTTAGCCCTATTCCGGGATGTGCTGCCAAAAGTGTCCCTCCTTCTGCAGGGCTCCAAAAGCAGTGAATTGTGGGTGCTGTGCTTGGCTCTCTCAGAGGGGCTGCAGAACTGTGGACAACTTATCAAAGTTACCAAGCTTCACACCCGAGTTTCACACTCGCTTCCCTCTCTCCCTCCCACACACACACACACACACAGTGGGCTAATAAAAGAGGTTGAAAAGAGCCTAGTCAGGCAAACACTTTCTGATTGACAGGAGGACAGAGGGGGGCACACACAGGGTAACTATGGCCTAGATGAAACTGACTGTAGTGACAGTGTGACTATAAGAATGCAAAAAGCCAGTGGTCAAAACTGCAAACTGGATCACACACACAGGCACCTCAGCAGGTAACTGCAGACCCTAAGCAGCTCCAACAGGTGAGGGACTTGCTCTGGGAATGTGTGGCTTGTTTCCATCAATAACTCATCCATCCACACTGCCAGAGCACTGGCATAGTGAATATCTTGGCATATTTAACACGGTTTCCAAAATGTCCAGACGGGCTTGAGCTGATTTTTTGTTTTGTTTTTGAATGAGGTCATAGTTGCAACATAGACAATCAAAGTGCATCACTACAGACCTGAGGAAAAGTGCGGAATTTCAGAAATTAGTCTTCTTACACTATTAATAAAAAACAACAATCTGCTCTAAAATGCATGTAATGAGTAGGCCTACTGTTCTTTTGCATGAGTGGCTTGGCTACATTAGATGAAGCAATCACTGGCCACAACGATCAGATGGTAGACCATCTGCAACACAGTAGCTCACTGCACTGGGTATCTATAAGGTCAAGACATTACATTTCACGTAAGAACAAGTGATCCCTTTTACATCTCCCCACCTTTTAACTCTGATGATCTGATCCCTCATTGGTTTGATGTCTTGGAAACTCTGTTGGTTGACGAGACTGTACACCAAAATGAAGCCTTGGCCGTTCTTGATGTAGAGATCCCGCATGGACGCAAACTGCTCAGTGCCAGCCGTGTCCAGAATCTCCAGCACAGAGGGCGAGGAATCCACCTCAATTTCTTTACGGTAAAAATCCTCTATTGTGGGATCATACTTTTCAATGAACGTCCCGGTGACGAACTGCACCGTGAGGGCGGATTTCCCGACCCCACCGCTTCCGAGGACCACCACTTTGTACTCGCGCATCGCTCCCGTGTTTTAAGGGATAAAACAAAAATATTGTCGGATGCTCTCACTTATCATTCGGCATTGATTTTTTTTTAAATAAATCCTCGTAAAATAACTGTCAATCGAGCTACAGACTGCATCCCATTCTTATGGGAATGTAAAGACTATGGCTAACGTTACCTCGCTTACCACTGCTTAGCTATGAGAAATAAACAGCCAGAGCACAAAGACTTGGTGCCCAGAGATGGCTTTCATTGTAAAAATTCCCCGAGGCAGCCTAGACATTGATGATGATTTGATTTCAGACGCCCGTATTTCCCCGCATACATCAAGATAGAACAAAACGACTCGGCAATGAATAACTTGTGGTTTTTCATCTGTTTAGCTCGCCATTGCAAAGCATTATAAAAAGCCAAAACTTGCTCCTGTGAGAACATTGGGGGGGGGGGGGGGGGAGCTGGAAAGACCCCGTTTTTTCTCCTCCGAGAGACGCTTGCGCTGTCCGACGAATTACCGTTAAATGACTATGAATCTCAAGAGTTGATAAAGCAAGTTTCGTCCCTTTGATTTCCTTTCATCTTCGCTCATCTCTCTCCCGGTTCTTATTCACACACCAATACATTCCTGGCCGCCATACTCTCGGGTGGAGACCCACCGCCGCCGTGCAAACAGCCGTTCTCCTCTCGGCTTCCGTAGCGACGAAAAAGAGACGTCTTTCTCCTCACTTAACAGATATGTATGTAGTCCAATGGCCGCATCCAGTCGCCAGAAACCTCGCCCACGGATCTATGGACTAAACACCAAAAGGACCAGTACAAAGCCAAGGGCTGGATTTCCGTTTGTGTGTCAAACCCCTCACGATTCGGTTGCCACAGTGACATCTCTAGAGCATTTATCCAATAGCAGAAGCTTAAGGATGTGTATCCAAGAAGAGCCTGTGTCGGATGATGCTGTTGCTATGGTAACGTTAATATTAAAGTCTTTTAAAAACATCTCTGAAACATAGTTTTATCTTCAAAGTTTGTGGTAGAGTTTATGCACGTAGCCTGCAAGTTAATGCTCTTATGTGCCAAAACAGTTTAACAGATTGAATTATCAACTAAGCTGAGGGAGAGTTACCTAGGCCTAACCGTGATCCAGGCAGGTCCAACTTCCAAGCAGTAGGCTATAGACCTAAGGGGAAGCCTTTGGTCTCAAGACCAAAATGAATCATTACTAAATATGGATGGAATGAATAATAACACTTGCACGTAATTATTTCATTTTTCATTTATTTTGTTATAATAACTCTTACATATTTTAAGAGAAACTCAAATCAAACTACTTAATATGACATGAACAGCACAAAAATATGCACAAATAAACCACCAATAAATTGTCACACTGAAATTAAACCAAACTCTGAGCAAGAGGGCCCAATATTCCTCTTATCTTTTGGTGCAAAGTGCTGCTTTACTGATGGATCTATGTGGCACTGTCAAGAGCTGAGATTAGATGCTGCAGTCACATTACAACCATATACAAAGATAGAATGAAACAAAAAAAAACAACATAAAGGTGAGAGAATTTAAATTCCATCAAGCTTTGTCAGGAAGTGCTAGACAAAACTGCCTTCTTCACAACAGTCTACCATTTTGGCCACAAAATATCATACTTTATTTGATTAGTAAGACCAATTACAATACTTTCTATTTTAAGAGCTCTATAACACAGAATACAAGAACAGTACTCTTAAAGGTAAGGCAAGGTTCACACTTATTCCTTGTTAAGTCAAGTCCAAAACTGCCAAGAAAATTGTGCAGAAAATATGTTACCATTAACAAAATCTTTACCAAAGATTTTAGAGCGGAGCATTCTAGAATCTTTAGTCTTAACATTCTGACACCACCACCATTTTCACCACATTTCAAATTAGGCTGAGCACATTACCTTGTTATTTTGACAGAGACACTCTACGGAATGCTGGGGGAAAAAAAATCACCAATAGTTTCAGACTTAAATAATTACACATGCTATGTCCAGTTCTTTAATCCATTTGGAAAAACAGTTTCCAGCTTTGCAAGATCAATGCTTAGTGAAATAACAAAATGCAGACCAACTTTTTTTCCAACCTAAGTATGCTTTGTGTCCTTTGTTTGTGAGCCCTCATTTTGTTAACCGAGGTGAAATCTGCCACACTAGAATAATCACGACCGAAGTAACTATCAGATCTGTCACTGGGTCTGTTGTACTAGGGTAGGAAATGTTCAATACAACTTAATACAGTGCTCTAAAATGTTAAGTTACATCATTTACAAAAATACAGAACTTTAGTCATCGTCATTTTCAGGCTGCCACACTGACAAATTAGTACTTTTATAAAATAGTCACATACTACAATGAAACTCTTCTGTTACCCATTCACCCAATTGTTTGTCTTCAATGAAACAGGACCTATACAATAAAACCCCTTTAATAGATAATATAAGCAGTTCTAGAGCCTTGCGTCTACTGTAAAGCGCTGTCTTATGATGGTGGCAAGGCAGTGATGTGGGAGATCTGAAGGCCTGGGTAGACCTATCAGAAACCCCTCTACATCACAGACGGCTTCCAGAGGCCCTACTGCTGGTACCAGCACCAGCAGGGTCACCAGCAGAAAAGGGTCTAGTATAATAAATTACATTCAGTTTAAAATATACTCGGTTACAACATTGTGTAAAGGACTAACAAAGAACATAAAATGAGAGCAAAATACACTTAATAATATTTCCATATACACCCAGAAGGACATTTTTAAAAATATATCTCAACAAAGGAGTAATGAAAAAAAAAAGAATGAATATGAACAGTGCCTCTTCCCAAGCTTTAAAGGAGTCTTGATGTAGATTGTCTATTAATCTCACCCCAAGATGTGTACATAGTGACTTTCTTGAAGTCTCTGTTAAATCCCCATGCAAGTGTGTACATATACAAACACTCTTACCCACATCTCTCTCTCTCACACACACAGAGAGAGAGAGAGAGAGAACGAGAGAAATGTATTCTAATGAAAACTTAGGACTAAGGTCAATAATGGATACTGCATAAAGTATGGTGAAATCCACATGGAATTGTACTCAGTGCTTAATGCATTTGGAAAGCTTTTAGCTCTGAAATAAAACGTACATCGAAAGACAATATAGATGAGAGATGTAACTCGTCAGTAACAAATCACTTTTGCATTTAAAACCGGACACATCAACATTTAAACTAGCCCAACATCATATTTTACTTGACCTTATCACACTTTGACCTATACCAACACAGTTATATCTTGAAATGCAGCTAAAGGGTTTATCATTTCACTGTCGGACAAAAACTAAATTCAATAAAACAAGGTTTCCCACCTTTCATAACAAATAATATTATCACATGGCATTAAAATGGTAAATTGTGTTATGAACAAAAATCATTTTGAAATGTTTTTTTTTTCTTTTCTGTAGATTAAGAACTTTAGGCACTTCTACAGTTAAACAGATCACTTACTAACAATGGTTGTCTATGACAACTTCAAAACAGACCCATCTGAAATGTATGGATGTCTGTATTATTCTGCTCTGCTATTATATATTAGTCACCTCTTTTGACCAATATGTCTCCCTAGTCATTTCTGTCTGCCTGCAGACACCCATACTTTTCAGTCATCATATAAATGTCTAAATTTTATGTCCAAATGGCACTTTATGGAGACGTGGATATATGCCACTGTGATGGTACTGAAAATAATTTGACAATGATGCACAATGAAGCTTATTCAATCTCTAAACAAAATTAAAAAAATGCTGAAACAAATTAGAATCGCTGAATCTGATAACCACAACATTTGCAGACATTCATGTCATGAATATTTCTAGGAGTTTGTATGGCAATGATAAAGTAAATCAATCAGTACTAAAGACATGACAGTTTTCCTCCACAAGGGGGCACTATGCTTTATGCACCATTATTACTTTTACGATTATTATTATTATTATTATTATCAATAATAAGAACACCTATACAACTTATTCTTGGAGTAATGGTGTTTGATCATATTCCTATGTGGAGACACTAAATCCTTTTTTGTAACATTTGTGATTTTACAGAGAGGAGTTCTGCCAGACACACAGCCATGCAGTCCAACGGCGGTCTCATTCAGGACAATCACACTGAGTTCTTCTCTATATAATTCTTACACAGCACATGGGGTACTGCATAAAACATAAGTCATGTTTTTGTTTTGTTTTTTTCCTGAAAGTGCAAATTAAGTTTCCTTGGTACATAATGTCTTAAAAACAAATAATAATAAAAAAAAAAATGTTAAAATGTTACACATTTCAATAAAGTCTCCACATTCACAAGTTTTGTGTATGTACATAAAATATTCAGATTGTGTCAAATACATGTACTAGTATGATACTAGTATTCATTCTAGTATTACTCTTATTGGTATAGTTAACATTTGAAGTCGGCATTACTGTAAGGAAAAAGGTGACTGCTTCTTGAATTTTTGTCTTAGCATGCAGGTTGCTGCAGATCTTGTGTGAAGATTAGGTTATATTTACAGAGGAGCTGTCGAGGACCTCTAAGTGCAGCATGATGACACTCCAATCCTTGTTGATTAGCTATTTCAAGATGATCTGTTTCGGGGAAGCAAATAGGGTGAGAGGTAGTTACTTAAACATATGGATCTAACCATTACAAGGCAACTGAGTCATCTGAGTCCCTGCTACATGAACAAGAATTTACAGTAGTGGTTTGCTCCAGCAACTGACATAATAATCTGACAGGATATGTTTTCGGAATGTATGCTGCAGGACTGTGGACACTGTTCAGTCACAGGCTAATTGGCGTTAATTGGTCAATATTCAAAATACTGTATAGATCTGATCCTCTAAAAAGTTAAACATTAAGATGATATGACAGAAGTTACAGAAGGAGTACCAAAAAAGGAAATAAAATAAAATAAAACGTGTATTATACTTTTAAGAAGAGGAATATACATCTCACAATAACGTTTTTGAAAATGTCAATGGGAAACTGTAGAAATTCTGATGATGCAATATGTCAGTCAGGATGGTTGACCCTTTTTGTTAGGTAGTAGCAATAGTCATTGTAAGAAAACAAACAAGTTATCCAGAAGGTAATGTCATGTATCTGATGAGGGTAAGGTTGTGTATCTGGCATGTATCTAATATCCACTGAATTGTGAATACTTGTAAATATCTATTAAAGCTGCAGATGCATTGAAACAGAGGCAGATTTGTATCTTGTAGCTGGACGAACATTTGCACATCAAACAATTAAGAACAATACCAGTAATGTGTAGTAAAAAGTTCATGAATCAAACTACACCACACAGCTAAATCACATCCATCCCTTGGCTAACTTTTTTTGTGAGACTTAAGCTTTGGGATTGTGCATCTTTTTAGTAAACAATGACTGAATAGCCCCGTTGCCAACCCTGTAACAGTGTTTGACACAAATACTGCCAATGCTGGCTTCCTACACCCTGACAAACTATTCTATTGTTGAAAGGCTGCGAGGCTGACTGGTCAGCTTTACCTCATTTAACCTTGTGTTACAGTATCTAAAGCTGCCAACAGGGGGCAGAAAAACACAGGAACACAGAGGCTCCTTCTGTTTATGAAGCAAGTGCACAGCCATTTCAGTATCCTTGTCCTCTGGCTCTATTAAAGTAGCTACAGCCCCATTTGATGAAAATGTCTAAATGAAGAACATTTTTTTCCAAAACCATAGCCAAAAGCTTGCTGAAATTAAAATAATCAAATATTCAACACACTAATTCATTCAATCAAATATTCCATCAGCCATACTGGATTAGCATATCAGGGATGACTAATGTCTGATCGACACTCCATTCACTAACATGTCTGTTTTTATTCTGTATAGAGTTTGTTCTTAAGATAGTTATGTGACCCCATAGCTTTGCACACAGAGGTATCTCCAAAGAAGGACATAACATGGTGGCATCATGAGACCCAGCATTAGTGTTAGCATGTTTCTTCCACTTTTATTTGCGTTGGCATGGATCTCTAAAGCAACAGCTACAAACAAGATAAAATAAAATGCTGGGAGGTCATAAAAGCAAAAACATGCAAAACAAACAAACAAACAAAAAAAACAATGAAGGAAAATTAAGCAACACAACAACTACTAATTGCATATGTGATATCTCTAAATAAGTGCTTAGTAAGATTCATATAATACTATCATTATTAAATTTAGCCCAATGAATAGCAAATAGATGTAGGAAACTTTGAAGGTTTCCTGACTGTCTGGCCACAGAACTGATAATGACGGGCAACTCTGACATTGATCTAGATGTTTCAAATATTTATTTCAGGAAGCGTGCACTTATTTAGAGCTCAGGGGGTCTATGAAAGAAAGCTTCAAAAGGAGCAAACCTGATTGGCTGGTGCTGTTGCTGCGTAGGGGACACTTGTGGCAGGAGTTGTTGCTGCAGAGACAGTAGCAGGCGTAGCACTGTACATCATGGGGACTTTTTCAGGAAGGGGAACCATGGAAGCAATGAACAAGTAGGTGGAGCATTATGGTAACCATGGCGACGTTTTTTTTTTGGGTTGTTCAAAACAACATAGCGGTAAGCCATCATTAGGTTAGACCAGCAGATGGCATGCAACAGAGCAAAGCAAGAAAAAAAAGAAAGAAGAGAAAATAAAAAATAAAGCACGGGAGATAAATCAAAGAGGAGGGGAGGGGGGGCAGATTACAGTCACAACACAGTCAGGACATGAGTTAGAATATCAGTGGATTCCCAGAGCAGTTTCAGCATGATAAAACGCCAAAGACGGGGGTCATCAGCTGTGTGACTGAATGCGGTGAGCCAGCAATATCGTATTACTAAAGCAATCTTTCATTTCATTACTTCATCTAATTAAAAAGATTGCTTCTGTTTCTCTCTTTTTAGGTGGGAAATACTGAATACAAAAAAAGTCTCTGGGAAGCTAATACAGTTTCCTGATGAACAGGACACAACAGCATGATATATCTCCAATATGTGTGAAGGCATAAGGGTAGGTAGCTACTTATTCTGCCATAATACACTGCAGGGGAATGTGACAATGGTGTGAAATGGTGCAACAAGAAGGGCTACATTCAGAAGACTAAAAATGTACCACAGAGGCTGGTCAGGGAACAGTAGAGATAGCCAATAGCCATACGAAACATGTAAAAGAGACACATAAACTTTCTGCATACAACGGACTCTCTGACAGCTGCTTTAAAATGCCTGCATGTGTCCAATTTCAAGCGCCTCACATCCCCTGTTTCCCAAATGACCTCACCATTATGTTCCATGCTAGAATCAATAGTGACTTGTGACCGCTCAAATTGAAGCGAGGCCTTTTAGATCAACTGTGAGAGCACGCCAGTCAGTCTGAGCCACCCGCCAGAGGAGGAGACTGACAGGCAGACTACACTAGATGCGTTACGGATACGTTAAGGCACGTAACGTCAAAATACATCAATTAGCTTCCATGATAATTGGTTGAACTGGCTAGACCAGTGTGGCGAACATTCTAAAGAAACAGACCTAGGGGGCTTCTAAATGTATTTTGAGGTGACGTTGACCTAACGCTTCTGTAACGTATCCGGTGTAGCCCTAGGGTAAAAGAGAGAATAAGAAGCAAGGGACCTACCAATGCTGGTAGCAGGACTCATGCACAAGACTGGCCCTGGATGATTGTGCAGTGGAGAGTGAACAGAGGGTTAATAAAAGGAAAAACAGATTAGCAGAGTGCAACCTCTCCCCACACCCCCCAAAACCTCTGTAGCATGCTGGCCATCCTCCCCCACACCGTGTCCTCCCCATGTGCCATCAGCCTGGACACTCCTCCACATGCAGAGACCACACAGTCAGGCCACTGCTGGGGCCACTGACCAGTCTGCAAGGGAGTGTGTTTGAGAGTGAGCATGTGTGTGTGGCAAGGGGGTATCACTGGAAATAATGTGTGGAATTTGTGTGCTGTGAGAGTATAGTTTATATGACTGAGCAGCTGTGCTGTGCTGGTTGAGGGTTGCATCTGTGCTCTGTATAGGCCTGTGTGTGTGTTTGTGTGTGTGTGTGTTTTAAAAGCTTTATATGGAGTGATGCTCTTGTCAGCCTTGGGCATGTGTGGCTGGAGCATGCAGAGGAGCCTGGCACCCACCACCTGACCCGAGACACAGCTGCCAAAGCTGGGGAGGAGCTGAGACAGAGACCTAACACAGCACTGAGCAGCGCTAAGGGGAGGAGGGGGGTGGGGGACTAAGATGAGGATAGCTGGAGGCAGCGTGAGGCCCAAACACACAAGCCTCAGAGAGGAGGCATGTGAAGGCCACACTAGAAAGGGAAGTCAGACATCAAACTAGATTTTCGTGACAATGCAGCCTAGTGTTTGCAGGGCCCTGGGCATCTAATTAAATGAAACACTGTTTGCTCTGAGAAACACAAGCATAAATGACTCCAGGGAGATGGGAGCCTCGTGCTTTGTCTGTTTGAGGTAGAGGAGGACACTGGCACACAGTCACATGTATTGATGCAGGGAGCTAGAGCTAATTGGCCCTCTTCCTTATGTCATACTGATATTTCTAGTGAGGGACTGTTCTGCCACTACATTTCATTACTGTTTGGTTTGCATTCTCAGACTGTATTGAGATCACACAAAAACGATCAATTAAACGACTCCGCCATCATTGCCTTTCCCCGTATACAATTTTTTACCAATTACCACCATAGACGACAGATGTTTGTATGTTGACATTTTCTTTTGGGGTTGTTGGTTTTATCTTGCTTTAGTGTTTTAGCTTGTTTTCCCATTTTAATCATGATATGCCTTACTGTAGGGTGTTTTTCAGTTTGTCTTCTCATTTTAATCTGATGCGCACTGACTGCTGGGTGTTTTTTTTTGGGTTGTTTTCTCATTTTAATCTGATGCGCACTGACTGCAGGACGAACAGCATGAGGGATTGGCTGATTTACTGGTGTCCTACTGCTCCCTTGCTAGCTGAGTGGCCAGCATCAGCAGGGCCGGGTCTGGCCCTGGTCTGGGGCAGGGAGCAGTGACCCTGGGCTTACCGGTGGGGAAGAAGGCAGCGGGCTGTTGGATCTGCGCTGCGCTGGCCAGAGCCTGCTGGTAGTGCAAAACACTGGGGTTGAACAGCGCGCAGGCCCCGTTAGTCTTCTCAAGGGCTGCTCTCTTTGGTAGGGGCTGCACGACACTGTGGGGGAAAGCCTGAGGAAAACAGAGGAAACAGAATTAATGCCACAAAGCTGGTTGAGATTTCAAACACACGCACACACGCACACTTTACTAGTATACACTATTGACCTATAATTAACCAGTGCAAAATCTATTTGCATGCATTCTAAAACATTCCTGTCATCACAATACTGACTATAGATTATCATTATTAAACTAATTATATTTCAGATTATTCTGGAAAACATATTAATTCTGGACAGATTATACATGACAAAGTCTCCAAACAATTTTAAACAGATATTACTGTAGGTTTACAGGTTAAATGGTCAATGGTTTTGTACACATACTGAATGACTCTACTTGTGACGTACACAAAAAAGCCAAATTAAATACTGTGAGTGGCTACAGTACAATTAAAGCTACATGCAAAGCAAAAGGTGAAAGGTCCAAGTACCAGATCTACAGTTGCCTCGAGGGGTCGCTTCACTGCTTTGGCAGTCGACTGAGTCTTTAAATAGCAGGCAGCGAGCACATGATGGCAGTGGGCCAATGGGATTCAAGCGTATTAACATACAGGTAACAGCAAGCAGAGGTGCGTCATGGGGGGGACAGCATTGCATTGTGGATAGGTGAGAAGAAAGAAACGACAAAAAAGAAAAAACACAAAAATAACCTGAATGCAGAATACCAAACATACTGAAACAATACGCATGCTCTTAAACATAAATCAGCACTTCAATGAGACATGTCCTGAATTAGTGGGTGAGCAAACTGCGTCTAGTACATCTTGTGTTAAAAGCAGTACACATTACACACATCTAGTTTAGCTCAAACACTTGCTTACAGTGCAAACAATACTCAGTCAGTGAACACACAGTAAGCTAATAATATCTACAGCATCTGGTTTACTGGTAATGCCATATATTACCATATATAAGCATATAAGAAAACAGTTCAAAGCATTTCTACAGTTTCAATTTCTTTCATATTTTATAACCAATGATGCCAATCGAACATACACTTTAATCTAATGAAGATCCAATGAAACTATGGATCTGTCTCACCAACACAAACACCTTGCACCGATATGTAAGTATATGGGCAGACAGTGTGGAGCCCTGCTTATTTTCATGTCTGGCCATTAAAGCCTCTTGTGTTATGGGCTTAAATCGTGGGGGAAAAGGTCCATTTTCTCTACTGTCACATAATTAAATGCATATTTCATAGGAAGCCAGACGACTGGAAAGTGAGTGAATCGTTTCCATATTGACCTTTGCAGTATGTGTGCTGGTGAATTAGAGGTTGATCTTATTTATTAGTTCCGATTTTCATAGCAATTTCACATTTGCCATGTGAGACATCTCGGATGAAACAGGTATTTAAGCTACGGCAAGATGATGCAACACGAAGTAAATCTGATGAGGTTAAAATATGACACCATCACAAATAAAACGAGCAAAACACACAAATTAATGAACTGGAAAAAGTAAACAAAGTTCACTTTGAATGATGATATGCAGCACAAATTAAAAAGCATGACTGGCATCTGAATTATTAAACGTTAGATCACAAAAACTACCAAAGCCACAAAACTGTTTTTCTGTTCTAGTTTTGTTATGACAAGATTAGACATTTCTATTTTCCCCCAGCAACAGAGTTCTGGGTGGAAAATTCAGAGCAAGTCTTGCCATCCCAGTCTGACAACTAGTGGCTTTAGAGCCCCTTCAATCTCACAGGCATCAGGGAAAAGTGGCAGGGATCTGTTATGTACAGATATGAACCACAAAAGGCCTGTGGTGGTTGGCTCCTCTCTATCCTCCAGACAATGCTGCACGTCACAGACTTACACTTCACTGCTCATATGCACAGTCTTAGTCTTAGGCTTACCAATGTGCAAGGCTGCGTATAAATGTTAACAAACAAATCCCCCAAACAAACAAACAAATTCTGTGCCGATTCTGTCCTACTGTCAGCAGCCTGGAGTGAATGTCATTTTATGAAATAAATAAATAGTTGAATAAAAGATAATCTCATGACCGTTAAGCAGGGCTCCACATGTCTTATTTCAAGAAAGTCTCAATACTACTACTAAACCTTTGCTGAGAAAGGCATTTAAATAGGAGTGATCAAGTTGAAGGAATGGGTTTACCATGGCCGCCGCAGCAGCGGCAGCAGCCGCCGCAGCCTGGGACTGGGTGGCCTGCTGCTGGGAGGCTTTAATCTTGGCCAAGAGGTGGGCGGGCGGGTGGAAGTACTTGCACTTGTCGCGCGAGCAGCGGCTCTTGACGTAGTCCATGCACACGGTGACGGTGTTGTCGCTCGTGTCGATGGTGGGGCTGTCGCTTGGATGAGCGAAGCGGCAGTCCGTCTCGCCGCGTGCACAGTTGCCGCGCTGGAACTCCCGGCACACCTGCTCAACAGAGAGAGGGAATGTTAAGACAAGGGGGAGAGGAGAAGGAATGAAAGGAGATAATTTCAACAGTAACAGAGGATGGAGGATGATCATGACAATAGTGGAAGTCAGGCTTGTACAAAGTTCAGAATTTTAGAATGAACTTTCAGTCAATTCAGGAATTGCAAGTGGATTGGATTGGAGTGGAGTGGACTGGACTGGAATTGGATAACTTGAATTGCAATACTGCACCCTGTTTGCTACCTCAATTCAAATTCAACTGAAATTCAAGAAAAATCTGAAATTCATTCGCAATTCAGTTCTGAATTTTGCACAACCTTGGTGGAAGCTGGGTTTAATAACCTCAGACCAACTCAAGCTGTATGACTCTAGACTCTACAATAAGTCAAAATTACACAAACACACAAAATTGTGTGTGGCCCTGGTGCAAATCAATAGCTTTGTAAAGCTTTGGAACCAGACAAATAAACCACATGTGCCTTTGCCAAACAATCAGAATCATCTAGTATCACTCAAAATACTGTGAACAAACCTCATACACTTTCTTCAAATTAAACTGTCTGACAAAGTCAGACTCCTCACTAGACAGTGTGCACTATGTCTTTGTGTTTGTGTTTACACTTCAAAGATTTATCCCCAGGATATTGCACTCAGCAGTGAAACTAAGCATCATTTTCTTCTTGATGTTACTACAATGCTGTAAACATACAGCAGCTCTCAAAATCAAAGGCATAAGCAGGAAGCAATTATTCGTGTTTACTTTAAAATATTCAAAATCACTGACAGTCAGGTTTCTGTCCAAATAATAAACACAATATGAGTTAAATTACATAAAGGGTGATTTTATGACTTAATGTGGTACAGCCCAACAACATCATAATTTAGTTGGAGGCAAGAGTTTATCATAAAAGTATAAAAAACAATAAACGTTTGCCAGTACACATTCATTCAAAACAGCAGTGTTTTTGAATGGGCATAGGCAGTGGGCACCTCTAGTTTATCGGAGCGCAGAGCCTTCTGGGTAGGGGAGGATGAAGAGGCGCTCTGGACTGTGACTGGAGGGCTGCCAGGCATGATGACTTGGGTGCTGGGGAGCATCTCTGTGGAAACCAGCCCCATCCCATGAGTCATGGGCGTGATGTAGGGAGTGTAGCTGATGACAGGGCTAGTCCCCAGACCCTGGTTCACAGGAAACGTGGGCTGTGAAGGGGAGACAGGCAGAAAAACAATAATCATTTTTTGTAGTACTGTGCAAATGCTGTGAAGCATTTATTCTAGATTAAATAAACCATCAGTCACAGTTAGGCCTAGTTGTTTTAATACCAACATGCTTGACTGTCTGGCCTTTGTAAAACCCATACACCCTGAACAGCCTTCAAATAGGAAACTTGTGCATTTATTCCATCAGTGAAGTATTTCTTGGTCATTAAACTAAAGTCTCATGTTAATTAGGCACAGGCCAGGGAGGGACTGATGGCCTGGGCTACCACTGTGTTTAGGAGAAGAAGACTCACGACTGGGGGCATGCTGGTGCCAGGGATCATGAACTGCATCTGCTGGGCCAGCACGGCCGCCGCTGTCTTCTGCTGAATAAGGTTGTTACGTCCGTTGATCTCCAGCTGGGTCTTCAGGTGCGACGGAGGGTGCAGGTACTTGCAGTTCTCGCGTGAGCAGCGCCCCTGCAGAAGATGACAGGTGACAGGGATGTCAAAGACGTATCTTCCGCAACAATCCACTATAATCAGTGGAAATGGCTACACCTGATGTGACAGCACAACAAACATTCTAAATATACCAGTCTTTTCAATGTATTTTGGACACGACTTAACGTAAAAAACGTTAAAGCTTCCATAACATATCCAGTGTAGCCCGAGACGGAGTCAGCGAATAATGAATGCTAAGAGCCGCACACTGACAACCCCTACCTTTGGCTCCACCTGCATGTTTGGATGGATGTCATGATCAGATCTGACACACCATGCCTGAAAACAGCAGATACTGACAGGCGTACTGTCAAACCCACCTACTGACCACCATCACAGCCTACTGACAACCATTAATTTGCTAGCAAGAGTCTGATAGGTCTACTCAGTGTACCAATGAAATGCACCTACAGCAGTCTGACCAGGCACATATGCACTTCACTTTAAACTCAAAGCATTGCAGATTTCAAGGACTTCAACAAGGAAACACGATGGAAAACACTGAATACCTGCAGTAATCCATACTATATATTTACTATACAGTACATCTCATCACTCATTGTCTGATAGTGGATAACAAATCTGTGTCTATTTTTTTAATACAGTCCCAGTGCAGCTGTTGGAGAGGTGTGGCAGCAGTGGGATGGCCGTCATGACTGATAAAGAGCAGAGCTGAGTGCTTACACAATGCTACACAATGCCAGCCCAGCAGCTCCATCCAGTGTTTCTCACTCATTGCCTAGACTATGGTGGCCCACCTTAACTTCCAGTATAAACTGGACGTTTACACATGCATATCACACAACACGGACGTTTCAGACATGGCTCTCAAACTCTGTCTTTGACAAAAGAGTTGCAATGGATGGCCAGTAGAGGGAGCTCTGCAGAGCCGTATAGAATCAATAGTCTAAGACTTATACTTTGTGTAAAAATAACAATGTTTTATTTACTCACACACAAAAAACTGAACAGATAGGCTACATGCCTGCTCTATCTTATCTCCACAGGTCTCATTGATGACAAAAAAGTAAAACCAATGCTAAGCCCAACCAAGCTACTTTCAAGTCAAGTCAAATCAAGTGGATTTCATTGTCATTTCAACCATATACACTGTATAGTGAGACAAAACGTCTTAACATGGATCAAGTGGTGTTACATCTAACGTATGCTAAAAAGACATTTGGGATAGGCTACGTTTAGTGCACATACATTATAGAAAGTAGAGCATCTAAGACAGGAAAGGGACAGGACAGACAACAGGCAACAGACCGGGCATGAGTAGACTTGTAACAGAGCATTAATTGTAATATGTCAAGTTAACAGAGAGGTGGAGTTAGAGTATATAGCATTTAGCACAAGAGAAAAGAAAAGAGCAGGAGTGCATTCCAGATCAGTGTGAATAATTTGCATCATGTTTTGTTCAACAGTCTGACTACTTGAGGGAAGAAGCTTTTCTCCATTCTGGAGGTGCGGGCAGTTATACTGAAGTACCTTCTACCTGATGGCTGGAGGGAGAAGAGTTTATGGGACAGGTGTGTAGTGTCCTTTACAATGCTTGTGGCTTTGCGCAGACAGTGGGTGTTGTAGATGTCAGGGAAGGAGGGAAGAGAGGCCCCTGTGATATTTTCAGCCTTCCTTGCAAACCACTGCCTGGGCAGTTGGGAAGACACACAAACTGTATGGGGTCCAACATGACAGGTAGCTGGGCCTTGATGTGTTTCATGACTAGCCTTTCAAAGCACTTCATGATGGTGGATGTGATTGCAACTGGATGGTAGTCAATGAGACAGGTCACTGTGGATTTCTTTGGTATTGGAATGATGGTGGTAGTCTTGAAGCAGGTAGGGACAACAGTGGTGCTCAGAGAGATGTTAAAGACAGGATGTTAGCCAGTTGCTGATTAAGCTGCTAGCATGATTAATCCAGAACCAAAAGCATTCAGTGGGCCAAAATTCTATTTCTGATGTCTCTAGACTGAAATTTTAGAAGTAACTTGGAAAGCCCTCCACCCAGGACACAGACAAAGCTTTACTGTAGAATGTGAATACTGGTGTTAGCATAATATTGGCGAGGCTAGCTAGCTGCAGTGGATTACTGCAGATAATACATGAACATTAACCGCATAGTTTCACACCTACACACAAACTATTAGTACCCGAAAACTATACTAGGGGGTAGGTAGTGTAGTGTCATGTCCGGGTAAAAAAAATACCTGACTTTTTATTCAGACGTGCAGCCCATCGTTTGATTCTCAGTAGATATCCGAGTTTCAGTTTATGTCTGAAAACCGCTGAAGTCTACATACAGGCCAACCAATATTTCAGCCATATCTGATGCATACATGCTGATGTTTCAGTCTCTTTTGTTAGCATTACCACACCCCTGCACCACACACAACTAGAGACCTACCCAGCATAGTCTCAAACAATCCTGTGGGGAACACTCTTCATCTCATAGTCAAAGCTTCTATGAGGCAGCAGGAACCTGATTTGAAATCTAGCCTGACTGTGGGCAAGTGGTAGTCTTGGAGAGGTTGTAAGCTTCAGGGTCGTTCAGGCGTGGCAGCAATCAAGCTAGGGCACCAGTGAAACTTTGGAGAATACAAGAGTTGACTGCATAGCGTAAAGTCATTCGCTGTGCTCTAACAAACTGTAAAGTCTAGTCCAGGCCTGAAAAGTGTATTGATCCACCATTTCAATAGTTTAGTAGAGATCTGTAATTGCCCAGCCTGACTGTCCTCTGACAGGGGTAGTTCTCCGAACTAAGCTTCCCTGAAAGAGGCTTAAAGGCACAGCTGAGTGGCCAGAAAATAATTGCACTAGTACTGCATGTAAGCGCAGAGGGGATCTCTAAGCACTGATCCCATCCACTCCATTTTGTTGTGAGAGTCAGAAGAAGCATGCATTCTTGAGAATAGACTGACAGCAGTCTCTACCACCTGTACTCACTCCTGTTCCTGATTGTGCTGCCTGAACCAGAACAACACTGACAACCCAAGCAGGGTAGATAAGAAAGAAGATAAAAACTGTATTTACTCCTTACTGTATTTAAACAATACACAGTGTTACTACATGCAAAATAATGAGCTCTGTATAATCCCTGGCATTTTAGTGTTCATATGTAATTTAGACCCAACTGGGTATAACATTATTTCATTAATCAGACTTCATTAGAGAAGCATGACAAATAAACACAGAGATGTTTGTTTCCTTCAGACTCATCCCATCATATTTCCCTAAGTGGAATTAACATTGATCAAACCCTGCCTGAACACTATATATAGCCTATAGTCACTGCTGCTTCTGTTGCCGCTAGTGTTGCTTCTTCACCGCCAGCGAGTAAGTGCTGGTGTAAAACTCTTTCCAAGGGAGACCATTTTCTCTTTTAACAGTGAGGGTTCTGCCAAAATCAAAGGACCTTATCATCACTGAATTTGGTAATCCTTTGGGGAGTCATGAAGAGTTTAAGTTGGGTTTGTTCTGACTACACATAAATTATGTTAGCTCCTCCTCCATTCATGCAGTGTGAGGCTGAATAATTGAGCAATGGAGTAAGCGCAGATGCAGCTGGTGCAAGCACAAACTCCCTATTCACAAATGTGAACAAAACACAACACTATAGTTGTACAACGGCAAGCCAAGAGAGAGACGAGAGGAGAGGGAAAAAGAAAAAAAAAAAAAAAAAAAAAAAAAATCCTCCTCAAAAAAATGTCATCACCAATTTGGTAGGTATTAAACAATTAATGTGTTTAACAGCATTTTCTGGTGAAGCATTTTCCCCATTACCAACATACATAAGTGAGGGATGGGTGCCCTCTGCAGACCTTTTTAGCAATGGAGTGTTAAATCATAAAAGCTGTTGGTAATTAAACTGACGCTCATACATTAGCAACTGAACATTTGTTGTAAACAAGTGTACTGTTTATCTAGTCACATCTGAAGCCATCTGGTAGGTGAACACACAACCACTAATGCGGTGGGTTTACGTTTCCAATAGTGCCTTTGCACAGACCCTGCTTAAGGTAAAAACAAACACACACACACTCCTCAGCAATCACTCTGAAAAGCAAACAGGTCTCTTAAATGCTTTGCAAAAGCAGTGTTCCTAATCCCACTCCAACTGCCACTATGGCTGGCACACACACACAGGCGAGGGACAGTAGGCCTTTATTCCAACTTGTGAGGATCAGGGTGGCAGAGGGCATCACTATGCCCACCCCTCACAACTCAACGGTATTATGTGACGATAAGAGCACTTTTCCTTTAAAAAGGACCTTAGGTAAATCCCCCCCACTCTCCACCAATTCATCAGGGAGAATATGTTCTGGTGTAGTAATCACTCCAGTAATCACACAGCAGAACAAACCGTTAGGCAAACCGTATGTTGCCTAAGCCAGCCCCTCTGGCTGACCCCATCGAAGTGTCCTTGAGCAAGATACTGAACCCCAAATTGCTCCCGGTGGCAGGTTGGCACCTTGCATGGCAGCCTCATGCGTATGAGTGCATGTGTGTGAATGGGTGAATGTGAGGCATACAATGTAAAGCGCTTTGAGTACTCGTAGGAGTAGAGAAGCGCTATATAAATGTCCATTTAATATTCACTTCTATTTAGAGCATTTGTTGAGTCTGAGTACGGTGTTTCATTAGAAGTGGATATTTGGTATTGGCATTATCCTTTTTACAGAATTGGACAGACACTGTATACTGTGTATCTTCATTATCTGAACGACGAATAAAAAAAACTTTAAAATGCACACACATTGATCTCCATTATACTGGAGTCCCCATGAACTAAATGGAGGACTGTTCTGTGTCGGTCCAACACTCCCTAATGGAAATCCATGGCATGAATAAGAGGGTCATTGTTCAGTCTGTGTTAAATGGCTCAACACAGATGGCTGCAGAGGCAACTCTATGTTCCCTCCGACTCTCCTCATTACTCGAGACCCCGTGTCAAGACAGACAAGTACATCTGAGAAATGGAGTGCAGGTCTATTTGTAATTGTTCAGAAAGGCTATTGAGAACATCTGATATTAGAGGGTTAAAAATCTAGTAAAAAGCTTTAGTAGTTATCTTGGCTTTCATTCGCACATGCGCACAGCCTGCCTCTTCTCGCCTGAGGTCATTAATACATCCATTTGTTTATTTCACTATTAAAAAAAACCCCACAGATGGGCAACAACTGCTGACATGCAGGATATTAATACCCCCAAACAACTGCTGGTGTGTTAGTCTGTGTGTGTGTGTGTGTGCACGCGTTCACTCAGATTCTCTCCCTGCAGTAGAGTGCAGCTGTAGCAATAGCTCCACAGGCAAACACACACCCTGACTCCTCATCCCGCTGTTGTTGCTGCTGCCTGTGTTCTTGTGAATCCGTGGGTCCTGCAGTGGAACCCTGCAGCAGTCCACGTCTCCTCTAAAAGCCTCCCCCCACCCCCACGGCCACCCGGAGTGTGGTTGCTGCCTCTGCGCAGTGCTTCAGAGGACATCAGTGAGTCATGTCGACTTAGGCCCTCGCACGTCATGGCTAGTGCAGGTGTCTGCAGGGCGGAAGAGGAAGCACCCAGCGGGTGGCTGACTGCGAAGTCCGAAAAGGCTAGCACTTCACTTGAGAGAGAATGTGAGAGGTCACGAGGCTGCAGTATATTCTGCCGGCAGCTGATCGATTCCTGCTGGCCTGTGTCATGCAAGGCCTTTTGATGTTGTTCACTGGATGACGCATGACCCCCTTGAACTCAGATCTATATGCCACTGGGCTGCACCTGAACCAACATTCACAATCTACTGGTTTGATGGGTCACTGGCTCACTGGCGATCTATGAACACCCAACCGTGCTTGCACATGAGCATAAAAAGCTAGCAGTGGCTGAGAGCGACTGAAATGCGCCTGAGAGAAGCAAATAAATATGCAATGTTGACCTATCCTATGACAAGTACAAACATGGTTTTATTCACAAACTGGCTGATTAGTGCTTAGTCCAAACATATATTCATAACATAACTAGAAACAAATGGGGATGGATAATATGAATTTGATGGAAAATAGTGATTCAGTAGTTTAAAAAAAATACACGGGCATTCATTATAATGTTTACGCTATCTGGTATAATAACAAATATTTTAAATCGGCAGCTATGACATAACATCCCTAGCCATGCTGAAGAGTGCAGACGGCACCCTGTGCTGCTGGTCTGACTCTGACTCTGGTCTGGGAGCAAACGGTCCTCCATTCCTTTCCTCTTAAAGGTTATCAAAGAGGAACTGCCTCTGAAGATTCGATCACAAACAAGCGGCACAAACTGCAGCAGCAAACAGAACACAGACCTTCGCCTTAAATCTGAGCCCACTCACACACTATTTGGCTTCCAGACTAAGAGAAAAGCATGGGGTCGAAAGTAGAATTAGACGAAACGTAATTGTCAGCTCATTTACAGGACCAGGAAAACCTTTAATATTAAAGATTAATCAGGACAAATGTTTAACTACAAATTTGACCCCAAGCAAGCAGTCATTAATATGGTATTCAGGGTGTCACTAAAGACAGGCGGGTGGTAGATGCACCATTCTACCAGAAAAAACAACAATCTCCATTTGCTACATATCTGGCCAAATACATCCAACTTAAACTAAACTTGGAAAAAATGATTTTTCATCCTGTTTCATGACGATAGCATACAAGGAGCATACAAACAGCATTTATCCACAGCACTAAGGAATCGCATTTGATCAAAAAAATTAGACCAATACTGATATCGCAGCATGTGGTGTACTGGTCACCCCACCCACACACTGAATATTAAACACAACCGTGCAATAAACAAGGCAGTCTGTGAGGTGACCGGGTGCGTGGGACACAAATTATGCCAGTTTATATTGAACGAGTCAATGAGGGAGACGAGAGGATAAAATTAAAAATAAACAAATGGTTCTGATTGTTTATGGTGTGTTAAAAGGATGCTTTGTATTCAACATTAAATTCAAAACCTCTCTTGAATATAATGTACATTTAACAGCCATGTCACGTATTCATCCATTTTCTGATCCTAAGAGGGATTCTGAAAGCTGTTCTAGAGGCTTGAAATAAATGAACCACTATTGTTCCAGCTCCAAATTCCTCCTAGACCTGTCACTCATCACAATTCACCCACAAACCTCTGAGGGACTTCACACTGTTCATCACGTGGGACTTTAAAATGATAGGACTGACTCACATCAGCTTGAGAAAACATCTTAACCCTTTCCTTGAGCTCTGACAGTTGGCTGCAATGAATGTGCTACTGGCAGATGATGCTTGGTTAGCTTTGTGAATGGAGCAGCACAGTGCCATCCCTGTCATTCTGACACGTTCCGGTCCCAGTCTCCTCTTGCCGTCCCAATGACCCAAATGAGCTTTAAAAAGAAAAGAGCCTCTAATCAGCTTGAAAGTGATACGCACTGGCCCTGCCCCCACCCACACCGCCAAACAACAGCTCTTGGCCTGTCTGCTCACAATCTCTGCATCAGTACATCAGTATTCTCTGTCCAGGCTGCCTCAGCAACTCTCTGCTGCTCTGCTCTCCTCTCCTCTCCCCCATCCACCCGCCTCTCCAGCTTTCCTCTTGCTCAGCTTTTTTACAGTCCCAGGGGAACTGTGCAGCCAGCAAGGAAAAAGTGCTCTTTTCCAATAGCCGCTGTGATTGACAGGATGCACTGACTAGAGTCCAGAAGAGGAGGCAGGTTTGTGACCTCTAAGCTTTTTCCTGCAAGTGACAGACCCTGATGTAACATCTCAGTAAAGAAAGCATCATCCTAAAGCGAGAATGACTCTAGAGATTCACACACCTCAGCAAAACAACATGCACATACAACAAGCATTGCTGTGTAAATTTTAAATGCAAATCATATTTCAATTTATATTTATACAGTGCCTTTTACAATAGTATTATCTCATATGGCACCATGGCGTAAGGAGCACCCAAGAACAACAGCGGAAGGACAGTCTAGGAAGACACCTTGGCAGATCCACGACTCAAGGGACTCACCCAACTGCCAGGGGTCATGAAAGAAAAGTAAAATCAGTAGTAACCATAATAGACTACAGGTTGTTCACAGTTTTAGCTAAGCATCATAATAGCTCCAAAATATTGTCCCATAACATTACATGGTAATCAATGCATAGGTGGTTATCAAGAAGTATGGCTGGATTATGGTGTAGTACTTGTGATGCAGACATACCCATAAAAGCCAAGTTTTCTGTGCACAACTCATTGATTAGCATGTTTCATTTCAGTGGTTACAATTTCAAAACCCACTCTGCAGGAGTTGTGGTCTTGCCTCGTGAACCAGACTCTTTCATGCCATTTCACTTTGTGCAAAGAGTCTGGCACCGCTCAAGACATACGTTAGCTCCCTGGTAGGCAGACACTTTATACCTTTTGGGCTTGCATTCAGCCATGCAGAACTGTTTGGTCAGGACATCACTGTCAGCCCTCCCACTGAAGACATATCCCGCTGTTCGCTGATTGGGCCTACAAATTTTTTGGTTGAGGAAACCTAAGATAGCTTCCTGACTAGTACTGTAGCAAAATGTGATCGAGCGGAAGCAGTGTAACAGTGCTGAAAATAAGTGGATTTACGACAGTCTGGACGCAGAAGACATTTCAGACAGGGGACACTCTAAAAGGTGATCATTTACAGGGAGAAGCAGTTAACTGTCTCATTAGCAATGACCCACCTTGTGAGATGCAGAGAATCTCATTTCAGAAGATCAAAAAAGGCCTGCGGATATATGCACTGCACAACTGATAATAATGAACAAGCTGTGCTGACTTGTCCATTTCACCCATTTCACCACAACTACGAACGAGCTACTTAACATGTCAGTTATCTGCCAGCCCTAAGGGCCAATTGCTAAATTAAACTTCAGCAGAATCTCTCTAAGTGTGAGGGCCAACATTTTTCTAAGCATGCCCAGGCACTTCTTCCGTGGGTGTTGTATAAGACAGATATCAGAGGACTTTACTAAATAGTGCTTAAATGAGCTGTAAAGAAGCTTGTGTTAATCTCAAAAAGCTTATACAAAGGCAGTAGCATACATGGCTTTGTGTCATAATTTTAGATGATTACTATAATTATAAACATCACATTTCATTAGCATTATTTTCAGACAAAGTCAGAGAAATATTACTAGAATCACTTCTGGGAGACACTGTCAAAACAGACAATTTAATTACACAAACATAAAACCTAGCTATCAGTGTGAATGATGCCTTTACAAATACAAAGTGTCTGAGATCATGGGGCTGTACAATGGTGATCGGAACTAGTATTTATATCAGAGACTACAGATAAGGCCGCCCAAACAGTTTCAGGCAGGGAGTAATATAGGTGAGAGTGGATTCATGGCGGCTTTGAGAAGCGTACTATGGATTAACCTTGACACTGGGCTAGACAGAGCGGCTGAGGTGACGGATCTCTTCTAGCAGCAATAATTCCGGAGGACAGTCATGAAGTGCATTCACTCAGGCCCACAGGCCTGAAGATCTTCACAGGAGGGGTTATAATCACCTGTGGCTGAATAACAAAGGCCTGCAGAGTTGTGCGACGTACCGACTTCTCATAAGGAATTTCTGACTTTGACAGACTGTAAATTGATGTTGTATAAGCAACTGAACGTTGAGAGACTCTCATGGAACTCATTAAACTATACACTCTCACACTTGACATTAACATGACTGAATCTCATTTGAATATTTGCATAATGTAATGTAATCTCACATGTTTACCTTTGAATAAAATTTAAAAACAAACAAACAAACAAAAAAACATCTTTTTTTGGTAAACTCTCCACAGCTTTATGTGGAATATTATGCAGAAGAGGGCTTTGGAAATATACTGCCTGTCGTTTTGAATCTGTGCATGACATTCCTTACCTTCAGTGAGTCGAAGCAAGCAATAACTCTTCCATTTTCCACCTGGCAGCTCTTTGGTGGGTGTGCAAATTTGCATTCCTCATCACTTCGTGAACACGTCCCCCTCTGAAACTGCCGACACACTTCCAGAGTCAGCCATTTTGTGTCACGTATTGAAGTGAGGTTGAAAGCCATATCAGTAGCGAGGTCTGACTAGGTGGTGTTAGCACTAGCCTGTTGAGATGAATCCGTAAGAACACTTAACAATGGCACCAATAAGGAGTCTGGGAAACAGCTCTGACTATGTGGGACCTCTAATCATTGGTAGCAAAATGGTTAGATAAAGCAGCAGTCTCTTGGATTGACAAGTCAACTGAGTGTAAAGTGTGGATGGATCCGTCCTGTTGAAAGAGCACTTTTAGGAGAAAGAGGCATGCCCAGTGTCCTCACTGTACAGACTACGCATCAGTACTGATGCAATGATTAGGAAACAATCATTAAATTTATCACTGTGGTCAATGTGGTGCCCTTTACGGAGACCTCTGTAGAGCCAACACACCGTCGCAAGAGTTTTTCACTGTGTCAGCTTTTTCCACATTGGCAATTTCCCCTCTTCCACAATAAATCTATCTGCTCGAGTTCCTTCCACAACAGGATCAGACAGAGAAGCCAAAGATTTGCCACTGAAGGATCGCTGTCTGGGCTGAGGTCTGGAAAAGGAGTGCTGGCGTTAGATGCAAACATGGGCCGGTGAGCAGCGTCTGGCAGTGGGAAGGCACTTTCTTACAGAGATCTGTGAAGAGCACAGAAACAGACAGAGAGAGAGAGAACAAAAATGAGGATCGGCGTTAAAAAAAAAAAGTTTATTTCAGCTTCACTGCAACAGCATGGGAGAACTGGTGGTGAACACTACTAATCCTATTAAAAGAAAGTGGTCCTCATTCTAATGAGATTCTCTGTCTGACTCAGTGCTGCATTCACTTTCAGCAAATCAACACTCATCTCTGGTCATCTCACCGTACCATGGCTACTTTCATACATCAGTCTAACACTGAAGGACAAAGTAGACCTCTTCTAAACTGTTGTGATCAGCATCCTATGTTTTTGCACCTGAGGCGATGACATCACAATAGGCCTTGTCCAATAATTAATAAAGGTGAAAACGTAAGTGCAAAAGCAACTACAGTGTTTTTATTTATTTTTGTATTTTGTAAATCATGATTTCAAACAGCAAACACAATAAATTGCACCACAACTAACAGAAAATCTCTTCTGTTCCAACTGCAGAATAAGCTGCTTAGACTATTCTTGACAACAGGTAGAGCGCCTGATTAAAAAGATAAAGTGGGAACACTGCCTGAGAACAATGTGAACAACCTAAACAACCATTTAAATGAAAGCACAGGCTGTGATGGATTTATTTATTCAAAGAACTGGTCGATACAAGATGCGCAGTGTTTTGCTTTTTCAGAATCATATACTGGCCACTTATGTTCACTCGTACAAGGAAGTTGCCTATAAAGGCAATGTATGCATACAAAACAATATTATTTACAGAAAAAACAAAGTTAAACCTTTGAGGCCTATACACACAAAATAAACAAACAATATGCCTACAGGCCTAAGGTTGGCTAGTGCGACTTAATGTCACATAAGAAATGTACTGAGGCATGAGCATTGGTGTATATTTAATAAATATTTATTTATCTTTATTAACAGTTATTTAAATAAAAGCCTTGGAAGTCTATAGTTCAATTTATTGAAGACTTGACATTGATAATATGGTCTGACCTACAGAGCAATCAGAACTGACCTGCCTTATGGAATGTGAACATTGCGGCAACTCACAGGATTTATCATTAAGTCCTCACGGATGGCTGGACACCTTAAAGGCCCCAATTAAACATAGCATGCTGTATAACCTCATACACACCTCACCAACTCAAGACCAAGACAAAAATCAGGCCAGCACAGAAATCCATTAAGCTATATGTGTCTCTGTCTCATCTGTAACAACTCGTTACTACTGTTGTTCATTCGGAAGCTATATAGGCTAAAGCCAGGCTTTAGTTGTGCATGTCTTAAGGTGAATTTATGGTCGTGCAACTTTGTCAATACGCAGACACGCAAGCCCTTTTCCGATGTCGCAGGCCCTTTTCTCCTCTCTGAGTACTGACGGATACCTCCAGAATTTCCTAACCATTTGTCGTAACGACGCAGACCCAATGGACAGAGGGAGCGTGTGATTGGTCGGCTCACTTTGTTTTGGCTTCCTCCCTCCGTAGGTATAGTTAGCAATATGCTAGTTCAGTCTGCAAGCTTCAGTGTGCATGTCTTTGGAAGGATTTCAATGGAAGGATTTCCCAATTGTGCTGTGCCTGTATTTCAATAAAGTTAGCTCAATAAAGCACCTCGCCAGCAGGTATTACTTTGTAGGCAGATGTGAGAAGTTCACGAGCTAACAGGGTAAATGGCTGTCAGAAAAATGTGCTCTTAAATAACGTGAATACCTTGGATACTGAGAAGTGCTATGTCTCTATTAGCAAAATTAACAAAATGATAGAAAGACAATGCAAAACGACTTTATAATAATTTTATTGGTATGTGGGTAGACCAGTTCCTAGTGGTCCAACCAGTGTCTGGTAGTTTGTGCTGGAGTACATGTTCGAGAACTGTGAAAGGTAAACCGTGAATACAACTGCATGTCTCCGTACAGAGATGCACGACCACAAATTAGGGCTGTATGACCATAAGGCTTAAAGGTGAAATAGAATGAATGCGTGGCCCATTCAAATTAGGGCTGTAAGACCATAAGGCTTAAAGGTGAAATAGAATGAATGCATGGCCCATTGTATCTTGTTCTCTGACATTTAAATAGAATATATAAAACACTAATTTATCAAAAATAAGCCAAATTGCAACTTTCCAAGCCAGTTAAAACCTTATATTTAGGCTGTGTATTGAAATAATCCTTTTGGCTAAACGGCACCCACAATTGAACTATATTTTGTTTGTGCAATGTGACATCGATGTGACTTGTTCTAATTTGCCCATGTTTTATTGGCTATTTCTAAGATAATCATATAAAGGAGGGCGCAACCATACCATATGTTCATGATAGTTCTTTAGCGATGCACAACCTCCCCTTATTCTTTATAGCCAATGCAAAAATGGTGTTCCATTCAATATCTCCTTTAAGCCAGCTTAGCCAGTAAAATAATGGTTTGAAATGTGGTTGATACGAGAATCTAGGCCTGGTTAACTAAGCATGGGGGAAACAGGGAAATCTTCTGAGATCTGAAGTTTTGGATCAGGAACATGTTGTAGGCACCACATCTCTAACACTCTGCCTACCTAATGAGAACAAAGGCTAACTAATTAAAAGCTGTAGCATACTACCAAGGGCAAGTTGTTTGACTAAGCCTAAGCATTTAAGTCAAACTCCCAGAATTTAGGTTGGGTATGATTTGCTGACTTGGATTTGGCTTAGAGTCAGCCTGTCAGAAACACAACAGTGGTAAAAGCAAGTAACAAGTTCAAAAGAGGTTTGCTTGCATGTCAAATTAAGCGCCTCCACAATACAATACAGATCTAGGCCTATTCTTCTTGAGAATTAAGGTCTACAAATCAAATGAGAAACACAACTTTCCACTGTTATGTTGCCATCATCAACATCAAGTTCTGAAACACTACATTAGTAGCCTGACAAGGCAGACTATAAAATCAAAATGAATAGTCTGGCCATGACTGATCGACTGGGCTTAATCCTCAGGGTGAAATCAGCCGTTGTCTTTCAAACTTTTTCTGCACGCAATAGGATGGAGCAAAGACCAATCACAGCCATCTTGGTTGTGTTTTTGCACTGACACAGCCCAGTCTTCATTGTGATAAGCCTGCCCAAAGACTCTCTACAAAGATAGAGCATTGTGATTGGTCCGATGAAGCCTTGACATACCGGCTGAGCAAAATGATTTGCTACCGCTGGGGTAGGCCTAGATTTCTAGACTACTAAAAGCCTAACCCCTGCCTAAAAACTAATTAGTTCTCTAAGCCAATTCAGTGGACAGAGCCAAAACAAGGGACACGTGATTGCCCCTGTAACTGTGGGAGTCAATGTACAGTGTTTGTATCATGTGCACAGTGTTGTGGCTAGCAAAGCTCTCAAATCACCCTGTCAAGCTCCATTTGTATTTTATCTTCTGTTCACATTCACTAATGAATGCTGACTTTATCAGACTGACATGTTTGATTGATCAGCTCTACAGCCCTTGAATGTTTTTCTGATGGAGGGTTATTACATTTTAATTTAAGACACTTGAGGCTCAGCTGTTGGCCTATATTCATCACTAGACAAGGGCCAATACCCTGAAACTATGAAGAAGATTTTATTCCCAGAAAGATTGAGAGCAGCCAAAGGGCTCAATCCAGCAGAGGATATCCTATAATCAAAACACCAGCCTAACTCTTAAATATAGAGTTGGGCTGTAGAGTAGAGTGGAGTAGGGTAATCTGTAGACAAAATGTGGAACTAACTGACAACTGTTTACTAATGAACCTTCAATCGTGCTAGCAGTGAAAATTAGGTTGATTACCATCCCAAAAAAATAGGTTAATTACTATCCCAAAAGTCATCCCTAAAGTCAGACGTTGTTTAATTCACAAATTAGATGATTTTTCCCCAAAAGATTTAGAACGAAACCTAACTGGGGTAATTTAAATAGCCTGTGGAGAATGCTACCTAATTGGTACTGGGGGTTTAAACATTTGCCTTTTTCATGGAGGAAACAACTAGCTATTTCTACCAGGTGATGCAAAAGCCTAAATTACCCACAGAAGTATCGCCAATGGTAATATCAGTCTTCCAGTCTTGTTAGTCAACATTTCATTTCAGGATTTCAGGAGTGCATTTTGTCTTTGTCTTCTTTTTCTCCACATAGGTCTACTAGGTTTTGCACTAAGGGAGGAGGCAACACTTTGATCAAAACTAGCCTACGGAAACCTTTTCTTGTCACCTCATGGCAGAGACTGTGTGACACACAAACACACATTTGATTACTTTATTTGGGAGAACCAAGGCTTATTAAAAAGCAATAAATATTTACAAAGAGCATCTTGTGTTTCCCACATCAAAACAAATACTGTGCCAGCATACAACCACAAATACATGTTAAGTGTATCAAGGATACAGATCACATTGGTCCCATGTATGCAAACTGCCTATATTTTATCATTTTCTCAGAAAAACACAAGTCCATGCATCAAAACAGCATCCCACTTCCAAGATCACGATTGTTTTTAAAATCTCATCAACAACACACACACACACACACACACACACACAAACAGTCTGGGTGAACCCAAACAAACCTGTTCTGCGCATCTGTCTGGCAATTCTCCTGCTGAAGTAGACTTTTGAATCATCAAAAACCCAATCATAACGTTTGTTACGGGCTTTATACAAAGACAGAGGAGGACTGCTGGAACTGTCAACTGCCACACCAATGGTGTCAGTTGGGAATACACATATTCTTTGAAAGGGATTAAAAGGAAAACCTACATGTAGCCTAAAACCTACACAGAATTTCCACCAGCGGTTTATACTTAAAACAGCCGCCTTGACATCAAACACTTCCCACCTTGACTATGTCCCCCTATCTCCAGTAAACTTTCCATAGAAGTCCATTCTTCTCTCGCTCTCTCTAGTTACCGTCACACCAATAGCATAAGCACATTATGTGAAAGTACACAACCTGAGCTTTCCAACTGTGTTGCTTGTGAAAAAAATAGCTTTGAATTTACATAAAAATAATAATTAGGCTAATACAGCTCTCTCACAACCATTCAACTCGGTGATACATCTCATGAACTTAAATATGGCAAACCGCATATCAAAATATCTCTATGATTAGCGGTTCCTGAGTAATCCGGTCTTGAAATTACATCACATTTCTGTACTGTTTCCAATCCCCCCACCACAAAATAAATAGGGCCTAATTTCCTTTCCATATCAAAAGTTGTTCTCAGACCTGTCTGTCATATAGCCAGGGTACGAGCAAGAAATGTGTCAGTATATTTTTGCAAATTGCAAAGCCATAGAGTATGCCATCATCATGGTTCCTCTATTGCCAGATTCCAGACCACCTATCCAAATACGAAAAGGTATTTCTACTGCCAAGCTTCTTCAACCTATGGTGAGATATCAGCAAAATATTTTTTTCTTGATACCAAGGGCATATATGCAAGTAGTATCACATCAAACACTGCCAGATTTGGATAGCTTAGACTGCCTGAAAAAAACCTGTCATGTGTTACACATTACTGCTACATTTACAAGAATGGTGTTTGCTGTACTTCTGAAAGCCTTCAGTAAGAGTCCAATGTACCAACTTAATCTTAATTTCACCAGTTACACACTCCTGCAAAATTTGAGACAGTGGAGTTCCTGGATTCAGCCTAATCTGACAAGCAATGACCCTTGTGTATTCTCTGCCTATTCCTCAGGTCAAACAAACAAACAAACTAGGCCTATCTATCTTTTTTAACTCTCCCTACCTACCCCTCTTCATCTACGACCCTCACCTCATCCTCACACTCACTCTTGGTGGTAGCGTAGTGGTTAAGGAACCTGGCTAGCGGGCAAGTAGCCTGAAAAGTTGTCGGTTCGAATCCCAGCTGCCACCGTTGTGCCCTTGAGCAAGGCACTTAACCCTAAGTTGCTCTAAGGGAGACTGGCCCTGAACACTTGATAGTTGATGAGTTGTATGTTGCTTTGGATAAAAGTGCCTGCTAAATGCATAAATGTAAATGTCTTCCTCTACCTGCATGTTTGCCACTCACAGAACTTAGACCTGATTTGTTTACAGTTCAGCACCCCAGTGTCTTTACACATGATGGCCATGTTTTGGTCACTTCTATGGTGTTTTAAAAGACACAATCACAAAAAAGACACATTCTGTGTCTGAAATAGAGAAGTAATAATAATCTATACTCCGTGAGGGAAATTTGGTCTCTGCATTTATCCCAATTGTAAATTATTGAAATACACACAGCACACACTGTGAGGTGAGGAGTGAGGTGAAGCACACACTAAGCCGGCGCAGTGGGCCGCCTGTTTCCGTGGCATCCGGGGAGCAGTAAGGGGTTAGGTGCCTTGCTCAAGGGCACTTCAGCCATGGTCTACTGGTTGGGGATCGAACAAGCCTCGAAGCCCTAACCAGGAGGGCATGGCTTCCCCTAGTGTGTTAAATAGTTTACAAAATGCTGCCTGCACTGTTTCAAATGTCCGAGCTGCTCCAAACAAGCACATCACTATTCTTAACATGACAAATAGGACATACGCAACTAATTTACTTTGGTTAGACCCAGAGTCCTGCCATGTAATTTAGAGAAATCATCCTCTGCTTTAAGGCTAAACTGAGCTGCTGTGGCTCTAATCATATTCTTCCCAGTAAGCATAGCCTACCTCTTTCGCCAGCTCTCTGAATGCTTGTATCAAAACCAACTAACCAACAGAGAGGGGAAGAGTAGGCTTATGATGATATAGACCTTCTACTCCAGTTTGCCTGTTGCCCAATGAAAAATGTCAGCCTTGTGAAATCACTAACCTAGGTAGAATAACAAAACTGTATTGCTGCTGTTCCATTCAAATGGTGAACCTATTCAAAAAACAGCACTCCCAAGTGAAAACTTCAATATTCTTCCCTTACTATCCATATACCAAGCTGAACTTGCACCTTGTAATTTGGATAAAATTATTACATAGAGCATCCATTTAAATCAGAGGCAGTGTTAAATCGACTATGATGAAACAAACCCGTGTCTCTTGCCTAAGGTCCTTCGAGGATATTTAGTCTGTAGTCTCCTAGGCAAAACAAAACAATCTATGGGATAAAAATGGGTGGTGGATGGGTGGGGTATACATGCAGATAGTGTACTGCCTATCTTACTAGCTTCTGTAGGAGCCCTAGAGAAAGTGGCTTTAAGGGGCACCTTTATCTCTCCTGGGGCGAGGCAAGTTTCCCGCTGAGAGCAGAAGCGGACAGAATGCAAATGGAAGCATTGCTGCACCAGCAGAGCGCTGGGAGACAGCATGTCCTAGCAACCTGTGTTTGACTCTTTTTGGCATCCTCTCCCAACGCTCTCTTTATCAATCTGGTCTCCTTGTCCATTGCTGGTCTTCTCAATCCAACCATCACTCTCCCAACCCTCAGATGGTTAACAGAATGTTGTCTCACTTTATCTAGGCTAGGTAAGAAAAAGAGCAAATGCGAGCAGTTCTCCCACCTCACATGATGCTGCAGATCCTCTTAAGTCCCAGTGGATGCCACTGAAGCCAAAGAGATGACAATAACAATTTGTTTCAGATACTTTAAATCTAAGCAGTGGAAATTCTCACCCGGCTGGTGTCGAATTCAAAGGGCACATGCTCTCACCGGGATTTTCTTTCATCGAGAGTACAGGAACACACAGTCTGCTTAACTCTGTCCGAAACATTTTTGGCCACCCCCCTTCCTGTGAGCCCTGCCCGCGTGCAGGAAGGCCCTCCCAGTGAGGTCTGTCCAATGGCAGACTAGACAGAGAGCTGCTGTTTGAAGAACAGACAGACAGGCAACACTGGAGCAGTGATCTTCCAGACATTAATATCACATACCTTTTCATTCTGATTACTTGTCTGAAATGTGTTAGGCCCTATATTACATATTTCGACTGAAGTTAATTCTGATATATCCAGAGTCAATAGAGGGTAATCTGTAAATGTATGCAATTATGTATGTATGTATGTATGTAAATTATGTCACTTTTAATTCAAAAATATTACAGAAATAAAAAGTGTTCGATGAGTGTATGAGTTGGGTTAAGCGAGCTTTAAGATGATAAAGTTCCTCTGTATTTATAAAACAGAGCTACTAGAGGAAGTGAAGTAGGCTAAACAAACGTTCCAAAGTCAACCGGGTGTGACGTTGAAGTCTATCCAAATCTGTTCCCAAAATAATACAAAAAGAACAACGTTTCTACAGCAAATTTTAAAAGAGCGGTTCACAGCCCAACCAAGGCTGAATCGTATGACAATAATGAGTATGACACTACATTATAGTAGGGTGACAAAGTATGTTCAATAATATTCAATGCTGGCTAGAAATCTGATCTCAAAGTATACGATCGAGTTAACGCAGACAGTTCGTAAAGTAATTTTAACGTTAACTGAATCTTGGGAAGTCTGAAATATGTAAAGCAACCCATTTATATGTGGAAATTACAACAAAAGTACTACTGCTGTCATGTTGTGGAGAATTTAGCTAAAATGTAGATGGCTGCTTTCCACCCACTTTCAAAGCTAGCAAGTTTTTTTCTGTGCTACGGAACATTTCACGATGGCTAGCGTGTTAGCTTTCAGCAACCCCAGTATAACCCGATAACATTGTCCTGCCGTAACACTGCCTATAATGACAACTGTAATGTCATGATGAAACTAATACTTACGTCTAGACTTCCTCGAAGCTGTTTACATAAGCGTTATCCAATGACGTCTACAAGCAAAAGTAAGCTTGCGTGTTAGCTAGCAACATCGGATTGTAAGAATATTGACAGTCCTGCTTACCTCATCGTCACGAATCGCCTCTGATGTGCTCTCCCTGGCTGCTGCTGTATTTGCTGCAAGGCACCAGTCACGCAGGCAGACAGGACGAGCACCAAGTCTGCGCTGAAGAGACCAAACAGAAAAAAATGGATGTCTGATTCAGCACGAACTATTATATTCACAAACTTAATTAATCGTCAAAGTGTTTATAATAGTCTCGAGGAAATGTATTCACACGTCGATAAAATCGTAGGGAAACTATTTTACACAGGCAGCCGTGTTATGAGCAACAAGCTGACAGCTCAGGGCGGTGAACGTGAGTTTCCATGAGACAGTAAACCATTTACTAGGCTAAAATGATACAATGTAGATTTGACTTTTAAAAAATGTGCTCGAAGTTTAGAAAGAGGTTTTCAAAAACTGGTTTGGTTACTGGACCACTGCCCTTCTTCCCCAAGCTGCCTGTGTACACTCCCTGCAAGCTGGTTATGGTATGACCCAACGATGCAAAGGGTCTGCTTGTTACCAGGGGAACCAGAGGATACTGTAGGCCTGAATTTAATATGGAGAGTCATTTAAAAGAAAGAAGGAAAGGGGGCATTGGATCCATCTCTTATGCATTTGTCCTGACTATTATTGGTCTATAGGCTACACGACATTTTATTTTGAAGGAACATGCATTGCAAGAAGAGCAAACATTAGGCTACACTAAATCAGAAGGCATAGGCTACTCATCACCATTGCCTAAGAGGGTGCACAACTACCTCAGATAATGTATGAAAATGGATAAGGTGAGTATCCTGCAGACCAGGCATCACTTATTCATAACCCATCTGTTAAAGAATTATTGTGTCCCTCTGATTATTTCATTTTTACTGGAGGTTATCTTCAAGATAAGCAACACTAAGATCAACCTGATTTCAAGGCTGATTTCAAGGCAATTCAAAATTAAATTAAATAGGTCTATTCTAACTTTGATTTTACCCCATTAGCAGAGTCTCTCAGAGGTAGGGGAACATTATGAGCAGATTCAAACAGAGAGGACTGTAGCTTAAGCACTGATGTGATGACTAGGCCTACTTAAGATTAATTTTACAACCTAGACCTGTGTTTAGATCAGTTATAAGTAAAAGGGTAATAAAATACCTGCTACGTTGTCTATTTGTGGTCTGTCCAGGAGATTACTGGCCAGGCTAGCGCTGACTAGTGCTCCCGCTGAATTTCTCAACGATGTGAAAGCGTTTGATGCACCAGGCTAGGATTTGTCAAAACATCCCACAGGTCCTACTTAACTAACAGCTTAAGCTTACATTAGATGCCATAAAGTGCATGATTTATCATTGTTCATGATTGATTACATTTAGAAATATTAAAATGACACAATAGATGTGTCTCATCTTTAAAGAGAGGAGCAATCACTACAACCTCATATAATGTAGATCCCTTATACTGTTTTTATTGCCCAAATATGACTTTAGCACCATCAAGTGGTAAACAGAACACCTGCAACAAATAATCATCAACAGCATGTCGCATCCCGACGCAAAGAACAAATATTTTAAAACTCTCAGCTGTTTATTCAGTGCTTTTATTTTGTAGTTATTTAGTTTTTTACATTTACTTTCATTTAAAAAGGAAAAAAGTCTTCCCACTAGTTTTACATATATACCTTTTTGCCACAAAGCTGGTCTTAACAAGAAAACAATACCAACCATTTTGGCAATTATACATCAGTATCGACACATGCCTACTATATCAAGGGGGGGGTGTAACCCTAACCCTAGGTGAACCTGCTAAAAGAGCCTGCTTGTTTTGCTACCTCTCTACCTGGATTAATTCCTATGGGTTGCCACCTTCTTGGAATAGCCTACCCCAGACAGACAATTGTCTGAGTCTAAAGCCTAATTCACGGTAATAAAATGACATTTTGTTCCTAACATTGATTTTTAAAACTTAAGGCTAATGAAGAATTGTTTTTTTTTTTTTCATCTCATCTCATCTTTTTCATATCATGACTCACTCAGACTCTGGGAAACTTGAGAACTGTGCTAAATTAGGATTCCTGGCTAGATCAGGCGTCAGCTACATCAACATGATTTAAAAACACTCAAAATGTTTTTGGTTTTATTAAAAGTTTAGAAAATCTTTTCAGTCCTAAACTGCCATTGTTGTGGAAAGTGACATCACTTGGTTGAGCTAATCAAGGTCCAAGCTGTTGGTGCACAAAGGCACATAGACTCCACCAGGTGACCAATGTCACTTTTTACCTAGGAAGCATTGACACATAAACGTAATGGCAGCTTACAAGCTCTGCAAATGAGGGAAAAGTTTTAATAAAAGAGAAAGCATTTTGAGTGTTTTCTAAATCTTGTTAAATATTGCTGATGCCAATGTCAGTCTTATAAGGCGAATACGTCTTACCAGTCAGAGATGATTTTAAACTGCCACTGCGTTTACGTCTTGAAGTTTTCTCGGTAAAAAAAAAAGTGATATCACCTGTTTTGAGTTGGAGATTACGGTGTAATGAACACTTCCTCTGTTCAGCCTTTGGCATTTTAACCAGAGTTTACTGTAAATCAGGATGACAACGCAGAAGCCAGAACTCAAAAATTTATATGAAAAGGAAGACAAACAGAGAAGTAAGGAAAAAAGAATGGACTGGTGTTGATGTTCAAGTGTTGCAACATCTTAGATGCAGACGACTTAACCAGGTGATTTGGTCATTTTTTATCCATGTGTGATGATAACCAAACGAAGTGCGTAGAAAGGCGTGGCCAAATGTCCTATTGTTACCTACCAATTACTGTCTAAATACCACATCTTGCACTGCTTTCAGTTTCTCTTTTTTCTTTTTTTTTCTAATGAAATGACCTGGAAATATTTATCCATGGACTCTCAGAATGCTTAGGAAATGTGCTTTGATACTTCCTTTCAAACCTCCATTAGCACAGTGTACAGTAGTTCCTATGAAGCGAAAGGTGGCATTATAGCCCCACAATTCCTTGCACTATGAAACAACAACCAGTCAAGTCCTAATGAATTAATCTTTTTATTTTCCCTTGACCTCATGACATTTTTCAATGAGGTCAAGGTAAAACGGATAGTTAAAAGAACACTGGAGGGCCTGAAAGATCGGACTTAAAAAATAAACCTCTTGAAAAATTGTGGTCATGATATCAGCTCAGACCAACAAATATGGAAACCTTCAGTGTCATGCTTGCATTTTTGTGCTGTCTTTACAGGGAAATTAGTTTTTGGTCTCAGGTGAATGTTTACATGTGTAGACTTTAGCACCTCACCAGATTTGTAATATTTGCATTGATTTGTGCTGTCTTCAGAGAGGTGGTGTACAAAACCGATCGATAAGCATGTAAACATGCAATCGGATTCAGGGATAATGCGTGGTGATTGCCACCACAAAGTTATAGAAATGACCGCAGACGAGTTTGTATGTTCGGTTATCTTACCATACAAACTTAGCTAGAATGCTAGAAAGTAACCTACATAGTTCCATATACCACCGTATAAAAGCATAATTTACGCAAGAGACGGGCTGCTGGTAAATACAATCACAAGGCTCTAAAAGGGAAGTGAATACCTGTCCTTATGCTTACAGACTCTCTAATGCTATCGAACTCCGAGTAAGTAAACCATAGGAGTGAACACACAATGTTTTAGAAGACAAATAAATCAGACACAACCACCCTTTTTAGCCTAGAAATCTAGACGTACTTTATAGCGGTAGTCAGACTTTAGCAACGGTGTTGGAAGAAAGAATTTCAGAACGTACACTAAAATGGCACACAGTTGGTTTGAGAGATTTTGGAGGAGGGCTTGTGACTTTCTCTCTTGTTTTGCCACTTGGGTGACTGAGATAATAGCTTGTCGTTGGACCGTCAGCTTTGGATGTTGGCATTATGTTAACCTCTCATTGGAGCTTTGCTTATCTAAAAAAGAAAATCTTTTTGCACAATAACAACCAAGTTTGGATGATTTTAATGGCCTGGCGCTGAAAGGGGGCCCAGAGAACATTTTAATATTATAATTAATATTTGGGGGGCCCAAAAGTATTTTCTGTCATATGGCCCAGAATTACTAGCACTGCCGCTGCCAGCAAATAGAGGAGGTGGCTAACACTGAGAAATCTTACCGGTAAGGGATAAAGGCCAACGAGGTGACCAGTTCAATGGAAATAATGGCGAGGTGTAGGCGAAGAACTCAACTGAGTTGCCTCTGCCGAGTCATTATTTCCATTGAACTGGTCACCTCGTCGGCCGCTATCCCGTTTGTATTTAGGATATAATTTTATCTATAACCTATTATAGCTGCCGTGAAGGGGGAAAGTGAAATACTTTACTAAGGTTGTTATGGTTACCATTCATAAGTGCATTAATATGTAACAGTGATTCCAATTTTCTGGATCTACTTCAAAGGTAGGCAGTTATACAAAGTTAATTCACACCTCATCAGCCAATAAGAAAAGAGAATCCCATGTTAAGGGAGATAAATAGCTAAACACAGTTGGACTGATAGCACAGAGGTGCTGGTCATGGCAGCATAAGAACAGGCCCTGAGTACAAGATCAATAGAGGCTGGAAACTACCATACAAAGCAAGATCCAAGGTGCAGGCTATGTAAGGAAGCCCCTGAGATGGTCCAACACATAACAGCAGACAAGGCGTACATGGAGTGCCACAACCAGGTGGCTGGGATAGTGTATAGGAGCATCTGTGCCGAGTATAGGTTGGAAGTCCCAAAGTCAAAATGGGAGACACCGCAGAAGGTGGTCAAAAATGATCAAGCCAAGGTACTGTGGGACTTCAAGACTGACACATTGGTGGTGGCCAACCAGCCGAACATAGCTGTGCTTGAAGTACTTAGTGACAGCAACATCAGACAGGAGGAACACAAGAAACTTGAGAAATACCATGGACTGAGAGAACTGGAGTGATAGGAACATTGGGTGCTGAGACTCACAAACTGAACAAGTGGCCTCAGCAGATTCCACGAAGATGTGAGACCACCATCCAGTAAAGCGCAGTCCTAGGAACAGCAAAGATACTGCACAGTAAGTAAGTAAGATAATAAAGATATACAGACACCAGTGCTGACAGACAAGACAATTATCAGACAATACAAATAAAAATACAGGGCCTCCATCCCAGGATCCCCACAAACTCAATGGCAATTGAAGGCAAGTCCCAATGATGCAGATCTAAGTCCCAGTGGTAACGTGGGGTATAGACACTAAAGTAGGGTGACCAGATGACCCAGATTTCTGGGGTCAGTCCACGATTTTGGTGGTCTGTCTCTGGTAAAATACAAGAAAATGCACTTTCTCCCTGATTTTTGTAGCTAAAACATTGCTTATTTTAATTATATTGACTGTAGAAATAGAAATGGCCCAGTTCCTCAGGAAAATACAGGGGAATGTCCTCAATTTTCATCTCAGAGGTCTGGTCACTTTACACTAAAGACCTGGTCCCCTTTCAAAGAGAGTCGTGAGCGTGGCACAATCAGCTATCCCTAGGATGCAGATTTCATTGTTTGGGACAATGCATATGGGCTTAACATGTCCATTACGTAGCTTGGAGCATGCCCATGCAAGGCTTTAAAAACTACAATACTACTTTAAATTGGATTCTAAACCTCACAGGAAGCCAGTATAGAGCTGGCACAGAACCCTCAAGCTCTCACAGGGAGGCTATGCTGGGTACCTTACAGAGACATCAAGGCATGGAGCCTCTGTCGTTAAAATACATAAATTAGCTTCCATGATAATCAATCATGATAATCAAATGCAGCGGTGCATTCTAAAAAATTAGACCAGTCTTCTAAATGTGTGTTACTGTGACTTTGACCTCTGCTTCTGTAACCTATTCAGTGTAGCCCTATAGGGTCAAGCCTCTGGTAGACCTGAGCTCAGAGAATGAGAATTGGGAAAAATGTGAATTTATTAATATACACTAAACACAGCACTAACAGCATTAAAAAATCTATTTGATTTGATTCAGCTTAGCTCAGAATAGCCAGCAGGCCTATTTGCACTTCAATTTGTTTGCCTAGGAGGAACCAATAAAATATCAAAATAGGGCTTTTACCCCTGATGTGAAACTGAAATCAGAAACTTAACATTTAAGTCATGTCTGACATCTTTACATGAAATACATAGCCTACATAAGGTTACACAGTAATTTTTCAGTCTGGGATCTTTTGTATGTCCCTTATTTTGAAAAGTAATCTCTCTGTATAGGCTACTATTGTCTCAGTAATTCTCTAACACTGACACTATGGTGGCTCATAATTTTGACATGTTATTTGTACCATCAAGCCATTTGACCTCTGAGACGTTGTCTGATTTTTCCAGTAGTGTTTAGTGATTAAATATTAAATGATCATGATTATGAGCATGTGTCTGCACTACAGCTCCAGAGCTATCCTTAGGGTAAGGCCACATTTAACACTGAACAAAAAAAGCACACAAATATAATTTCACATTTCCCTGAAATTTGTCCATGTGTTCTGTTTTGGAAAGTACTTGAAGAATCCTATCAAATAAGCTGAAAACATGGTTTAAACTAGAGTAAGATGGGTTGTTGAATATCAGAGATGTGACAACTGACTTCCCAACTGAATTTTTTGTCAAATGAAATACCGTCATTTTTATTTTTGAAATCACAAGTAGTTTTATATTTAACCTATTTAAGGTTAAATATAAAACTATTTAATCAGATATTTGACTGCTCTCTTGCATGGTCTTAAGGAAAATCAGAACAAACTATTGGATATGCCCAAAACACAGCACAAATCATGGTTAAACATTACGGTTAAACATGGCAAACATTTAATACAATTTGTGGTGGTGAAAGCAAGTGTGTTGGTAGAGGATAGGAACAGAGCCTCATAATCAGAAGAAGAGGCAGGCTATATGAAGTCCAAGAGGGCACTCAATGCAAATACGTAATGCCACAGTGTTTTGTCTGTCTCTTTGTGGACAGTTTCAGCCCCCTTTGGGCCGTTCTAGTGGTCGCATCCTACAGCTATGTGGACACCCTCTTCACCCATTAAGCAGGTAAGCATGGTGTTGGGATCAAATGACTAAAAGGTGCAGTTAAGATGAACTCAAGATGCAGAGAAGAGCTGGAGTGTGTAAGTCAACCAGAGTACTTGATGTACTTGCACCATTTAAAGTCAGATCATCACATGAAGTGTAATGCATAGTCACATATGAGTAAATGCATCACAATGTTGCCATTCCTGTTCAGTTGAAAGAATATATGTGACGCTGTTCAATGAGGGCTTATGCAAATTAACCTATGATCACAAATATGGATGTGTGCACACAATGTTTGAGTAATGTGCAAACATTTCTAATACACCAGGAACATGCCAAGTTTATAAATTAGAATGTAAATTTTCAGGTTTTTGGCCCTGCTTGTGGCAGAAAAAAGACCCATATGCACAAGCTAATATTTACCAATACTCCCACGCTTACAGAGGTCATGTAATAGTTCCAACTATTGGTTAGATAAGGCAGTTCTTCCAATAGAGTAAAGATCTTGCATGGCCTAATATTTTCACTATCCTGGCCACACAATGTCCTGGCCACACACGTTTGATGTGTGCTATCACTATTCCAGAATTCTTCCAGAAGTATACAGGATTGTGCATATCTCATTATAATACACAAATTATATTTATATTACAATTATTGGCACTCCTGATGAAGTTGACATGTAGGCTAACAATTTTTTTCAATTATCTCGTAACTTACATTGATCAAAAAATAATAACATTACGGAAAAATGTAACCTTGAAGAGAAGCAAATTTATTTTGATAAGAAACAATGTAATTTAAAGAAATAACTTTTATCAGCACCCTGCATTTTGTACAGTGATATGCCATAAAGTTGGAGAACACAAGAAAAGGAATTTGAGACCCTTCCTCTTCATAGAATCTGTCCAGACCGTCCATATTTCTCTCTTGTTCAAACATCCTCTATAGCTCACCCCATTGGGTTTCAGTGCCATGGAAATCAGGGGACTGAAACAACCATATTAAAGGCTCAACTTTGTGATCAGAAAACCATGTTTTTGTTTATATTAACTCATGTTTTGAAGTAATGTCTCAAATTGATGAGCCATTTGTATTGTTCTGAGACAGATGGATTTTCATTTCAGTTTGATGTATTTCATTATGGTCATGATGCCTCCCACCCTATGAAGTCCCTGTAGCCTTTGGAATTAGAACAACTCTAAAACACCACAGATCCTGTACTGTAGTCACAGGGCTGTTTTCAATATAGTAATTCTGTCTTTTACAGAAAGGACACAAGTACTAACATGTTAATATAAAACTGATTGGCTTAAAGTGATGTGAATTTTATGATTGTTTAGGTTGGATAGATAACAAAAGATAACAAAAGGCGATATCAGAAGCAATTACCATTAATTACCATTAAGAGCTATTAGTAAGAATGAGTTTCTCTGTTTTGATTTTTCTGCATAATTCAAACATGTTTCATCAGAGATTTACTGTTGTTCTAGATTGGAGGTTGTCATTTACTGCATAGTTGTTCATTTAGATACAATACAATGCATGCTCACTTGGCATCAACTTAACACCTGTATAAGCCACCTGTAACTGTCCAGTCATAGGCAGTGATTAATGGAAGGTGCTCTGGGCAAGTATACACTCACCGCCTGAAAGACACCTAGGGATAAACCAACAGACCCTCTGCAAATAAGGCCAGTAATGTCAACCAAGAACCACTGACCCATTCCTTGAAGTTTCTTAAAAGTATCCCTTACTGGTAAGACATGTTGGCCTTATAAGATTAACATTGGTGTGAGATTTGTGATTTAAAAAGACTGAAAAACACTTCCATTATTATTTATGTGTGTTTAGAAAATCCTTTCTGTAAAGCTTGTAAACTGCCAACTGCCATCGCTTTCTGGTTAAAATGTGAAATGAACACATCTGAGAAAGGTGAAATGAACACATCTGAGAAAGGTGAAATGAACACATCTGAGAAAGGTGAAATTTTTTTCTGAGGGACAATGCTGAAGCCAGTAATCAATTTATATGAAAAGGAAGACAATCAGAGAAGTGAGCAAACAAGAGTGGTGCCAAGACTGGCTCAAACAATGATGTCACTTTTTACCCAGGAAGCATGAAACGTAATCAATGGCAGGTTATGAATGAAAAGATTTTTTTTTTTATAATCATGTTCATGTAGCTGTGGTACAATCTTATCAAGCTGACATGTCATAGATGTGGATTTTTGTAAAATATTCAGTGCCTTTGCCAAGGAATATAAGTATTTTAAAGAAAAACATGTTGTAGTAGTGTAGTGTCAACAAAGCAACAAAGCTCATAGACTTCTAGTCAGTTTGTGTGAGATCTGACTGTACTAATGATGAGGATAGACAAAACAACAAAGGAGATTGTGTCATTCAGGTTTATTAGTGAAACCACAAGACACAATTTTCTTTTCACCTCTTCACAAAAGTGAGAACAAACTATTGGATATGTCCAAAACTCAGCCCAAACCACAGTGGCATGGAAAACATGTGTTGTCGAGAGGGTAGGAACAGAGCAGTACAATTAGAGGTAGGAGTACACACACAAAGAAGGCATTCAGGAAAACAGGCAATGCCGCTATGTGAGCCTCTTTAGGTTTGTGCATTTGGTCTGAGAGGTGGTGGATGGAGTTGTATGCTTTGGCTGTCTCTCCCGTGGATGGTATGAGCCCACTCTTCTGAGTAGCTCTTAGACCCCCTCTAGTGGTCACATCCAAACAGATCTGTGGACACCCTCTTCGCCTCAGGAAGGGCTTTTGCGCTTTGCATGACCATGGGGCTCTCAAAGCTGTAGAAATGGTTGCCAACAATCACCTTGACTCCATCTTTCCCACACATAGCAGCATCCACATACTTAAAGATGGAGAAGGGGCCATCTTTAACGGGGACTCGAGGAGTTGCCTTCATGTCCACTTCATAAAGGGTTTGACCTGGATGCACACGATTAAGTACATTTGAAAACATGGAGAATATGATCAGTAGGACATAAGTCACATATCATGAAGTAAAAGACATACCTTTAATCACATGTGCAATGTGGTGATCTTCACAAATAAAAGCGGCATCCACAGGTCCTTCAAGTCCAAATTCCTCTTTCAGAGGTTTGGGGTAACCTTCCAGATGTGTGTGTGGATCCCCGATCTTGTAGGTATACACTTCATTATCCTGCAAAAGATTTATTTGTGTCAAATTTGACTGTTGTCCTTGTTTGAAGTTTGTACCAGTCAATCAATCAGCATATTGAAGGATGTTGTGGGAGTTGCTGTGGCACCTTGATCATGTGCATGTGGCCCTCATAGGTGAAGACAGCATCCACTTCACTGTGCAGTTCCTTGAAGGCACTTTCAATGGTGTCAGAATGCATTTTGTCACCCGTCACCCGCAGGAAGTGGTGAGCTAATGTGGAGAAGATACACATGTGGACCAGAGGATGCAGGGGATAGATAAAAGAAGAAAGGGTCTCAGTTCAAGTGGAGAGGGTGTAGAAATTACTAGATTACATACAGTATGCCTCAGAAACTCACATCTGAATGCATAAACATTTCCTTCATCATCTCCTGTAACTGCATCAAGGTGCACATGGCTGCACTGTTCTCTCTCCACGTGCTCAGCGTTGTCAACTGAGGAAGACACAGATGTGAAGAGGGCGCCAACATGTGTAAATACCAACAATATGTCACCTTCATTGGGTCCACAGCATGTAATATCTGGCATCTGTGTGTCACGTTTGTTTTTTTTTTTATGTTTGTTTTTTTTACAATATATTGTGAAAGCTCCATGAAATTCAGGTGTAGAAATGTCAGTGTTAAAAAACACTTTACAAGGGAAAAGGAAGGAGCCTAATCTTTCCTTTCACTCACCAAACTTTGAGCACCTCATGAAGTAATTACGGGCCTCCTTGGGATATTTGCCATGTACCTCTCCGGTCATTGGGTCGAACCTGGAGAACTGATGACCATGGAAACAGTAGTAGTGGCCAAGCCAGTGGAAAGCAGAGGTGCAGTTGGGCATGCCCTTGAATTCCTTCTCATCCACTGCCTTGGTCTTTATATCATAGTGGTAGATATCATTACCTAGAGAATAATTATAATAAAAAAAAACAATTTGCAATGTAAGAAAATGCTGAGAGAAGATTGATTGTGAGGTTACTGATTTTTGGGGTGATATACCCTTATACCTTTGAAGAAGATGACCAGGTTGGACTTGCAGTCCTCCTCTGGGCACTCAACAGCAGCGTCTAGATGGTCAGGGATCCCAGGGAAGACCTCCTTGATGGTCTTAGGATATCCTGGCTCCAGTTTGTGGTTGTAGTAGCTGAACACATGGGTGTCCTATAAAAAGCACCAAGAAACAGAAAAGATTGGGCTTGTGGAATATCAAAGGAATTTTATATACACAGGCTACAGTTTAATGCCTTGTATGAAAACTCATGAGGGATGATACTGATGACTAGTCAGTGAACAACAGTACCAGGAAGAAGAACATGTGATCGTGGTGCTCGGGAGCATCAGGGATGTGCATGCGGAAAGCAGCATCCACATGCCCCAATTTGTGATGCTCGTCCAGCTCAGCAAAGGAGTCGTTGGAGAGTTCTGCTTTTCCATGGAAGCCCTTGAAGAGGTGATCACCTAGCAAGAGAAACACTGAATGAACCCTCTGTCTATGCATCTATGTCTGACTTCATAAATATTATGATTTTCAGATTTTCAATCAGTTTTTTTTTTCCCATATTCAAAGTGCATTTATACCTTTGAAGAAGTATGGCACTCCCTTCTCATTTAGGGCAACAGCATCCATCTCCATTCCATCACAGCGATCAAGCATAGCGCCATGGTGCAGGGAGTGGTTATGTGCTGGTGCATCTGCGTTAACAGAAGGAAGAAAATCATGGTCACCTTGTATTAATGACTGAATCCTTTCATTGTTTTTGCTTTTGCCGTGAAATCATCATGGACTTAGAATGTTTTTCAGCAGAGAATATTTTGCTTACCACCCTGGAAATGCCCTTCATGATGTCTAAAGGAGAAAAGGTTGACATAAGATACATTATTTTGCATTTTATTACATCTGCAGTAGAACATGTAAATTAATGAATCCATCTAAGTTTGGCAAGAAAATAGATGAAGCTTTACAACTTTTTTTACAAGCTTTTTACTACTCACGATGGTCTCACAAGGCTCAGGGCCAGGCAAAGACACACTATCTGGAAAAGCAGCTTCATGGTGAGCAGGACCTTTGGTGCAACCTCTGGAGAGAGATCAACTGGACAAGGTACCCAACATGCCAGTGGACTCAAATTTTTATACCCACGCCAGCAGGAGGGGGAGGTGACAGGGCCTGGCAGAAACTGCACGCCCACAGGTTTACAAAGCGTGGGCAAGGGCACACACACATCTGCCCCCACTCCATCGGCTCTGTCCAAAAGGTGGTCAAGGTGCATGTGTTACATAGAAATGGACCAGAATCTTCCTCCCCCCACCACAGGACTAAGGAAAAATCAATATTCAAAGGGTTGCATAAGGACCCAGAGCACCCTAGGTATCATCAGTCTAATCTCAGATCTATATATTAAATATTATTGAGTCTTAATTTCATAGCTAAAAACCTACATTGTCATTCAAATAGTGAAGAGAAGCCTACAAAGCAGTGTTACTGCTGTTAAATAGAAAATATTTTGATGTGTGCACTTTAAGTACTTTGAGACTATGCTTTTAATATTGATGAGGTATCAGGTTAAGTACTTTGAGTACTTTAAGTACTTTGAGACTATGTTTTTAATATTTTTAATGGCTCCTATGTCTACACAAACTGAACACAAACAGAATGGATATTGTAGATTGAAAGCAGCACAGTGATATATATATATATATGATATAAAGATATAAAGACATAAGATATAAATGAGAGGAATCTTAACCCAGGATGTCAGTCAGGAGGTTGTGATCTTGGTCTGGCTTTGAGAAGTGACTGCAGATGTTCCTTCAGCTCAGCTTGGAGATACTCAGCTCAACAAAGTTATGGGTTCAGAATCAAATTGCTTAATTAATTCCCCTACATTGTGACAATTGTTGGGTAAAAAAGAATGTTATTGTTCTAGTTTGTTTTGGGCAAGGGAGAGCTCATGTACTTTCTGCTTATATATACACTGCTGTTGCACATGCAGATTCATGATAATTCCCTACACTCCCTTATGAAGGACATTTTCTCAAATCAGTACTGTATTGTACTATATTAGATATTTACAAACAAATACTTAGCCAACATTTAGTTCCAAGGAATGCAATTGTGTTATGTTCTTTAACAAGGGCCTATGCATATGTCTTAGTATGGATAGATTTTTTGTGACCTTGAACCCAAAGTGTTCTGGCTCATCATGAAGTAACACTCAGTAGCTAAAAAAATAAATACACTCACATCCACCTCTAACAGTCTGTCAAAACAAAGGTAGATTTTTGCTGAACATTAACAGAACATCTCCCTCCCTCTCTCAACTACCCCCCCCCCCTCCCCCCGTTATCTACAAACCTTTCCAAGTTGAATTAGAAAAATGACCATAAATCAAGTTCAAGTCTGCACAGTTAGCGGTTGACATTAAAATTAGCTCTCGCTTGTGGCATAAAAGAGTATAAAGAGAATATACGCGTGGCTAATATTTACACAAACTCCCACGTTTACAGAGGTCAAGGGAGAGTTGAAACCATTTGTCAGTTAAGGCAAATCATTCAATGAAGACACCAATTTGTATGTTCAAACGCAATGATTGGCATCACTATTGACCATTTACCACCCACACAGCACCCACGCAGGCAATGCCTGAGTTGTTGTCACATCCTCCTATGTCTGTTTAAATAAGAGACAGACAAATTTGCAAAAATATATAAATATATATAAAATATATATGCACAGTTTCATATGCACTTTGGGCTCACCAATCACTATGCACTGTAATCAGCATTTAAGATGTAAAAGTTCTGTAACATTGAATGTATTGTAAATTGAGGAACTCTTGATGTTCATTGCTCGTGTGCATACAATGGTAGCCTTTTTTCCTCCTGGAGCATAAATTGCTAATAATTAACATCCAACAGTATAGAATCTACACTGTGCACATATACACTAAACTCAGTTCATCTGGGGATAAACCAACAGGCTCGGTCCAATGATATACAAATTATTGATCTCTTCCATGAAACTTCACAAATATTTACTCAACTTCTGTTTTGAGTATTGGGCTAAGATAACATGGTATAGATCTATTCCAATAATCTTCATTCTGACCATTTTAAATAAAACTGTGTTTGTGCGCTATAGCAAATATATTGGACAAGTTATGCCCACGGAACTAACTGCAAACAAGTAAGGATGAAATATTTGATGTTACTAAATGAGATATGGCTGGATGTAGATCCATGGCATACATTTAAATTAATCTGCTTTAAAAGCAAGTGAGGTGTACTGGTATATCTGTGCAGTAATGTATGTATAGACATAAGTACTGAAGCAGGTCTCCATCTTTTCTTGACATGGTTCACATAGTTTTTTGGGAATGAGCTGTGGAAACACTTTCTGGTGCTCTTGTATGCTTGCTTTTTCTGATTTTAGTAGTGTATCTTAAAGATCTGACAGTTAAGCTGTGAACACCACAACACAGGGTCTAGAACCCACCCTATGTGTGCCTGTACTCTATGAGACTCTGTGGAGGCTCAAGGTAAAAAGGAGTGAAGCAGATAAAAGTTGATGCTTGTTGCTTTGTCTGTAATGGTGATGCATGATGAGTGCATGGTGGTGATGGTGAGTTATTGTAATGTATTGGAGGGAGAGCAGCTGATTTTGTAGCTTACATAATGTTCCTGCAGCCCGGAAAGGAATAATCTGCAGCTGCCCTTCTGAAAAGCTTGGCAGAACTTGAATCAAGTCTAACCTTTACGATACTGTTAAAGGAGAAATCCTGTGTGAATCGATCAATAGCCTTGTTGTTTGAGGAGTGCTGTTGGTGGGGAAAAATTTGATACAACATAGACCGAATAGTGAATCAGCAGCTAACACTAAGTGAATGGGGTACAGTAACTTTCAATTTCATTTTGCTATGTCCTATTCAGTTGACATTAGTTATTGGTTTGTTATTCAGTCAATGTTGTATCAGGTTTTCTGGTTCTTTTTCCTACAGACAGCATTCTGTGACCTTGAACAACAGGGCTATTGACTGATTCAAAACGGATTTCTCCTTTAAGAGGTAACTTGAATTTGTGTTTTCTGTGTTCCTTCTGATTATCAATGCCCTACATATAAATGAATACTTTTTTTAGTTTTTTGGGAGGTGGTAATGATTTGTGTTATCCTTATCATTATTCTTATTATTTATTTATTTTTTTGTCTTAAGTTTATTCCATTGACGTGTTGTAAGACACACACACAACCAAATGATGGCATGATGTATCAAACAGTGTACCTAAAATTGCTGTCTGCAGCAGAACATCTCAGTGGTTGAGCTGGCTTGGCTAGCTGTTTGCCTGCCCAATAGCTGTCCCAGCTGAAGCCCTCCAGGTGAAAGTGTAGGCGATCCAGTCAAGCTTGCTAATACCTAACAGGGTCGAGTCAGACCCTCACGTCGCCTAAGTCACTGACCGGGTGGGCCTTTCCCCTTTACACCTCAAGCTGCGCCCAAGGCCAGACTGGCTCAACTGTGGCCAATGTCACAGACCTCTGTACTCATACACAAACCATAGTCCTGATATCCTCTTCTCTAGTTATACCCTTTTGACTTTTTTGTGCCAGTGATGTAATTACGCAGATGAAAATAGGTTGCGAATATGAATATATGTCAACCTTGATAAATATTATCTTAAAAGTGCATAAATAGATAGATCGATAGATAGGCTTAAGTCCTAGCAGAACCTATTTTTTTTTACCTAAACCCTAAATGAATGCAGTAGTTGCATGCTGCACTGGATGGACTACACAGTTTGGGACTCATAAAAAACACAGACTAATGTAGAGCAAGGCCAGAGGACTGATATGGAAAGTCAAGGGTCAGGTGTAGGATGTCAATGTATTTCACTGGCTTTGAATAATATGGAGAATATAGTTGTCAGTTGTTTATTAGCATTAGGCCTATTAGTAACTTTTATAGTTAATAGTTACTTTTTCACTTGTGTATTATATATATGTAAATAATATAGACTCTTACCAATACTATTTATATGATACAAATTTTGTAAGTTCTTGGTGAGATGGTTCATGGTATGATAAAAAAAAAAAAAAACTGGAGGAAAAATATTATGCCAAGAAAGGTGTCAATTATATTCTCTGTTGTTGTGGAACTCTGTTTGTGGCAATAGGCTATAATCTAAATAATCATTTTTGGTTTGGTTTTGTCAAAAAAGCTCATCAAGACCATCAATGACCAAATGTAAATGTGTAGTTATTTATGTTATGCATAAACAGTCTATTATGTATATATGAAGAGTTTAGGTGAATTTACAGAAATATATTTATATCATTTTGATTAACTTTATGATCAGTCCAACTCCAATTAGATTGTTTTGGCTTGATTTGTTTGTACTTGATAATGACATTTAAATTTCAGTCTGATAGAAATTACTTGGAAATTATTATAAAAACAACTACATTTATGCATCATATTTCTGAGGATGGACTTGCATCTGAACTCTTAATATACATCCATACATTATGTTTCACTTCTTTTAAAAAACATTCTATCATGCAGGTTGTTATCTAAATCTATGTGGTTCATTTTTATTTTTATTTGGCAACCCCTTAAAAATATTTGACCAACTCTTACAACCCCTTTCTCTCCAATCATGTGAATATTTTCAGACATTTTCAGACAGTGGAGACAAATAGGCAGCGAGTCCCTGAGTCCCCACCCTCCTACCAAACAAACCCCATAGCACAAACCACTGAGCCCCATAAGCTGTGTCTGGACACCCCACTCAACCAAACACTGTATTGTATACATTTCAAGGGCCCTCAACCCATTGTGGTCAATTTAGAGACCGCTGCGTCCGTGCCCATGGCCATGGCCTGGCAAACCGCAATACAGATGAAGTACAAGTAAACACTAAACAACTAAATGTTCAAAACTGAGTATATTCAGCATATAAAGACCTATAGAGCTATTTGTTATGCTACAATGTAGAGAATCGTGTAATGTTGCTCAGTCCTGTAAGGACACAGTACACTAGAAAAGCGTTTCATTTTCATCACTTTTTTATCAGAACAAATGGGAGAGCTATGTTTAAGATTTACAAAAGCAAAACAAATCAAAGCATGGATTAAAAACAGTAACAAAGCAAGACTGAGGTAGCAAAGTCAAATACCCTACCTGTAATAATCAGTACTAATATGTAACAATGTGTGGCAATTAATATTCCCTCTGACCCATAACAATAATCAGAAATACATGCAATTGTGCTGGGTTGGCTTCCCACCTAGAGAGTCTCTGTCTCTGTCTGTTTCTCTATCCCCAAATCTGAATGTGACTACGTGTGATTACAGCACCCTCTAGTTGTCACAGCCCAGGAATTCCTTGGATATTTTGTGTGGCTCAGGGAGGAGTCTACTAAAGGCCAGTACTTGAGGTGTTGGGTAACGGTAGAAGTCCTCTTCCACAAAAATCTTCACCCCTTCTGGACCACACATGCCAGCATCCACCTTTTTGAAGGGTAAGAGAGCTTCTTTATCCACAACTCTGGGAGTGACTGTCAGATCGACATCATACATCTTGTCATCTAAATACCAAGAGAGAGAGAGAGAGATCTGAATTAAAGGTTATCCAATGGTACTTGACTTGGTAGAAAAAAGTCTATTTATTAGCGAACACGTGTTGTGGTTGAACACCTGTGCAGAAGGGTGAAAAAAAAGGTGAGAACAGCTTGTGTCTCCGTATGTGTGCTTTGGTGTCTGTGTGCACCATGTAAATAACCTTTGATGATGTGTACGATCTCGTGCTGCCCGCAGACAAAAGCAGCATCCACGGGTCCCTCAATGCCCAGTTCTTCTTTCAGGCTTTTGGGGTACCCTTCAATTAAGGCATAACCTGGACCAGATTTGTAAATGTACACCTGATCTCCCTGCAGAAACATATATAAATGGGTCTCTTGTGACATTCTAGTGTGCTCATCATTCTCAGATTCCTTACTGTTGATTGACCAGACTATTCATGCTGCTTAGTCCTCAATATCAACAGGGCAACAAGGTTGAGAGTGGATACCTTGATAATGTAGACTCTTCCATCATAAGAGAAGACGGCATCCACATTCCCACTCACTTCCTTCCATGTGTTGCTAATGGGGAAAGGATGCCAGCCATCTCGATGTGTGTCCAGCCTCATGTAAAGATTACCTGAAAGGCAGCGAATGGAGGGAATGTGACAACTACTAATACAATGGCAACTTTGCTTTGTGTATACTGCACATACAGCACAGAGAGAGATGACGCACCTTTAAAGGCATAAGCCTTGCCCAAGTCATCTGAGGTGATGGCATCCAGTCTGACATTGTTACAGATATTGTGCAATGTGTCGCTGCGTCCGTGCCCATGGCCATGGCCTGGCAAACCGCAATACAGATTAATCAAGTAAACACTAAACAAACACTATACGCTGCAGAATAGAGCATCATTATGGCAGTCATGCTGTGATTTACAGTACTGTATCTGTGTTCACCACTCAGCTGGCATTTATGATTATGAGGATGATGATGATGATGATTATTATTATTATTATTTAATGCTATTCAAAGTGTCCTTTTCAGACATGCTTCCAGACCACCAGTGCTCACCAAGGTTGGGGCAGCGCATGAAGTACTGGCGGGCGTCTTTCGGGTAATTGCCCACCACCGCGCCTGTGACTGGGTGGAAGCGGGTGAAATTGTGTCCGCTGAAGCAGTAGTAATGCTCCAGCCAGCGGAGGGCAGAGGTGCAGTTGGGCAGGTGTGACCATACTTTGGTCTTAACTGACTTGGTCCTCGTATCATAGAGGTACACACTGTTTTCTGCACAGCAAAAAATGAAGATACATAGTGACATACATGAAAGGCAAACAATATTTTGTCATGCCATGCCATGGTTTCTGTATGATGTGAATGATATGTAAAATGTTTCATACAATAAGCCTAGGAATCTAGATGCACCCTAGCGGTAGCAAATAGTTTTGCTCAGCGGGTACGTCTAGTCACGCAGCATTTGGGCCTTAGTAGGTCTGTTATTGATCTTACCAGGCTTGATAAGACCAGTCAATACGCTCTGTCTTTGTCGTTAGCCTTAGCAGACAGAACTGTGAACGACAGGGCTGTGTCAGTGCAAATCTACTAAGTGGCAAAGGAATAGCGGTAATTTGAACCAGCTTTGGCATCGACTTCAGAAGGGTTAGACTTGTTTTTGTTTTTTTTCTTGAAGGTTGAGCAGAAAAAGGCACTCAAGTCATTTGTTTCAGAAAAGAACGTACCTGCTGTTTTGCTGGCATTGCTCTATTGGTAGTAGCGCTATCCAGTTTGAAAGACAACTGCTGATTCTGCTGAGAGGATTGAGCCCAGTCTAGACTATATATTTTGATGTTATAGTTTGGCTTGTCAGGCTTACATACAATAGGTTTGCAGCCAAAAACAACAAACGCTCAAATTTCATGTAATCATTCACATAGTACAAATACTGTGGCATTTTATTGGCATTGGATGTGAATGAATTGGATGTGAAAAAATGTCCACTGGAACTGCGCTGTACTAACGTTTTACACTTAACTCTACTCATAAAAAGCCCTTCTAGGGACAGGTGATGGAAATTAGCATTTTATGCACACATTATGACACTTGCATCAAATAACATGTCTACAGTTTGTCTATGTACAGTATCAAAAAACTATAAATAATATAACAATAGTAATAATGATAATATTACACTAATCCTTCTTTGATACACAGAAGAACAATAAATGTAGCATCTTCATAGCATCTTTTTCTGTGTAGCTCTGGCTATCTGGATCTTCTTACCCTTAAAGAACAGAACTGAGTCAGTTACGCACTCTCCTTTAGGGCACTCTACTGCAGCATCCACATGACTTGGTACCCCTGGGAACACCTCAGATATATCTTTGGGAAAGCCCTTCTCTAGAGACTGCTGGTAGTAACTGAAGACTTTGTCATCCTAGAGGCAGAGCAGGAAAGAATAATGGAGGTTGTGAGGGAGTTCATTAAGACTCTATTCCACTGAGAATGGATTCTACCACTTGAGGAAAAGGATGGAGTTCTGTTTGGACCGTACAAGGAAGAAGAAAGTGTGGTCGTGATGGTCTGTATTATCTGGATAGTGCATGCGGAAGGCAGCATCGACATGGCCAAGGTGGTGATGCTCATCCAGTTCCTTAAATGAGGAGTTTATCAATTCTGCTTGCCCATGGAAACCCTTCCAAACGTGGTCACCTGACAACCACAATGATGAGTTAAATTCAGCTTTCCAGTTTGGGCAGTATTGTTCAGTCATCACTCAATCATTTATCAGAAATTAAGCTGCCTCTTTTCCTTCCAGTTATAATGTCTGGAAATAGAGAAGTGTTGAAGCACTTTCTCTGAAGATGTTTGGGGTATATACAAAAAGTGTAAATATTTTTTCTCCACCTACCCTTGAAGAAGAGCATGACTCCGCTCCCATCTGGAGCGATGGCATCAAACTCAAGTCCCTCACAGCGATCCAGTACAGCATCGTGGTGGGCCTCTGCACCATTCTGATCTGAGGGAATTGATTAGGGTTAGTGTTTTCAGCAATAGTATACATATTGCATTTTGAAATATTATACTTTATGTCAAATAGTAAAACTTTAAGTAACACTATTGCTACTCTGGAGGAATTCATTCAAAGGGAGAATCATATCCAAGGCTTACCTGCCATCATCAGATCATATCTAGATGCACACACACAGACACACACACACAAACAGAGGGTGAGAGAGAAAGTGAGATTTATTTTGACATATCTTTTAATTATTTCTTTATCATTTTGTATCTTCATCTTTTAAATCATAATGGTGAAGCAATGCAATTCAGAAGAACAAGACATCTTTCAGAGAACCATTTCTGACCCTTCTTATCATAATACAGCTGAGCACTGATCTCTTGCTTGGAATGTTGCACTTAGAATGCTAGAATTGTAGATTGTTAATATAGAATGTCTCTTGCACTTTTCCCTGCAGCTTGTTGTGTTTCTGTTCTCCATTGTCGAGGATTCTGTCGGCGCAGTCATGTAAGCAAGGACCTGGTGCCAAAAAGTAATAATCAATAGCCTTTCTAAACTGCTGATATTGACTGAACTCTCTGGCAAACAGATCAGACAAAAGTCCAAAGTTTTGCATAATCTTGCACTAAGTATGACCACAGGAGACAGTAAATTAGGCTGGAGAAGAGAGAGGCAGAGACAGACAGGAGACGGAGAAAAGGTCAGAAGGTGGAGGGACGTAGAAAAAGAAGTGTAGGAAGAAGACAAAAGAAGATAGATAGATAGATAGATAGATAGATAGATAGATAGATAGATAGATAGATAGATACCCAGAGGAGAGGAGAGAGTTGGGAGGTGAGGGTCAATGAAGAGTGAAGGCCAATGGACTCATTGAGTACTCACGTTGGGGCTGTGTGACCCAGGACCAGGACCAGGCAGAGACACACTGTCTGGAAGAGGAGCATCATGGTGAGCAGCACCTCTGGAGATAGATCAGCAGGACAAAGTGCCTAACATGCCAGTGGACTCAACCTTTTATATGTACACCATGAGTGGGGGGAGGTGTGGTGTGGGGTAGACATACACAGACACACACACATGCTCAAACAGCCTATGCCAGACATGTGACCCCCCTCTTGTGTAAACATACAGAGTAAGTACATGTAGGTTAACCCCCACAAAGTCCTCCACTTTATCTCCAGCCACATTATTTAAGATGACCATAAAACAACTTCAATGTCTTTGAGAAACACTCAAAATGATTACAGATATAGTGAATGTATCTATGAGTGTAAATATATCAATTAGAAAATACAAAAGATTATAATGAATCCAGTATAATTGCATATGTATATTAAATACAGTGTGATTGCAGTGCATTATTAATGATCTATGGTAGGCTAATAATATGACAGAATCAATAGGTAATGTTTACTAAACTGAGGTTAATATATGGGTGAGCTTCGATAAAACACTGACCTGAGGTTTATACATGGTGGAGCTTATATTTGGGAAATTACTGTAGTCCCCACATACATGCAGCCAATTATATTGCTTTGTGGTAGTTTCTGATGACAGGAATGAAATATATTCACCACATACCTTAGACAGGTACTGTGCATTATGGAATGGTATAATTTGGTGCAGAATTGAGTGACTGAATGAAAGAAGAAACGATGGGGTCATTGTCCATTGTGAATCATAAACCAAAGAGAGAAGGAGGTCAAGGAAAGCAAACTCTCAGTATATGAAGCAGCTATTAGCTCAGTGATATGCACTGTATGTCTTATTTTAGATACTGTGTGGAACTCCATAGTTCATGACATTTTATATCTGTAAAATGGGCACCTTTAAAGATTTATTTGGCTTGTTTCAGATCATAAAAGTATTAATCTAAATATATTACAAAGTGCACCACTGACTGACTACTAGGTCATCTTAAGAACAAAACAGCAACAGTGTTCTGTCCTGAATCTGACCCACAAACAGTCTCTGTTTACACTGTGAATCTTGAATCATGGTAAATCAACCTGCTGTTCCTGATCTACGGGAAATGGCTGATGAAAAGTACTCGTAGTAATCCAATTAAATATTGACTCAAAACAAGACAAATTATTTGTTTTTCTGCACAATCACAAGCACACAGAGGACTAAGCATTGCCATTATGGACTGGATTTTTTAAATAGCCCAAACAAAAAGGAGGCATATGGTTGTTGCAATCAAATTCAGTTGGAGTTTGACATTGAGATTTCATCAGATCTGTTTTTTGTTTCTTTACACCTAAGGTGATACAGGAATCCTTTCAATAATCAATGGTTACCTCAGCACAACAGATACTTTAACCAAAGCTCTTGGAAATTTCCACTGCAAGAGATGGTCCATTGACTTCCTGCTTTCAGAACATAAACCACCTATTCATAGACAAACTTAATGTATAGTTTGACTATAGTGTTGTTGATATCAATCCACAGATAGATTTTTTGTAAGCCAGCTTGTTGGCAAGGATAGTGCTGGATTGCAACAATAATGGCTGTCCATAATTACTTCATTACATTGCCCGGGTCATCTTTATCAAAGTCATTGACTTGGACATTCCCAGTTGACAATTCCAGAACTTACGTTTTCTTTAAATATCTACACATTTACACTGAACATGACCATTACAACAATTTTGCCATGTGTTTTTTATAGATTATGATTGACACTCAAACCTTTGTTTCTATTTGTAAATTTTGATTTTACATTTTTTTCTCTACTTTATGTGTAAATTGCACTTTTATGCATGTCCACAATATTTATCATTTAGACACAATATTAACTTCACACTTAGTCTGGGTGACTATAAAGACTCTACACTGATTTAAAAAAAAAAAAAGATATTTGCACAGATGTTGTATATCAGTTTACAGTAACATTAAAAAGAATGCCCTGTCTCCTTCTAAAATGAAAGATCCCTGAAGATTAGCTTGACATTCTAAGATTAAAGATTTTGTACAAAAATATTTACCTTGAAGAAGGGAACTATAGATTTTTAGCATTAGAGTATGTCTATAGGGTCTATAGGGTGACTTCAGGCCAAACTCATTGGTTAACTGGGGTTTTAAAGGGGAAAATAATGTTGAACCTTAGAATATTAAATGTTGTATGAAAACACTTTCAGCTCCACTACACTTTGCTCACACAGATTTGGCCTAAATGAAGACGTTAGGTATGAAAATTATAGGAAAAAACATACAGCAGCCAATGTCTGTCACTATTCAAAAAATTCATAAACTTATAACTACTAAATTTTATAACAAATTTGAGAGAAAGAAATTTGAGAATTTGTTGTATAAAAATGTACAAAATATTTCAACAATACTATGCTTACTCAGGTTCTGTCACATCCCTAACACATCCTCTGTGCGCATTGTGATGTGCGCATTTCAGGTTTGCTGCATTGCCGACCATGGATGATGACTTCTACCTAGAGGTCTTAAGAAATCACGTCACAAAATACAAGCATTACAGAGTCTGGGCTTCCATTTAAGTTACCCTATAGGTCAAGGAGTCCGTGTGAAGTTTACAGTGTAAATGCAGGTGGCGGAAAAGGGAAGTCGGGGGCTCCTCTCTCAGTGACTTTCTTTGCATTAAATTTGGGACCGCGCAATCCTGTTGTCAACAAACGGCTTTTGGGACAGGATTTCCTCAAATGACACAATCAAACCATTGTTGAACAGTGTCGTGCACGATGGGAAGCTGGTTTTCTTACTATACAGAAAAAAATTTGAAAGAAGAAATTTGAAGTCAAATTTCCTTAAACATGTGTATCAGATTTTGTCCCATAGCCCTGTATGTTGCATTTTTGAAAGGAATAGTAGCCTATCGGTATGTCTTAAGTCAACACGGAATTTACACTTGTTATCCAAAGGATGTCTAGTACTGCTGTCTAAATATCAGGGACAAATGTTTAAGCGAGTCCATGGCAAATTTGTGACCTTCTGTGAATTGTCTTGACAACTTTAAAAACATGTTATATTTGTCCTGTATGTGTTAAATTGTTTAAAACGCACCATGACTATCGCTGGTCGACCGCCTATAGCCCAGTGATATTTCGTCCTGCTCTTTGTGGGACAAACTTAGTAAAATGTATTGCGACTTATCTCCAATAGGAGGTGTTGTGTGTGTGCGTATCACTAACGCGTGATGTAATATGAATGGGATTTTTACCGACAGAAAGCAAAAGTACGAAGAGCCAGTAACTGTGGCGATTGGCTGGAGAATCTTTCTTGTGATTTTCTCTTTAAGTATTATTTGCTGTGAAATAATGTCACATGCCATTTTCCCTCAATATGAGTAGGTGGAACATGCGCCGTGTAAGGGCGCTTTAAACTGTGAAGGTCTATATCGTCGGGGAAACATATTTATTTGACCGAGAAATTGGGCTTGTCGATGAAAACGAGCAGCGTTAGGAACCGCCTGACGCAACCAAGGTTTGTGAGCTTATCATCTGCTATGGGTCGAGCATGTTGGATTTCGGCTTCGGAATGTGGACAATAATTCCTATATGACATTGTTTAGCGGAAGGCGCGGTGTTTCGATCAGGTAGTAGTGATATCATTCGTTGCAGGCAGCTAATGATGCGGCACCTGTAGCAACCTGAGGAAGTCAAGTTTCATTTGAAGCGCTTCTATTGTCGCTGGTTGTACCCCTGAGCGGACCAGCCGAACCCGCGAGCATGGAGTTTGGCCACAGTATGTGCGGCAAGGCTCATTTCAGGCTAGGTAATTTTTGCGTTTAGCCCTCATCGAGACAGATCATTTATGTAAACGGAAAAGGCCTGTGTAATTATATGCCCAGACCTGTGGAGTAATGTAGGGTGCATAACTAGGCAGGAAACGTAGAAATATAGATTTTTCAGGGCGGGTTCACACTTCACATGGGAAAGTGTGTGACTAAGGTATATGCCAACCTGTTATAGATGATGCTCTGCTCCGCGTACCCCACGTGTATGTTTGAAATGGTTTGTTCTAGTGTGTCCTGTATTGTACTTAACGTTACTCATTGTTATCATGTAAGATACCGAGAGATAAACCATCTAAATGAGTCATGGTTGGCAGAGTAAATTCACTGGACACTATCAGGAGTTTTTATTTTAGTCATATTATTAGCAACAGGTTGCTCTTAAGTCTTAATATTGTCCTAACATGTTGTCCTAAAACATCTTGTCTACTGGTATATTGTGGGAGGGTGTTTGGTGGTGGTGTAGGTGAGGTCCAGCTGTTTAACAGCACCTGATAAAGAGCAACTATGTAAGCCATATTCAGGAACTGCTCCTAACCCCTTGCCTCTCCAACTTCTAACAAGCTGTGTGACAGCTGAATTATGGCATGCTTCTGTGGGTGAACTTCGAATCCAAGTAGACCCTATCTTCCTTCTTCAAATGCCTACTGTTCTCTTTCTCTCTCTCTCTCTCTCTCTCTCTCTCCTTCTCACACTTCTTTCCTGTTTCATTATATGTGTGGACTCCTCCTTGGCAGCATGTCCTGACATGCCAGAGAATAGAGGAGGAGAAATGGGAGGACAAGTCAAACCGGTGAGCAGAGAGAGAGGTGAAAAGAGGAGGAGTTCTAATCTGCCAACCAAAAGAGATGACTTGACTAGTTAAAGAATTAGTAGAGAGGCATAAAACAGCCAAGGGCAACAGAGGAGAGAACCAGGGAGTGCGCTATACTGGGGAGGACAGCATGAAAACAAAGGCATCAGTATGTGTTTAAGATCTCTTGCTTTTTCTCTCTGTCCCTGTTCTACCTCTCACTCTCTCTTTTTCTTGTTCTCTCTCTCTTGCTCTCCCTCTTTGTCTTACTCTCCCTCTTTCTCTCGCACTCCATCTATATATTTGTCAAAGCGGCTCAACACAGATGTGTATCTCCTGACTTCTCTGATCCTGAGTTTTTTTCTGTGTGTATTTGTGTCTGTGTGTGAATGTCTAGGTGGAAAGCAACTTTATGGCAAGGCGAGACACCTGCTGAGAGAATGTGCGAATGTGTTCTGTAGATATCTGACCGACTTGTGCTCACCGCATGCTTTGCTCTGTGTGTGTGTGTGTGTGTACACAGGCTGTACACACACACAGCCTACACACATGCCATAGTGAAAACATTCATTTTCTCTCTTCCAGTCACAAGAGAGCAGCTGAAGAGGATCACAGACTCAACAGTTATCCCAGGACGAAGAGATCTGATTGGACTTGGGGGACAAAAAGAAAGAGGAAAAGCTTTTCTTGTCAGCGAATATATTCATTTGGAGGACTATAAAATCAGCAGCAAGCACAATTCTGCACAACTTCTGTCTGAGTCACATAAGGATATGGTCCAAAGTCATCTAAATATTTAACATTTGAATGTTAAAGTAATCAAGGCAAAGCTGCTTTTTAATCCCTTGAGTGCTGGAGTATTTTGAAGCACCAGAACGGAGGACAGCCCATTAAATAGGAAGCCATCATGGGCGAGTAGAACATGGGCGTTGGGGCCCACACAGTGACTCCTATCTCAGCTCTGAGGGCCCGATGAGGGGCCCCAGCCCGAGCCCTCTCAGGGGCCGGCACTTCCACTGCCGGGAATGGGCCCTGGAGAAGCTGCGGCGATGCCTGGATGCCCGAGGAGATGGTGGTGGTAACGGTGGCGAGGGCCGGGTGTCAGCAGGCGTGCTGATAGCAGGGGGGCCCGGGGCGGGCAAGACAGCCTTCTGCACAGAGACGGTCTGGCCACAGTCGGATGCGGGCCGTGCCTCGGGGTTGGCACCACGCTGTCTGGCATGGCACTTCTGCCAGCGGGAGGACGAGGGCAGCGTGGCCGTGTGGAGGTTCGTCCTGAGCCTGGCGGAGCAGATGAGGACCAGTCCACTCCTGCCCCCTGCGTACGGCTACCTGCTGGGCAGCCCCGACATCGCACCCACGCTGGAACCTTTACACTGCCAGCGGGATCCAGATGACACTTTCAAAAGGTCTTTACATGTTCATTTGATACTCCACTACTCTTAATACATTCTTCCAACTCAGATCTTGAGATGCTTGAAAGAGCCTTGTGTCTCATCTATCTTGACACTGTTGTAGTTTTAAATGCAACTTGAGCCTCTAAAACCAATATTCAGTGCACAACTGTAACATTTCAGTTGTGGCCAAGGCTTTTTGCTTCTTTGCTTCTCTTTATTCTAAGTATGCCAACAGTGCATGCAGACAGCAGCATGATCAATGATTTCATGTGTTAATCTTCACAGTCTGTTTGGCAGTGGCAGTCAAGCACTCTTTTTGAAGTATTTGAAGTATTTTTTTTGAAGTATTTGAATCCTCTTTACTCCTGGGTCAATTTAGATGCATGCATGCAAGTTGAATATGCTCAGCTTGTCCTCCTTTTTTGTCGGGTTCGGTTCCAACTGCCTGACACGGGGAGGCTGACTGCATCTCTTTCACACTATAGAAATGGCAGGAAAGACACAATGGTTCTGTTTACCGTGGCTTTTATTTTTATGTATCCCCCCTTCTGACCCAATAATACGGCCCATTCACTGTTTGCACAATAGGCTGCTGGTCTGAATGAATGAAAGAATGCTATTTACAACAGTCAGTCAGAGAAAAAGAGCAGGGAAAGAAAAAACAACAGAAAAAAATGTCCCCTCGGAGTTAGAAGAGTCGTAGCAGTCCGCGAGGTCTCCAGTCTCACGTCTGTGTGCGCACCCCCCCCTCTTTTTGCGATGACGTACTCACAAACACAAACACAAACACACACACACACTTACACTTACACTTACACTAGTCTCTCCATCTGTACCTTTTACATTAGTCTTTTAACATTTTCTTCTGATTTTTGTTAGCATGGCTGAACATTTGCACTAGGCCTTCTGTGTTTGCTTGGTCCATGGCATGAAGTATAGGCACACATTCCACACTTCCCTCAGAGACTGCCAAACATCTGAGAGAAACTGTGTGTATGTAGGTTGTGCGCACGTGTCTGTGTGCATGTAACTGGACAGTGTAAACATAGGGGAAAATGTTTGACTCCAATGAAAATGTGGGATACCAGCAGCTGTTCAGTTGGACGTCTGCTTGTTTACGGCAGGGCCAGTGTTTTGTTTAGCCCGTCATTAGCACAGACTAACCGCTGATTTGACCAAGGCAGTTGGCCAACCACCTCAAATGGATACACTACAGTCTGTCCAAGACTTGTATAACAAGCACTTACACAAACACACACACACACAATGAACCCCTATGATTTTGTATAGAGAAGTGGCTCCAACTGACCAGTCAGCTGTTTGAACTGTGAACAAGCGTGAGATTTAACTGTCACTGTAAATCAGTTTGTTTGCTATGGCCGAAGGTGATGGGGACTGTGTGGTCTACAAGAGTTATCCCTCAAACCCAGGGCATAATCAGGGGTCTGCTTAGGGGCCAGGACATGTCATCATCTGTGTGGGCTGGTCAAAAGGCCCAGGTTCAGTCAGTCAGTCTCTTTGAAACATCCTCTTGATCCTCAATTATAGTTTTCTAGAAGCCTCTACTCTGTTGGCAGGCGTTGTCCATTCTTTTGGTCAGTTGTAGCCCACAGGGTCTATTTGTTTGAGCACAAGCACCACTATCACCATGTTCTTCCTCACATGAGCAGAGTCATGAGGTACACAATTGGGCCAGGTGTGGACGACAAGACGGGGAATCAATTGAAGGACTGTTAGCTTCTCATTGCATTGCTGGAATGCGTACAGAAAGGGCGTGTTCTCTTATCAAACCTAATTTTGAGACAATGCCCTGTGCTTGATATGTACATTTATGATTGATGTTTCTTTCTCTTCCTTGAAACAGTGTTGCTTCAGTTTGTTGAATTTGAAAACATAACATAACATTCTGATTAGTCAGAGAGCAATGAGAAATGTGTTTGCTTCAGATCTCTGATGCAGCTTCAGCTCATTTTTGTCTCGTTTGAATCTTTTTTTTTTGGTTATTTTGGTTATTTATGGTTATTTTTTTTTAACTGTTTCATCTGCCAAAGGCAATCGTAGAAAAAGTCTTAGGAATGACTAAAGTGAAAATTTCAACAAGAATGAACAGTCTGAGTGGAAAGGCTTTTTGTGTCTGTTATATTTGCAGTGAAAGGCTGCCAAGGGCCTGAGAATTTTTGAAAATGCAGGAATGCAAAAAACATCCGACTTGTTAGCCAGTGAAGGCAGGCAGCCGTTTCTATGATATGCACTTCTGTGGCAGGGCACTGATAAATAGTTAAACTAGTCTTCTCAGCTTATATAGCTTGATGGAAATGAGGCTGATAAGAGAGCGGCCACGTGTGCAGGAACACGCCCCCAATCCCACCCCCCCAGCCCAGCCCAGCCCAGCCCAACTCAACTCATGCGTCCCCTCCTGTTCTTGCATGGTTGGCCCTGGGGGAAGAACAGGAAATCCCATAGCTTCTTTAGGTCTGACTCACAGCATCACACCACACCAAGCTTCCCCCCGAGGGGAGGGAGGGAGAGGGAAAAGAGAGAAATGCGGAGGAGTGGAAAAAAGGATGAAGAAGAACAGCAGGTGGCTAAGAGGCAGAAGGGACGATTGCAGCCAAAAGGATTTTTTGCAAAAATTCTTGCTCCATTTCATTTCATAGGTTCATAGGTGCTGATTTCCAATTTTATGAATTTATTGTTGGTTATTGTGAGTTGTTTGTTCTGGTCTGAATCAGCCATCTAGGTCAGGCCCTTTTATGAGCTTGCTTTCAGTTTATTGCTCTTTGTCACAACTAAAGACTTTGTAAGCACTCTAGACACCTCCAGAAAGTAATAACCTATTGTGTTGTAAGGTAGGGGGTGTGGAGATGATTATGATGATGCCCAGTTAAAATCAGTGGAGGCAACAATCTCTGCCATCCTTATACCATACTCATCTCCATGCATATGTGCGCTCTTTCTCTCTCTCTCTCTCACTCTTTTCTTTCAATAGGGCGATCTTGGAGCCCTTGGCTGAACTCCCCCGTCCAGTTCAGAGTGTTTTTGTGTTGGTGGACTCCCTGGACTCAGGATATGGGACCGGGCTCCGGGAGGGTGCGGCAGCGGGCTCCACAGCAGGCCAGAGTGGCTCCATTGCCGAGCTGCTCTCCAGGCACCTGCACCTGCTGCCCAGCTGGTTCCTGCTGGTGTGCTCTGCACGCCGCCAGAATAAGAGCGTCTGCAAGATGTTCTCAGGTATGGGCCCGGCGTACAGAGACACCGCAACACACACTCGCACACACACATATGCACATAGACACAGTAGCTTAATACACATCCATTTGCATGCACACACACACACACACAAACTCATGCAGACTATACATAACCACAGTTACCTAATACACACTCATAGGCACACTCTCTGACACACACAGGTGAGGTGATGTATGAGGGTGACTACTGAAATAATGGGGGGCGCTCACAGAAATAGAAAGTGGAGCAGGCTTAGCCTGGAGTAAATAAGATCATCAGTTTTCAAAGTTGAGGGGTTCACTTTCCCCCCCCTTAAAACTTTACTTCCAAATAAAAAAGAGGTCATTTCCATTTCATTATTGAGGGCATTTTAAAGCCTTGTGTAGATTTTAGTAACTTTGAAGGCACTCCACTATGTCTCTTGTGCCATACAAGTGACGCAAGACAAGCTGCACAACATGGTGTCTTGAATATATATACTGGAACACTCTGGTAGTGGTACCTTTGTTTCCAGAGGGCAGAATTTCATTGCGCACGCTGCTTCCTTAATTAGAAGCAGTGCAAATATTGAATGCCCTTTGATGTTAGACTCACAGGAATGTGAGGTTACCATCATCAAACCTAATTGGCCAGAGGTAGTCAGGCTTTTGTAGCAGAGACTCAGGAAGACTGGGATGTTTGTGAGGACGTGTTGGCGAGCAGACTTGGGAAGTGATTACTGCTGCCCTTGTCTCCCATATAGCCTTTGTGCTTCCTTTTCCCCTTGTCAAAACAGCCCATCCCCCCAATGTGGAAGCCACTGCTGCCTTGCTGCTGCCTACACTGGACCTAAATTAGCTCATCCGTATTGTCTTTTTTTGTTGTTGTCGGAAAAATGAGAATCCTCCACACTCATTACCACATTGTGGGTGACTTCAGAAGGCTTACTGGATCTACTCTTTCATTTGAACCTTTCACCAACCACTGATTTATGGAAGGCAGGACAATTCCCACTTGCATTCCGTCTTTTCCTCATGAAGGAATATGATGGAAGTGGATTTCCTGCCTGCTTCCTGTCAGTACATAAAGCTAATTTTAAAATGCAACATCAGAAAAAACACTTGCAGAAAAGAAAGATAAGAATTTGAGTCATGTAAAATCCTTAGTCAGTTTTGCATTTAAGCCTGTTAAGTAAGAACATCATAAATGTGTCCTTAGATCAACTCCAAAGCATTTGCATAGGGAAAGCCTTACATCTTTTTTTTTTTTGCTGTAATGATGCTCTCTGCCCCCCACCCCCCTCCTCCCCAGCATTTTCTCCCTCGAGTTGTAAATTCTTGTGTGTCTAATGTTTCTCTTCTCTCCCCCGTTCTTTCTTAAAGGTTTCCGAAGGCTGTGCCTGGACGACTTGCGAAAGCCACCCACGGTGCGGGACGTGCAGCAGTACATCTTGCGCCGGCTCGACCAAGAGGGCACACTACGCCGGCAGCTGACCCCTGACACGGCCGACATGCTCAACCTGCTGCACATCAAGAGCGGCGGCTGCTTCCTCTTCCTGGAACGTGTGCTAGACGGTGTGGCCACCGGTCTGGTGGGCCTGCGCGAGATCAGGGACATTCCGGGGACCCTCAATGGGCTCTACCTGTGGCTCTGCCAGCGCCTCTTTCCACGCAGGCTCTTCGCTCACATCCGGCCGCTCCTCAATGCCCTGCTAGCTTCCCCCAGGCCGCTTACCCCGATGCAGCTCTATGCGGTGGTCTGGACTCAGAACACCTGCCTTCGCCTGGAAGACTTCCAAAGCCAGCTGAACGCCCTCTCCTCGATCCTCATCGACGGCCCTGGCGGAAGCAAGCTGTTGTTCCACAGCAGCTTCGCAGAGTGGCTGACCGACGTGAAGTACTGCACCCAGAAGTACCTGTGCAGCCTGCAGGACGGCCATCTTATGATGGCCATGGCTCTCTCAGTCCAGGCCAGGAGTCTGTCCACTGAGGAGACCTGTATGCTGGGCTACCACCTGGTTAGCTCTGGGGTCCACGCCAATGACACAGCTCTGCTGGCACTGTGGATGGTGTGGACCGGGGTGCCATCCCTTGGCAGCGCCGCTGAGGCTGGCCGCGATGGGCGAACTGGAAGAGGAGACTCGCTTAATCCTCGTTCATCAGTGACTCATACGCCAGTTGTCATCCAACAGGACGTCCTGCAGCTTCTGATGAAGAGCGGCGTCTACCCACCCTCTTGTTCTCCAGATAACGGGCCCAGCGTCGGGGTGCACTGTGCCGGCAGCGGGAGTGGGATTGTCCGGAAGGCGCTCCAGAGAGAGGACTCGGTTCGGGCACTGCTGGATACGGGGGTCAGCGTGAACCGGACTGACCCATCTGACGGACGCACCCTGCTGGCGACCGCGGCCCACGCCGGCTCGACCGACATAGCGGCGCTACTCCTGTGCCGTGGGGCGGACCCGCTCCTGAGCGACCACCAGGGCCAGACGCCGCTAACCCTTGCTGCCCGGCAGGGCCACGTGGGGGTCCTGCAGGTGCTGCTGGACTGGGCTCAGGACCGCCACAATGGCCTGGAAGCAGGGGCGGCAGCGACAGCACGGAACATGCTGGAACATTCAGACACTGAAGGCTGGACGGCTCTGCGGTCGGCCGCTTGGGGGGGACACGTGGAGGCAGTGAGGCTCTTGCTTGAGGCTGGGGCGGACGTGGATGGCTGCGACGCAGAGGGACGCACAGCCCTACGCGCGGCGGCCTGGGGCGGCCACGAGGAGATCCTGCTTACCCTGCTGCGCCACGAGGCACAGGTGGACAAGGCTGACCGCGAGGGGCGCACGCCGCTCATCGCCGCCGCATTCATGGGTCATCGAGAGGCCGTCGAGATCCTGCTGGACGCCGGCGCCGAGGTGGACCTGGCGGATAGCGATGGGCGGTCAGCACTCTCAGTGGCAGCGCTCTGCACGCCAGGCGGGGGAGGCAGGGGTTACGGTGAGGTGGTGAGCCTCCTGCTGGAGCGAGGGGCCAACCCCGCGCACAGGGACCGCGACGGGATGACACCGCTGCTGCTGGCCGCCTACGAGGGCCACGAGGAGGCACTGGAGCTCCTGCTCGAGGCCGGGGCGGACGTGGACGAGACGGCCGGCTCGCATCTCTCCACCGTGGCCGGCGTGACGCCGCTGCTCGCCGCCGCATCCATGGGCCACGCTGGGGCGGTGAACCGTGTGCTGTTCTGGGGTGCGGCTGTGGATGCGATCGATGCCGAGGGCCGCACAGCCCTCTGTCTCGCGGCCTCTCATGGCAGCCTGGAGGTGGTCCGAGCCCTGCTGGACCGCGGCCTGGACGAGAACCACAAGGACGACCTCGGCTGGACACCGCTGCACGCCGCCGCTTGCGAGGGCCACCGGGCTGTGTGCGCTGTGCTAACCGAGCATGGCAGCATGGCCCGTGTCGGGGAACTGGACGTAGAGGGTCGGACGCCCCTCATCCTTTCCGCGCAGGAGGGCCACTGCAGCACCGCCAGGCTCTTGCTGGACCGGCGCTCGCCCATTGACCAGCGGGGCTATGACGGACACTCGGCTCTCAGTGCCGCCGTCCTGCAGGGCCACGCGGACGTAGCTGAGCTCCTGATGAGGCGTGGCGCCGACACGGACGTCCGAGATGCTGAGGGGAGACCCCTGCTCTACCTGCTGGTCCTGGAAGGACGTTTGGACATGGCCGCCCTGCTCATGGAGAAAGGCGGGGTGCCGCTGGAGTCACGTGACTCGGAAGGACGCACGGCGCTCCACGTGGCCGCCTGGCAGGGCAACGCTGCCGCCATGAGCCTGCTGTTGGGACGCGGCGCCGACGCCAACGCCCGGGACGGCGAGGGCCGGACGCCCCTCCACTCCATCGGGTGGCGAGGCCACGTGGAGGCCGGACGGGTGCTTCTGGAAGCCAGAGGGATCATCCTGGACCTGGCCTGTCGACAGCAGGGAGCCACGGCCCTGTCCATAGCGGCTCAAGAGGGACACCTGGAGGTCGTTGCCATGCTGCTGCAAAAGGGCGCTGACCCAGACCATGTAGATTGCTATGGACGCAGCCCAGTAAAAGTAGCTGGGAAAAGAGGCCACTTTGACATTGTGCGTCAGCTGGAGAGCTATGGGGCTAAGCCCTACCCTGGTCTGCTGCCGCCCACTCCGAACGGGAAACCTGCGCTGTCCCAGAATTCCACGGTAAAGACCCAGTCGTCCGCCTGCTCTGGGAGCACCGGGGTCGGCCGGGGCTCGGCCCACTCTTACCCAGCATCCTCGGCATCGGCGTCTTGCTCGCCAGCGTCCACCGCCGAGCGCTTCCACTCCATCCAGAGCTCACAGACGACGTCCTCGTCCACGTGCCACTCGTTGGCCACCGTGCAGACGGTGCCAGCCGACAGCCTGAGCTTCACCCAGCAGATCCAGCAGCACTCGCTACCCCGCTGCCGCAGCCGCCCGTCCACACTTCCACCGCCGGGCTCGGGCACGGGTTCAGCGGCCGCCAGCATCCACGGCAGCACCAAGAGGAGCCAGATAAAGATGAGCTGCAAGACGGCTCTCGAGACTTTGCCGCCCCAATACTTCCCCTCGGGGCTCCTGCTGGACTCCAGCCAGCCCCTGAAGGGGCTCTTGGAGTCACTGGGAGGGGGCGACTTCATGGCCAAGCCCAAAATACAGACTCTGATCGGGGACTCTGACCTGGCCAAGGGCCCCACGCACTTTGTCGGAGGCGGTGGGAAGTGGAACTCGGTCATGGCGTCCTTAGGGGTGGCACCGGGACAGGAGGGTGCCAACAGACCGGTGAAAAGCAGGGACAGCCCCCCACTGGGCTACCCACCGCCACACCAGAGGGAGGCATGGGAGGTGCCCACAAAAGAGACCTTCTCCCAGGACTTTAACTTTAACTCAGCAATCACCCCCAGTGCCTTACCTGGTGATGACATGGTCACCATGACCACAACTGATCCGCATCTCAGCCGTAAGCAGGCCATCAAACTGCAGTTTGAGGGACCAACTAGCGCCATGCCATACAAGAGAGAGACCCCACTGTGAGGTAAATGTCCCAACAGTGTTGGCATGTGGTCTGAGCCAGAAATCATTATGATCATAAGTAGATTTTTTAAGGGTTTAGAAGTTTGCTAAGTTTGCTCTCCCCACCACAGGGGGAGTGAGGAACGAAATTTCGATTTCCTTGTACACAAAAAAAGTTTTTTTTTTATTTGTAGACAAATAAAGCTACTATGACTGTGACTAAGCAATCTCAGTTGCAAGACTTGGCCCAAGTTTCTTTTCAACAAGCTCAATAATTAATTAATCGCTCATTAAACCTAAACCAGGAATGTCTTTAGAAAAGTAGCAGCCTAGTTGATAACACTTGATGTCACATGTTATATTAATATTGTTTAAAAGCAACTACCATTGCAATGTGAGTTGTACTAATGGACTGAACATATTCATTCAGCATATTTATTCAGGGTGGAACTGGAATGTTTTTTTAAGCAGAAGGAAGTACAAGGAATTGCAATGACAGTTGTGTCTCCCTGTCTTAGGTGACCATGGCCAGTGTGCAGCTTGGAGAAGCATGGCTATTGTGTGTCTTGGAACAGAGAGATGAGAGGAAAGAGTTTGTCACGCCACCTTCTGACCTCCTTCCTGCTTGAGGCACAAATTGAGAGGAAAGGGGGGGGTGCAGTGTTGGGTGTTGGGGGATGGGGACTGTAAAGTCTGATGCTGTTTACATTCCACTATTTCCCCTGTGCCTGGACAGTGAGGAAAGCAGCTGTCACCAAAATCTACACACACACAAATGCGGACTGTTGCCTTCAGACATGCACAAATACTCTTACAGATATACACACACATTTATGCACATGCGCGCATTCACACGCATACACACACTCTTACATTATTGATACACAACAACAGAAAACTCTTTCCCATCCTCCTCCAACTCCAGACGCCTCATCACTCATGGATACAGACACTGTTGGGACTCAAGTGACAGGGAACTGCAGAGGACTTCCAAAAATTCTCAGCCAACCCCACCCATGTTAAGTGTCTGAAACCACCGCAGTGAAATGGCCACAATCACCACTCTCACAAAGGGCTCTGAGTAGACACATACCACAGAAATATTCAAGCAAACAAAACAAAACAAAACTGCATAACTGGAGTTTATGCGATTTTCTCTGTACATTTTTTTCTTTTATTTTCTGTTTTTTTTAAGTAATCATTCTGTCATAATTCACTAATATGATATCGTAACTTTAACTTATATTCTGATGGGCGGCCTTACCCAGAGGATCTGGTGCTTTCATCTTAAAGGGGTGGCACTGACCTCTCTAATTGTATTTTGAGCATCAGTCCTGAGGGACTGATCAAGACTGCGGAACAGAGACTGGAACAGACTTGAACAAAGCACACAGACCTGCCTGCCTGCCTACTAGCCTGCCTGCCGCAGGCCCTCGGACCAAATCCAAACACAGCTGGGGTTTATGATGCAGTGGAGAGAGGTTAGAGATAGGTGCAGGTCCAGGAGGTTAGGCACTCCCACGTTTGGGTGGGTGGGGTGGGGGGGGCTGGGGACAAGGTCAACAGTGGTAAATTCCTCCGTGCATCAAGAGAGATGGGTTCAAATCTACCTAATGTACTTATTTTGAAATCTATATTCTCAAAGTTATGTTACAAAACTTACCAGGATACTTAAATTAAAAATATATACATAATTGCATTTAATTTTACTGGTTTTGCACATTGTTACATAATTGTGTCTGAAATTCATAAAGGATGCTTTTGGTCAAATGTGACTTTTTCTTATTTATAACTGGAAACAACTGTGTGATAGTGAGTCAGTAAGTTTTGTCAGAAGTCAGAATTGTTGTAGCCAGTGGCAGACTCGTAGACCTCCACTGTGTGGCTGTTTGGCAGTGCTGTCTCTACACTGATGCAGCCCCCAGGGCAAATTTGATCAGCCCTGATATACACAAGCTTCGAGCATCTGTGTATTACACACTCAGATCACTATGTAAAATTCTTTTTTTTTCTCAGCATGCATGCATTTACCCACGGGCCAATAAAAACAAAACAAAAAAAACGGTGGACACATGAGAATGCGGGAATGGGTTAAAAACAAAGCAGGAGAAAAAAAAACTTGTGAGAGAGAGAGGAGTGGGGGCCTGAGAAATGCCATGTAGTACTGAGCTCTGTGACAGCTCTGTGACAGCTGGGAACCACAGACACAGCCAGCTGGGGTTCTCTCTCACTGTGTGCGTTTCACATGCTTACATCACCCCTAGGTCCAGCCTTAAGCCTGACATACTCATGTAGAGCCACACTAATCTTTCACACATTTTGTGTGATGTCAAACTATAGCTAATGTCAAGGTATATATCATGAGACTATCGCAGAATAGCATATATTGTAGAATATGAACATGGATAGCATAAGAATACCTTTAAGTTTATAGCACTGGATTTTTTTCAAGACAATATTTTAAATGCCCCATTTCAAAGACATGTGTTTTAGTGGACCAGCATTTCAGATTCTGTGGTAATCAGGTCATTAATGCTACCATTGGGATGAAAAGGAAGTTAGAATTCCTGTGTCGAAAAAAAAAAGAAAACTTAAGTTGCCTGCTATTTGGTTAGCACAGAAGAACATCTAGAGCAGAGAGATTCAAGCCACAGTGACGTGATGCTAGAGAGGGGAGAACACCAGGAGGTGATGTTTGTCCGTGTGGGAGTCTTGTCCTCCTTGTGAAAATGTCACATGTGTCAACAATAAAGAGCACACATACACACAAACAAAGGCCAAACGCCACTGTAACCTCTACATCCCCTTTCATAACACTATTTGTAAACACATGCACATGCATACACACACACACACACACACACACACACACAGAGACATGCTATGTAGAAATCAAGGTTCTACAGCTGAAGTGTTTTATTGCATTTTTAAAGCCCATGGTCCACTCCCACAAATTCTCCCATGGCAAAGAATCCCACAGAAACATACAACTGACTAACACCCACTCACTGAAGACATATATATATATATATATATGACACCTCAATCCTTTGATACATGAATCCTTTTTCCTCACACAGTTAACACATCCATTTCAGCATAGCAAGAGTACATGACAATAAACCAGACACAGGGATCCCACCCTCATCTCTCCTGGACTGCATTTGAGCCCAGCATGCCTTAGAGTAGGAGGAGCAGCCTTCATCCCCTAAACTCTATCACCCCTGATGAAATGTTATTTATTTATTTATTTATTTATTTTTTGTTTTATGGGCAGCATGACTGGGGGAGGTGGGAGGAAAGGGTGAGATCGTAATGACAGGTTTAGACAAATCAGCAGGTCTGCTCTAGGTTCTGTGTAGGGGTGTGTTCGTTTAACCACCACATCTCCTTGTAAAACACAGCACCAGAGAAATAATTAGCTCTTCTCATGGCTGTGTAAGCTCAATTTTCACCTAGTACAAGAATGTGACACCGGAGAAAGATGCTGGACAAAACCTCCAGTCATACACTGTGATTCATAGAGAGGTGAGTTTAAAAGTGTAACAATAAAAACCTTGGTTCTAGAACTTAAGTATTTTCAGCCCTTAGCCTCATTGACTGAGTTGGAGTGTGCTTTGCGAGAAATGCATTCACAGAAACATGCATTCCACTAACCCAGATAATGGCCTCCTCAGTCATTTCATTTTATGGAGGGGGACTCCAGCTGAGGGCTTGATTATCCAAAATTTGATAGCTGTCTGGAATGTGTTAGCACTATTGCCCCTCCCCCATGTAATTCCATTTAGACCAACACCATCCTCAGATATCATGCAGTCAAGCAATGAAAGAGTCCCAAGACCATATGCCCTCTCTTGCATGGTATTATCAGAAACCTGTAATGAAAGCATGGTTTGGGTGTGGCGGTGAAGGATGCAAATTGACCCATTGGGGCAAATGTTTGTTGAGTAGACTCTGACTCTTTGACATTCAAAGAAGCAAAGGATGGAAATATCAAAATTTCTTGTCTTGTCATGGCTAAATCACCCTCGCTCCAAAAAAGAAAGAAAGAAAGATAGATAGAAAGAAAAAGTCTTGGCATTATAAATTCTACTTTAGACTTGGCTGAGAGTAGGTAAGGTTATTAAGTCTTGGCAGAGTCAGATAGATCTTTGGTCTGTCATGTTTCATGTCAGAATGAAGCAGGAAGGATCTCCATTACAGGTGGAACCGGTTTGAGTAGTGTGGCTCCCACATGGTTAGTGGCTCATGGGGGAAAGTTCACGTGGATTCGGTGCTAGTGTTTTCTCACACCTTTTTCTGTCCTTGCTCAGGGAGGAACTGAGAGGTTTGACCTTTTACTTGCCAAAAGGTGGGACTTGTCTGAAAGTGTAAAGACCACTGTTTTGTTAAAGGCCATTCCACTTGATGAGGCAGTTGACTTTATTTTAATTGCGTATGCTTTTTTCATAATAACAGAGGGAGAGCGTGAGAGACTCAAACACATTTTACATAGGTCAAAACATTCTGTACAAACAACTGTACTCCTTGTATCATTACTCTATCAGAAGGAAACTCTCAAAGACGTACACACACTCACACACACACACACACACTCTCTCTCACACACACACTCACACACACAGACACACACACACACTCACACAATGCATACGTACACAAATACACACTGGGGTTCAGGCACACAAGTAAAACCTTGGTTTTCAAAACTGTTGCAACCTCCTAAAAATTGTTCTGCCATCTGCAGACAGACACAGAGACAGCACAGAGAAGATCACAAATATGTACTGACACTCGGATGACAATCTGTCCCTCTTGCAAGGTGGTGCAAATTAGCCTAAAAATGCTTACTAAATAATCCTCTTTCGAAAAACAGGAGCTGCACAATGTCAGATTGTGTGTGTGTACGTGAGTGTGTGTGCTTGTGTGTATGTGTGTACGTGCATCTGGGTGCGCGTGAGCTCTCCTCTGTGACGGGTGGTCATGGGTGTTTTGGAATGGTGGTTGTCTAGCGAGTGTCTAAAAGAGCAAGCAGGTGTCACTTTGATTAAATCATCTTTCCTGTGACTGAGGTAGAGAATCACAGCAGCTCAACAGGAACTGTGAATGTGATTAAGCGTCACACCCAAGACACATTTATACATTTATATAGAATAGGTGCCAGCCAAACATGAGAACACCCACTCATTCACAACTTCAGAGACCAGACAGACAGTTAGGATATTTATTTAAATGAAAACTATACCACGGCAGTCCTGACAGGTTTAAGAACTATTTTAGAACCATTCTTCACATTCTGAAACCTACTTAAAAAAACTCTGAAGTCTCTAAAGATTCTGTTTACATTTTACAGGTTCCAAAAGCACACACGGCAAAGCTGTGCTGTTTCTGACAAAACAATAAATGTCACAAAATGTCAAACTGTATTCTGTCAACACTGCAAAGCAGTAATTCACTTAGAAATATCTACAAAAGAAAGGCCACCTTAACCTTTCAACAACTAAGACCGATAAAAATGATAGAAATGACAGAAGTGTTTTTGAATGTATTCATTAACTCATACAAAATCACTGAATAATGGCATTGAGCATTTAGACTAGATATTGCCACTCTTAAATTATTATGGTTATATCATTTAAAATCTTAACTCATAACAATTATTTTAGTCAAATGAATAAATCGTAGAGATGATAGATTCTAGTCTATTGTTTCTGTTTACATTCATAGTTTACAGTTGTTTAGAACAGATTGTGGACGCTTTACAATTAGTAGCCATAGTAATATAGTTCTCTATAGATATAGAGAACTATATAGATCTATAGAATATAGATCTCCTCCCATTCCCCATCTATATCTGCTGTTGCCATAGTTACCAATAATACATATGCCTTTTATCATTTTGCATTATTTGTAATAGTATAATTGTTTCACCATGGGATCTCTACTGACTTACTGCATTGCTTTCAGATTTCAGTCTTGTGCAGCTTTTCTCCTCATTCCTAAGGCCATCTTTTATTAATGACAATGTTCTCAGACTCCATCATTCTGAGAACTCATCATCCTGAAACTGCTGCATTTTTGATCAGTTGTGCCAGAGGTGGACAAAATATCCTAATTGCAGAAACTTCATGCGCTGCATGCTGGAAAACAGCTGCATTTTCTGCAGGAGCAAGGATCTCAGAATTTTACATAAAGCATACTCACATGTCACCTTGATATATAAATTCTTAGTTAATGTGATCCCTTTGAATAACAGAACCCAAATATTTATAGAGTTACTGGTCATTATTCAAATCAGTGTGCTTAATGTAACTGTGTAATGTTTAAAGATTCATTATTTACTGCATATTCCCACACTGAGCTACACAAGGCTAGTAATATTTTGCTACATATTCCTAACTTAGTTATTTGTAATTATGTGATCATTGCATTACATTGCTACATTGGTACATCAGTATCCTCATCACCTCTCCTATGTAATGTTTTTAGAGCAGGTAGCTTGTTTTTTGCGTCACTTGTATTTGTAGACTTTAATGCAGTGATGCATGCTGTCTGACACTACCAGGGACCCATCTGGGAGGAGGGTAAGTCCACGTGGACTGCTCAGTCCTCGGCTCACCACCGTCCTGCCAACCCCCTGGGCGGGGTAAAGGACCACGCGATGTTGCTGTGCCCAATCCGCCACCAGCACTTCCCCATCGCAGTCAATACAGATGCCCCAGGGGCAAGACAGTACGGGCCCCATGCCCGAGCACACGCCCAGCACTCGAACAGTGGTCCACCCCGAGTCCAGGACCTTCACACAGGGCTCGCGCCCAGTCTCACTGCCCCTCTCTGACACGGCCAGCAGGTCCGAGTGCTGGGAGGCTGCCACCAGGTAAGGTCTGTGGAAACCGGTCACTACGGTGCGCTCCAGTCTGGAGCCTGTCTTGGGGTCCAGCTTCATAGCGGTAAGGGTGCCCTTACGGATGTCAGCTACCAGAAACTCATCCCGCCTGGTGACGGTGATGCCCCGTGGGGCCTCCAGGCCATCTGAAGAGGCTGCTGTTGCTCCAGGGGCAGGGCTCCCCCCAAAGGTCTGAAGAAGGCGCCCGTGACGGTTGAAGATGAGGAGAGCTCGCTCGGCAGCACAACTCACAGCTATCAGGCCTTTAGCGTTAACGGCCACATCAAAATAGTTCCGACAGCGGCGCGTGCCCGAGCCATTGCTTGATGATTTAACCTGCTGCATGACATTACCCACGCCATCCATCACCTGGACTCGAGCATTTCCACAGTCTACCACAAAGAGCTGGCCCTGAGGGGTGGCGTGAACACCACTGGGCAGAGTGAGATCTGCACGGCCAGAACCCTGCTTTCCAAACTGCCGGACCAGTTGTCCCTCGCCCAGTGTTACTAACTCCCCTTCCTCTTCCAGCTCCTCGACTAAGACAGGCTCGTTCTTTCCCTCTCTGTTCCAGCTTCTCTCCTTGGGCTGGGAATTGCTTGAGCCAGATGAGAATCCCTGTCCATCCTGAGAAGAGCCATCTATCACCGACATGGAGAGCGATCGAGAGACCCGGCTCTGATGTCTCTGTCCCTTGTGCTGCTGGGAACGCTGGATGCCTGGTTCCTTTGTGGCCGTACAAGAAAAAGCTCGTCCAACCGTTCGCCGGAGACCCCTCCCCACAGTAGGTGAGGCCGAGGAGGAGGAGAAACAACTGCGATTTACTTTCCAGAGGCCGGTGTTATCCCCCTGGCTTCCATTGATGAGCGGACGGCTACGTTGGGATAAGTCGACCGTGGACTTTGACAACCGCGATTCCTGACGGACAGAGCTGTCGCGGGGGGAGCTGATAATGAAGGTGTAGCCAGAATCTACGCTGTCTGTCGGGGATGAGGCGCGACCACCCATCTCTCCATATGTCCCATGGGGGTGATCGTCAGAGCACGCACTGAGACGGGATCGAGGCCGGTCTCGCAAGGAGAGGTCCATGCAGCTGTGGCTGGACAGAGAGTCTCTCGGACTGCCACGGGGGGATGCCGGTGATGTCCCATACCCAAATCGGGAGAGGCTTCTTGGGGTGTCGTGTCTGCCCTTTCGACGGTCCCTGCTTGAATCACTGGTGTCAAAACTGCGAAAGTACCATCCATCCTGCCCAACACTGCTCTGCTCGAGGAAGGGTGAAGGTTCACGACGGGACAGCTGGCTCCTCTTGTCTCGTAAGTTGTGCCGGTGCATCTTTCCAGCCCTGCTGTTCCCAAGATCCTCTCCCTCTGAGTCACCATTGCCAATCAAATTAGGAACAGCCAAAAAGAGACAGTCCCCTCGTGGATCAGATGTGGGGCTCTCTTGTTCCTCATCCTGGGACGAGTCCCGCTCACTGGAGTCCCTCTTTGGGGGCCACTGCTGCAATCTCGAGGACAAGCGTTTCATCTCCTCTCCTGACTCCTCGTCACTGCGTGCTGACAGCCGCAACTTTCTAACGACTCTTGTGTTCCCACTAGTGGAAGATTTGGCCACCATCTGGCTTTGACCCTGCCCAGACCCAGCCCCTTCGGGTGTACCTCTGCAATCCTGAGTGCTTATTCCTGACTCCACATAGTGACCTCCAGAGGCATGGAGGGCACACACCTGTCCTTGTGCACCACACCCTCCCACAGGAAAACTGAGGTTGTGCTCCTGGATTTTGATCTCGCCGAAGCTGATGGGTTTCGCTTGGGAACTAGGCTTGAAAGTCACACGCTTAAGGGACAGTGAGATCTCCCATGGTTGAAGAAGCTCAGACACATTCTTCAGCAGCTCATCCTTCCGCGGGTTCACCTCCGGTGTATCGGTTCTCATGGCCTCGGCTCCACACTGTTGCACCTGCTGGCGCAGGTGGGCAACGCGTTGGAGTCTCTGGTCAAGCAGGGATAGGGCAACGCGTGTGGCCGCCGCATTCTCCCTCCGCAGCTGCTCCAGGCGCTGCTGGGCATCCCGCTGGTCCTGCTCGACCCGCTCCAACAGCCGCCGCTCCTCCCGTCGCACACCCATCACCGCCCGCTCTAGGCCTCGGCTCACCGTTTCCGTCTCGATGGTCTGTCGCTCCCGAAGGCGCCTGAGATCCGTCTCACTGCGGGCCAGGTCACACAGAGCCTGGGTAGCCCAACAGGGCAGAGGGGATGTGTGGAAAAGACCAGGATTAGAGCCAGGGTTGGAGTCTACAGGGGGGTCCATGTCTGACTGTCCCAGGAGACTGTGTGCTGTTGTAGGTGAGGTGGCTGGGGAGGCCTTGGTACTCATAGAAGACTCAACAGGTTTCAAGCGACTGCTGAGGTCAGAGTGGGACTCTCCAGATGAGCAAGAGCAGATGCTTGATAATTTTCTTAGTATCACAGTCTCACTGTAAAAAGAGTGGGTGGAGGAGAGGAAACAGAAAGTTTTAAAAATAAACAAATAATATAATGAATAAATGATACACATTTAATGATTTAATTTCTATTAATTGAATGAGGTTATTGCATTTTACGATTTGCTGTTGATGTTTTACTGCAACACAACCAATCATTTAAACATTGCATGTTTATTTGGAACAACACAGGAGAAGGTGTTAAGTGAAATTATATAACTGCTGCCACTGATCGCTCCATATATATAAATTAAAGAAAGCTTTGAAACATACTAATGTCCCTAAGAACCACACTGTTTTAAATCCAATTTAAATGATTTCTGGCTGCTTTTAGATCTCAGCTTGATAGAGGTACAGGGAATTTCTAGATCCTGCATGCCTCTCTTAATATTCAAGATCAATCAAGGGTGCTTCATTTTTTATGGCTGCACAGAATCTACTCAATGATACATCCATGGACTTCTACTGAGAGACCTCCCTCAAACAAGACTTGAGTATAGAGTTCATTATAAGGTTTAAAAAGAGCAGAATCACTGCGCTGAAATACTGGTCTAAATAACTAGACCAGCGCACGTTTTATGATGCTGCTGCTTTATTCTGAGTGACTTCAGCTGTCAGAGTATTTCCTGTTTCACAATGGAGAAGGGATACCATTGAAAAACAGTAATAACATACCTGTCACATCCTGCCGCTTTTCTGGCAAGTCTCATTTCATATATAAATCATTTGATTCCCTTATTGTTATACAAAGCCTTGTCATAAATATATCTTAGATAGAATGCTTAAAGGCTAAAACTGGCACATTTTGTCTCTTAAATCCACAGGTTGTACTGTTGGTCTGTTTTAGCATGAATAATGCCATAAGAAAAGAAGATTAAGCATAGCATGAGCCAACAGTTTGTCTCATATTTCAGTCAGAATAGCTCATCATTAAGATTTTAAATTAAGGTGCAATTTGCAGAGCCTTATTTGCAGAACCTAAACATACATGTCTGTGACTCACGACAGCATGGTCCAGAATGAGTGTTGAGTCTAAGCACTTTTGAATTTCATCTGGGCAGAAAACCTCACTATTCATTACTACTCCAGTTTGCTATCTGTGCCAGTAGCCAAAAGTAAAGTAGGGTACAAAAAATAATAATCATCTGGTTGAGCTATTTTCAATACATTGATCGTGGAAATAAAATAACCACTGACTATTTACATCTATTAATATAATACATCTAGTTGAATAAAATTCCATCTGAACTTTATATCATACAATGTAAATCATTTATTTTTCTCGACACACAGGAATTGAAAGAAAACATGAGCATCAAGGCTCTGTAGTGACAGAATCCCCATGAGAAGATGGCTATCCAGGAGGGGCACATGCAACACTCTACATCTGTTCTTTCTCTTCTTCTATACATCCCTGACATTTTAATTCCAAGCTGTGATTAATGTTCAAGGCATATAAGTCTAGAATACATATACTTGCAAGACATTTTAGGGAATATTTAAGGTGGTAAATGTTTTTAACATTGTCATGGGGGACGATAAAAACTGTAATGATGGATGGACAGTACTGAGAAGCACAGGGGGAGACAGACGAAGAGAATCTACTGTCTTCCTTTAGCAGAGGACTTTATTAGCATTTCAAATGCAGAGAGGCAGGCAGAAGTCGATGGAATAGTGTGTGTGTGTGGGTGGTGAAGTCAGTCTTGAAAGCTGAGGTGTCATCAAGTTAGCAAACATGTACACACACACACACACACAAACAGCACAGATAAATACGTACAAACATCACACACACACACACACACACACACACACACACACAAACACACACACACACACTTCCAGTTTCAAATCCTATGTCTTTTCCTCCTCCAGAAGTGACGTTTCACATCAGGGTGGTGAAGCTCCAATATTTAATTCATGAAGAGAAACCAAGTGACTGGGAGAAGACTGAGTCTCAGTAGGCATGGCAAATGTGTGTGTCAGACAGACATACAGAGAGAGAGAGAGAGAGAGAGAGATAGAGATAGATAGAGAGAGAGAGAAAGGAAAAGGGAGTTTGAGAGAGATATCAGTGCCTCAGGAAAACCACACAGTATGAATTCTGACAATGGTAACCATGGGGACTGTCACATCTATTAGATAAAGTTTATTAAAAGTATGTATGTAAAATAGTTACAGCACACTTTGGGTAGGATTTTTGTATTAAAATTTTGACATGTCTAAGTCTGGGCTATACTGACATTTTGAAATGACATTTTAAATGTTTTTTTTTCTCTTTTGGTGACAGGCAGGAGATAGTTGAGTTGTTGAAAACTTTGTACATGTTATTATTATGTGATATTATTGCATTTAAACATGTCTATTACTAAAGTAAGTTGTTATTGATTTTGTTTACTTTCTCTATTATCTACAAAAACTATTTTGAATTTAAGTGGCTTAGATCTTAAAATGCTGATATTCTGATACATCTAAAAACAGACAGCTGCTAAACAAGGATATGTAGCATATAAGGTCCTCATCTGATATAATCATTAGATTTGAAACCTGCACTCGTACTCTGACCTCATCTGAAATTGTTTAATAAACCAGGTGGTTAGAGAACAGAGCACAGAAAGGTTGTTCCAGATATCGTCTTCACTATGGCAGTTCTCCAGGTAAGATAGGAAACGTCCGGAACACCTGACACTCTGAGTGTAGTCTGTCTGCTTTACTATGGAAGGGTACCTGTCATGTGTGACAGATGAAACAAAATAACAAGCTAAAATGGGTGTGTACTAGTGTACTAATGCCAGAGATGGTATTTTTGCAGAATAAAAATAGAATATGTGACTCATTATAAATAGACAGATTTTTTGTGTCTGCCTCCATGTGTATATTCCTCGTGACAGTAGGGCAAGCATCTCCAGCACTCTCTCCCTCCTTCTCCCTCTCTTTCTCTCTCTCTCTCTCTCCCTCCTTCTCCCTCTCTTTCTCTCTCTCTCTCTCCCTCCTTCTCCCTCTCTTTCTCTCTCTCTCTCTCCCTCCTTCTCCCTCTCTTTCTCTCTCTCTCTCTCTCTCTCTCCTCTCCCTCTCTCTCTCTTTCTCTCTCTCTCTCCTCCTTCTCCTCTCTCTTTCTCTCTCTCTCTCTCTCACTCATTCTCCCTCTCTCTCTCTCTCTCTCTCTCCCTCCTTCTCCCTCTCTTTCTCTCTCTCTCTCTCCCTCCTTCTCCCTCTCTTTCTCTCTCTCTCTCTCTCCCTCCTTCTCCCTCTCTTTCTCTCTCTCTCTCTCCCTCCTTCTCCCTCTCTTTCTCTCTCTCTCTCCCTCCTTCTCCCTCTCTTTCTCTCTCTCTCTCTCCCTCCTTCTCCCTCTCTTTCTCTCTCTCTCTCTCTCCCTCCCTCTCCCTCTCTTTCTCCTCTTCTCCTTTCTCCTGTCACAACTGAAACCAGCATCTCAAATTACCCTCTGCATTATCAATGAGAAGAGCGTGTCTGTTGAGCATGATTAGTGGTATCAAATGAACATTGGAGAGAAGTTAACTTTCATCATATCTCCTCTGCAGAAACACCAATAAACAAACTAATGTGACGGCACCAACACAAATGTGTGCAAGGATGACCATGCCAAAACTAATTAATTTGAAATGATAATGCTGTTGTTTCTTTTCTAACACCACAGCCCTGCTCACAGATTAACTGAAACAGCTGCACTTGCAAACAATTAAACACTTTCTCCTTTCAAAGCTTTCCAAAAAAGCCAACAACACTTGCATACAATGCATAAATATCAAATAATGTAAATCGTGCAAACTGTTAGAATATCTCCCACTATGGATATTTCTACTTAATTACACAAACTACATTACATTAGAACAAGGCAATGCATAAACATTTTAAAAGTATACTAATAGTCTTACCTGTGCTAAGGTAGGCTGTACCTGTGTCCTGTCTGTAGAAAGTCCTCTAACTCAACATGATTCTCTCTCTCACTCTGTATATATCTCTCTCTGTCACTCAAACATGGGAGGGCTTTTGCTTTTCATCTGTTAGCTTGCTGGTAGTCTCCCCCTGTTGCTAGGACACAGCTAAGCCAAGTTTGGTTTCCTTGGGACCTTTCTAAACCAAACAAATCATGAAGTTGTCTTTTTTTCCCCTTTTAATTGGATTTGGAAGTGTAATGGATGAAAGAGAATGTCTGAATCAATAAACCTGTGCCTTGGGTAGCAAACTGAAGTACTCTTTCAAAAACACGTCTTGAAGGGTCCTCTGGTAGAGAAATAGATCAACCTCATCAACAGATAGATAAATAAATAGATAAATAGATATAAACATTGTTTTAGAGCATTCACTGTCAACCACAACAATATTACTTGTGATTAATGTATTGTTGTTGTACAGTGTTGTTGTCTTGCTAAAAAGAACATCAACAAAACATGATATTCTATATAATCTCATCTTGAAGTGACACACGTAGGGCAAGTCAGGGAGTGCACAAGTAAGCAGGCAGTTAGATGGACTAATGTAGTACTTCAGGCCAAAACATTTTGCAAATGCCTTTTGTTATAAGGTGTACTTAACTTTTACAGTGTAGTTTGACAAAATACACTGCAATTGTACACATGAATCTACCAAGCTGAATGCTACAAAAAGATCACAACATTTCTGAGGTTGCCTATCTGAATATCTGGATCTCGGAATGGAATGATTTGGAATACATAGGATCTTTATGACATCATTTAAATGACAGAAGGCTAAGATTAGGAGAACATCCAAAGACACTTACATGACCCACCTTCTGCATTGATGGACAGATAGTGTCTAGAGTCTAGAACTGTTCCAGCAAACCCCCTTAAGAGGGGGACACAATGGCAGGACCAAGTGCTGCTGGCCCTGGCATGAGCCTGGAGGAGGCAAATAACATTTGGCAGTGTATAAAGCACAAGGTGAGAAAGAATCAAAGTATGATTTGCATATGAGTAAACAGGTATAGAGGCATGCATGCACACCAACATTCTTTTTTTGTCAGCAAAACTGACCTGTTGATGAAACAAAAATAAGTGTAAGACTACAGTGAAACAGAGTAAATAAGTGAAAGACTAATCAATTAGATCTATTTATGTAAGAAACTAATTTAGCATGTTGTATAGTTGTACCAATGATGTGTGCATATTGTGGAAACTGATACTGATACTCCATGAACAGAACCTGGCTGATGTGGCAGCCTGACCTCATTTCAGGATAGATGTTTGGTTCTCAGGTGACTTTGCACACGGACTTAGCAGTCTAATGTCGGCCTGTTTAAACCTGTTGGGCAGGACTGTTCTTGACACACTAACCCATTTTTAAGTTCACAAAAATAACAGAGGTCAGGCACCTATCATTCCTTATTTGTTTACTTATTTGTGGAAGAAGCATTTCCGTCATTTAGTTTAATATCTTCACATTACTTTGCCCAAGGTAACTACTTGTGCTTAATATCTATAATGTAAAAATTAAATGTAAAAAAAGTCTGCTCATCTTTCATTTCCATACTTCAAGGCTAGTGGTTTTCATGTCTCACATACCACTAACCAACATCTAATTCTACTAAACAGTTGTTTCATGGCTCAAGGTGCATTTTTTAGTTCTGTGGAGGAACAAACAGCAATTGCAAGAAGTGCAGAAATGTGTTTGTGCAGAAAAAAGTTTTCACTTCAATCCAAAATGATCAAAAATAAAGCCATGTTACTTGGGCATTGTCCACCACAAAACAAAGCTGGATTTTATGTATTGAAAGCTCAGACCCATAAGAAGAGTAAGTAGTGTAACTGTGTGTGCAGGTGGTCACTAAGATGTGTGGCAGTGGCTGGACACCGACCCCTAACCTACAGGATGCCCACATGTTCCATCCGCTGTTCGTCATCGGCAAGCGAGTGGAGCGATCACTTTGTCTTCGGAAGGTTCGCAGCCTCTTCCCCCTTGGACCCCTTTCCGAACTCATAGACCAGCCTGACGATGCTGACTTCAGCCTACAGCCCCTGGGCACTGTGATGAAGGAAGGCCCCATACGCTGCAACCTGCTGCATGAGGAGTTCCTAGACGGCGTGGGCCGTGTACGGATCCAAGTGGTGGACTACTGGACAGAGTCTGGCGTCCAGTCCATGGCACCCCACACGCAGCTCACCCTAAAGGAGAGCCTGCCCTGGCTGGACTCGGTGCACCGACTCTACCTGGTCAGCCAGACGGTGTGCTCCTCCACCTGCCGTGTGCGACTGCTGGGGGGCGAGCCTGGGGCCTATCAGCTCAAACTGGGGCCCGAGACACCGCTGGGCTTCACCTGCCTGCGCCTCTCGGCACTGCCGTCGGGCCTGGTGGAGGTGAAACGCGGCTGGGAGTGTGGCTACCTCCACCCCAAGGCCCGCTGGGCCCGCTACAGCTCACCTGAGTATGAGAGGCTCACAGGAGGGACGACCACAGAGCCCAGAGTGATGGGTGTGCTCACTCAGCTTGGTGAGCTGCGTGACAAACAAGGATGCTGTTGAGTTGCTGACACTGACGCTGAGCACTTTAACTAGCATTCTACTTACTAAAAGTGCACACTGCACTTTGGTAGTTATACTACAGCAGTAATTATGTAGTTATGTTACAGTACTCTAGTTATAATACTATATGATACCTATCTTGTACTGTTGTACTGATTGAATAATGACTGATTAATAATTATATGTGATTAATAATTATAAATGGTTTAAACCAGATCTAAGTGTTGTATGATGTAGCTTCACACACACAAGGGAGGAGTTTATTCTACTGCTCTATTCCTTGGACCCACTGATCTTAATGTTCCTACCTGCTGATCCACATAATGCAGAATGCTGTCTTTTTACGTCCACAGCTTTCTCCTTCGCGGACCCTTCCACTATGTCTCTGCCTGAGCCCATCTCACAGAGCCAGGAGACCCTGAGCCTGGAGCCCGAGCCGCCAGAGGACAACCCCGAGGAGGCTCTGCTTCCCATGGATGACGAAGAAGACCAGTGAAGAAGAACTGCAGAAATGAATTGAATGAAACACAAGGGGAGAACACAATATCCACTGAAGGGGATGAATAATGGAACTGAGGGGAGGATGCGGATATACGAAAGGAATGTCAGAAAGGCCCCAGAAGGAGGGTTTCCATTGTCAGCTGATTAAAGCTCATAACATACAAAAGAGAAGCCCTCCATCTTCCTGCGGTATACCAGTCTCTTCTCTAGATGAAAAGTACACCAAGAGGTAACAAAACAGAATATGTATGTAATGCTCTCTGCCTTTGGAGTGTCTAGACAGGAGTGAGGGAAACATTCCCAAGGCCTTCCAGCCTTTCAGTCTTTCAGTGACTGAGGGGTACATTGATGCAGCAAATAGAGGCAAATGCAAAGCACTGAACCTGGTTTCTCTTTCCCCCCCTTTCCACTGAGTGTTTGGAGAGTGTCAGATAGGAGGCCAGTGCTGGGTATGTGGATGCCTAAGTTTAGGGTAGAAGAGATACATGTGTGGTAAAAATCTAAGAATCCCAGTATTCATTATTCCAAAAATTTAATATTGTGGAAAAGTTAGTTAATTTCAGTAATTGAATGTAAAACTTGCCACTAGAAGAAAGCATTAGGGTACTCCTTCCTTGGTAGACAACTGCGTTGAAGTTGGCCTTGATAAAACTCATTACTGAAATAAACAAACTTTTCCACAATTTCTAATTTCTTGAGACATACTTGTACAGGCTCAGGTTTGTTGTCTCTACACCTGTTCATTCATCAGTACAAGCGCCCTCTCTTTTTCTCTCTCACACACACACACACACATTTCAGTGCATATCTCTATAGTCTATCCAATACTTTAGTCTCAAGTTGTCTTTTTTTTCACCTATCAAAATCACTTATCCTATAGATCTCATACTCATCCAAGCATAACCAAGGGGATTAAAGTGAAGGGATGCAGGGCAAAAGGTGAAGGCAGGAAGCTGTTGTGATGAGGGGAAGCTCAGAACTATCTCAATTTAGGTTAGTTAAAACCCACATCACTTTCATGATAATCTGAAAGCTATTTTATGTAAAGTAGGTAATATTAATGTTTTTCTCTTGCGCTTAGAACAGTACTGTACTTCACAAATGAGCACATTTTAATGGCTTTTCATTTGAATACCCAATTTATACTCAAACTGTATTTAGAAATGGAAATGACACTTTATTCTTGGTTTAATCAGTCTATGCGGAGGCAGTATACCAACTTATAACTTGTTTTCATTCCAATCCTAAAGAACTGTTAATGTGTCTGTAGTGATGCAACATTGCACTTATACACCGGAGTAGAAACAAAGACCAGGCAACAAAGAGTATTGGCAGTTAAAACATTTATAAATTAATACAAACATTCCCTTTGTAGTGTTTCTAACAGCTTTTCCCAAAAGTTGTTGTATCAGCATTTTTTTGCTGTTTGTCCACTTGATTTTTTTTTTCTCCAGATAAAAAAATAATTCTTGACAACATTCATTATTTTGCATGTGTTCCATTCAGTCCTATTGATTACTTCAGTTGTCTCTGGTTTCAGCTGTTCCCCTGCCCCAATGTCTCTATACATTATTTACAGAGGACCCAGATCCTTCTCAGATTGCAGTGGTAGTGGAGAAAACCAGGAGGATGTTTTGCATAGATTTTTAGACACCCCTTATTTCCATTCAAAACACACATCCATACTGAAACAAGCAAAACAGGAGACAAAAAAAAAGAATCAAGGAATACTGTAAATTAAAAGATTAAATGAACATTATTTCTGTTGGCATATTCCCATACATGCATATGAATTTCAAAACAGCTGCTATGATCAGTCCATTGATCACACACACAAAAATATCAATCAAAAAGTATCTGGTTAGAATTGAAAGCACCCAAATAAAATTTTAAGATTGGATCCACTTTGGACTAAAATGAAAACATCTTATTTATTGAGAGATATTATCCCTTCTTGTCTTTGGGACAGCTATAGTGCACAGAAATGTATCAAAATATCCTTATGAGTTCTGAATCAATGAATAATGCATTCTCTCTCTCTCTTGCTTGCTCATGCATGCTCATGTCCACACCTTATGCTTGTACTGACTCAAAGGATTGGAGACCACTGTCCATTGGCAAATCAAACCTTAGGAATATGGCTTAAGACCATTCATCTTCATCTATGGACTGACTTATATATAAAAAAAAAATCTTGGCACTACTGTTCCTCAATGCACCGCACTCCTTTCTCCATCTCTCTGTCTCCATCATAAAAAGATTACACCAAGCTTTGGGACAGACCACAATCATATCTCTAACTAAAAAAAGAGAAACAAAAAAAAACAATAAAACAATAAAAATGTGAAAGCCCCCCCGAGTCTAGTGAGTCAAGAGTGAATCGATCAAGCCTGTTTCCCCTGAGCAGACTTCGGTCATCGTCTTTACAGACAGCCTGGACGGATCAGCTGGATGGACATTCCTCTTCCTCTCACCAGAATGCAGACACAGGCCACTATGAGGAAGAGTTGGGAGGAGATTTGCCTGCAAGCTCATTCTGTTCGACAGAGTGGTTTTCTCTCGCAGTGTTCCAGATCATCTAGTGACCCTCACCTTCCGCCCAGAAAAACATGCAAATCTTACTTGGCTTCAGACTCTAAGAACTGCAATGCAATGACATCCAGAAATAAAAATAAAAATGATAATAATAAAAAAAACAAACAAAATGATGAATTGATGGCTTGGGTTAACTTGGAAATTAGCAACAATTAGCAGCAAAACATTACAAAAGGGGCTGCACGCACTAAAGTACTTCAAATCTGCAGACCGTCGCAAAGTTGCTTCAAACACACAGACACACACACAAAAAAGTGACTAGAGCATTGGCAAACTGAATTAACAGAAAATAAAAACACTGTGTGGTGGAAGCAAAGCACGACAGCCGCAGCTGAAACCCAACTCATAACTGAAGACATTCGAAACATCCCAAGGCTGCACACCCTGGCTGGCCTAACATCATGGGGGCCCATTTCCAACTAAGGAAGCCAGCAAACAAGCCTTCAAGCCAAGGCCTTTGTTTTTAACTTTTTTTTTTCCCTTTCATGCCCAAACCCATGGACAGAAAATGTGAGGCCTTTTTGTTCAGGCAGACACATCTTAAAACAACCTAGCATGAAAAAAGACCTGCTGGCCACCTACCAGTCAGGAGTAGACTCATCTGCCCACAGGGACTAAAGGGTTGGTTGCCTTATCATTTACAGATAGACAGACACATGGATAACTAGGGACGGAAAGAGAAGTGAGGGAAGAATGATGGAAGAAGAGAAGACGGTGCTTTCAACAGCAATAATAATAATGCACACACCCCAATGACACAGAAAGATGCATTTCTGTGGGCTGAACACTGAATGGGAACAGCTCACTCTTCTGGATCCCCCTCGGACTGAGGACAGAGCAGCAGAAAACATGCAAAAATAAACAAAACAAAACAAACTACACGCGTGGACGCATTTCCACCATGGCACTGCAGAATGGCAAATATGCACCAGTGTATGGTGCATACACTGTGCATCAGTGCATGCTTATACTAAAAGCCTGTGTGCTCTCCCTCACTCTTCCTCATCACTTACAAACACACTTGCTAGCGCGCACACACGCACGCACGCACGCACGCACACACACACTTAGCACCGATGCAGAAGCCTTCATAACAAATGTGTAGCTCCCACACATGGCTGATATGTGTTAAAATATTGAAAGACAAATATGCTCATTCACACAACCTCACATAGTGTTTGTTCTTCTCCAGTACTACAGATCCCAGAACAGTATCACAGATGGCCAAAAGAAAGGAGGAGGTAGCAGGACTGGCAGACAGACAATTTCCTTCACTTCGTTCGGGTTGCCTTTGGCCTCCTACCCCCTCCATTCTCCATCCAACTGAGGTGATTCGTTAATTACAAAAACAAACAATGACAATAACAATAACAATAAAATAAAGTGGAGGTGTGGCCTCGAGATGGTCTGAGACAATTGGCCAGTGTGCTCCTGAGCAGCACGGGGCCCGGAAGTTGAGTCTGAGATGCCGACAGCGGGGTTGGCTTCCTCTGATGATGTGCAGCGGTGAGGAAGACCCAAAAACAGAGGCGCAGCGTTGTTGTTGTTGATCGTTTGTTGTTTGTTTTTTTTCTTTCCCACTTTTGATTCATTTATGTCCCCCAGAGGAGAGAGGTGAATAGTTAGCTATTTCTTTCTGAACAGAAATAAAATAACTGTAATAACAAGTCTCTTTCACCGATGCCTTCCTTGGACACTTGTCCAACACACAGAGACAAACAATGGGTTTTAAAAATGTGTAGAAAAACAAATAAAGACCTGACTCCTGTGCTGTGCCCTCTTCTGTCCCCTCTCTGACTGAGGCAGGGCATCTGTGGCACAGGCAGGGGAGTGTAGAGCCGTGCACTACGGGTGAACAAACTACTTCACTCAGCTGAGCCGCTACAATAGTCCTACAGTGGCGAAGCTCTGCACTGTGTGTTTGTGTGTGAATACCATTTCCAAGAAACAGCAGTCTAGCGTTTACAGTCTCTGTGTATATGAACCCCATCACACACATAAATATACTATATATCTTATATATTTATACTTTTTCTATGTATAAGTATGTACACAGCTATGCACAGGTGTGTGGGGCCCTTTTGCGCAATTTCCAAACATTTCTTTCTTTTTTAAAGACCAGAAACCTCAACCGTGTCTCTCAATGGGTTTAAACTTAATACTGCCCTCGTGTGGCTGGAAAGAAAAGAAATAAGCCACCAGTTTGTGGGTCACTGTGTGTGTGTGTGTGTGTGTGTGTGTGTGTGTGTGTGTTGCGTCGTCATTCCTCGGCTCCTGGGGTGCTGCGGGGGAAGGGCAGGGCTACGGCGTGCTCCTGGGCCAGGGCTGCCAGCTCCTTGAGGAACTCAGAGAAGACCACGGCGCAGTAGACGGCGTTCTTGACGCGCAGCGCCTCGGCCTGCCGCTCCAGGCTGGAAGCGGTTGAGGAGGAGGAGGAGCGGAACAAGTTGTGCAGGGACTGGCCATCACGCATGCTTGCAAAGGCTATCTGGGCGGCGTGCCGCGCCCGTGTCGGACTGTTGGTGTGCCGCAGGATCAGGTCTCCCAGTGATGGCTTACGGCTCTTCACTGCAGGAGGGAACGGAAGGACGGAAGATCAAAAGGGCAGAGAGAGAGAGAGTGTAAAGAATAAGACTGAATGTTGGTTTACACACAGACATTCAGACAAGTCAAGACTCAAAACCTGGGTGTGTGTGTATGCTCAGATATATGACTAGTGAACTGTGAGCCTGACCTAACTCATTTGCTTCCTCTATCCATCTACACCACAAACATCTCTGTTGAGTGCCCATGCCAAGACCGACTCTCCATTCTAGAGGCCATTCCTAGATGCCCATGCCAGGACAGACTCTCCTTCCCTGAGGCCTTGTAACTGACCCCCCTCACAAAGGCACTGTTAAAATGGACCTTTAGTTTTACACCCATGACCCAACTCACTCCTTGACTTTAACACTACGTCTGGCTGCTACTACACTGTCCAGCCATAATTCTTGATAACCACCTATGGATTGACTACCATGAGACAATACTACTGAAAAAGGCACTGTATAAACATAATTTGAACTGAATTGAAGTGAGGTTTCAAAGATTAAAAAATAGATTCAAAAAGCAACTCAGACCCAGATTGTTCTTTTTCAACTGTATGCAACACAGGGAACAATGGATCAAAATGAAAAACAAGAGAAGCAGTGGAGCCTCCACACAGACCCCCAGCTGTGGCGGCCAGAGAGATGAGGCCATGTGGGAGCTGTGCTGGGACCGAAGTCAAACATCTGTGGCCCTACCCCATGGCCAGCCCAGAGAGAGAGCGTGCACACACACACACACACACACACACACACACACACACACACACACACACACACACACACACACACACACACACACACACACACACACACACACACACACACACACACACACACACACACACACACACACACACACACACACACACACACACACACACGCCTCAGATGACTGTAATTACACACAGCTGGGTTGGCGCATCCGACCCTGACCCCGACACTCTTTTCTTTCTGCCATCCGCCAATTATTTTCTGTTTTTGCTTTCTCTTATTCTTTCTTTCTATCCATCTCCCCCTCTGTCTTGTGCTTTTCTTTCGTTCCTTCTATCTTTTCAGCTCTACAGTCTTGGGCCCTTTAGTGTACACCTCCCTCTATCCCCACTCCTTGCTCTGGTGCGCTCACCCTCACCCATGGAATCGGAGCGGCGCAGGTTGGGCAAACCGGCGGCCGAGTCGCTCCAGTCCAGCTTGCCGCGGGCCAGCAGGTAGCGCCGGGCTTTCCTCAGCATGGCAGGGAAGTCGTCGTGCATGGCAGCAAATACCTCAATGCGGTTCTTCACCGTGCCCAGCACCTGAGCAAACATGAGGAAGAGGATGAAAGAATAATGAGGAAGAGGTCAAACCACAGAAAAAACAAATATAAACAAAAATGCCCAAGTAATTTCTGGCATTTTAGTCAAAACCACAAACAGCAAACAACCTTGAGATAAAGGTGACCTGGATTTGTATGGTATTCATGTACACAGCAGAGGGCAGTAGTGAGCACAATGACTCATTAACCATTTCTTTTCCATTATATTCCAATTCATTCCTTGCGTCAAAACCTTAAAACATCAAGGCCCTGGGTAGTTCCATTCACAAAAAAAGCCCATCCAATCCTAAAGGTCATGTGTTGCTCATGGGTGTTGGAATGGTGCAAATTGCAACACGTCTGATGACTCATCTGAGTGGCATCTGAGTCAGCACAGGCTAACCACAGACTCCTACTTCTGGGTTTCACAATTAATGCTCTCCCTCCCACATTCCTATGATACTCATATGACCATTAATAAGTTGCAAAGAGCATTCAATGTTTGCATCACATATCAAATACTCGTGGTCTGCCGGCTCAAGGCTGCGGCACAGTCGTGCAGTGGTAGCTCATCTGCTTGTTTCCGTCAGACATTCATTAATTTGCCGCACACTGTACACATGAACGAGTTTCTCTGCGGTTAACAGTAACCAAGCAACCGACTTTTGACCTTCATCTTCCAAACAAGCCCAGCTGCTGGAGCTGCTCTCAATGCTCTGCTTAATCAACTGATGTGTGGAGCGGACTCGGTTTAACTCTATTAACCTTGCGCATGATCTGTCTATGAGAACCTGATAAAAACATCCAAGCTGACCAATTAGAGAGGGAGCTGGCCTGGAGCCGAGGCATCATACTCAAGTCCAGAGCATGTCTGGCAGAGGGATTAGCCTACTGCTTCCACCGCAGAGCATGGCTGAACAGGAGGCCGTGACCCTTAAAGGTAAAGTGTTTCAAGTGCCTAGACGTCTGTATTGAAAGTGGCTGATGGCGTATTTGGTTTGAGGCGCTAGGTCACAAAATCTGCATGATCCCTGTTGATCACAACAGAGATGTTTCACAGTTTGTTCATCAGCCTTCTTGTTTTTATTTTTTAATTATTTTATTAGTTATTTTCCCCTCTCTCTTTTGAGGGCAAGTATAAATAGAATGTCCGTTTGGTTTTAAACAACATTTTACACAAAGTGCTTACAAAATGTTTCAATTCCAGGGAGTACCCCCACCCCCGCCCAAAGTTCAGGAAAGCCAGACAGCTTTGTGCCACTGAGGTCATGGGCCCCAGATGAGTGTTGTGAAGCGGGTACCTGGATGAGAGACTTGACGCTGGGCTGGAAGACCATGTTGGTGTTGAGGAGGAAGGAGCGGATGAGAGGCTGAGGGTAGCACGCCAGCTGGAACACGATGCCCGTCAGCAGGATGTTCACGTACAGAGAGTTCTGCAGCATGTTCTCCAGCTTGGCAAACAACACCATTATAAACGGTCCTGAGAGCCAGAAAGAAAATGAAGTTAGCATCACAACAGAGAGAGGAGAAAGGAGAAACAGAAAGAAAGAAAGACAGAGAGAAAGAAATAAAGAGAGAAAGAGTATCAGTTTTTAATTTGGACTAGACTGACAGAGAACCCCTGCCTTATGTGGTAACCCAACTCAGACCATTGGTCTGAGTGATGTTTGAAACTGTTTGAAGGTCAGGTTTACCAGTGTACGGTGGAGCTGCAGGCTGGCCCAGGAGCCTGGCAGGACTGAACATTCCTCCGGCCGCAGCATCCATCTTGGTTTCGCCGGCTCCCGACTCGCTCTCGAGCGGCGTGGGCGGTGGCTGGAGCTCGTCCTCCGTGTGCTCGTGGGAGGGCAGCTCTCTGGCGAGCTCCTCCAGGGCCTGGGTGGCTGCCCGACGCTCCCTCATACGCTCCTCCAGCTCTCGCAGCTCTTGGTGGAAGGCTTCGATGCTGATGCCCTGCCCGTTGGAATCCCCAGCCTGGGGTGCCGCTGCTGTCTGTGCCCGCTCCAAGAGCTCCTCTATTAGGCTCTCCACCGACTCCGGCCCCCTGCTCGGCCCAGAGGAGGAGGAGGCCGAGGCCGAGAGGGAGGTATCTGGGGCTGCCTGGGAGGGAGATGGGGTCGGCTTGGGACCCTCGTCAGGTGCCTTGCTCTCTGAGGCTGAGCAGGACAGCGGTGGCCCAGCAGGCTGGGGCTGGCAGGACACTTGGGGAGGTGTTTGCTGAGGGCTGGTGGAGTCCACGTAGCTGCTGCTCTTGCCACCACCCTGCAACGGCAGGCAGGCCTCGGGGGTACACATGCCCACAGTGCCATTCTGGCTCATCTCCACACCAGATGCGCTCACGCTTGCATCCACGTCCCGCTTCACCTTCTTCACCTCCATTGCTCCGTCCATGATATCAGGGCAGCCATCGCCCCGGCCGGTTCCGTTGAAGAGGGCCTGGTAAGGGACAGCGGCAGTAGAGGAAGTGGACACAGTGGAGGTCGGCATTGTTGTCGCTGATGATGATGCTGAAGTGGAGGAAGAGGAGGATGATGATGAAGAGGGGGGCAGGTGGAGTGGGGCCGTGTTGAGCGGCATCTGGTCCCGCTGCAGGCTGCGCTTCTTGCTGCGCGGCGTCAGGCTGATGCAGTTCTTGCTGATGGTCACGTCCCACTCACCGCTGTCGCGCTCCGAGGTGCTCCACTCCGAACGCGCCGCCGCCACCACCGCCGCCCGCTCCTTCTGGCCGACCTCGCCTGAGCCCGGGCCCGAGCCTGAACCCGAACCCACACCTGTGCCAACGCCAGCGGCGACAGCGTTGGCACTGGTAGTCGAGCCACCCTGGAGGGAGAAGTGCTCGGGCACCAGGCTTAGACTGGGGTGGCTGGTGAGAGGGGGAGGGGGAGCCGGTGCCAGGTTCGGAGACGGGTCTTCGCCGTCGTACGGGGCCGACCAGTCGCGGCAGGCCCAGGAGCAGAGCTCGATGCCCCGCCGCGCGTCCCGCAGGTACTCTAGGTAGCCCGTCTCACTGTCGGGCAAGTCCGTCGAGCCCAAGGCCTGATGCAGGGGGCTGTCGGGGGAGAGGGGGGTGGTGGCCGGACCACCGCGGGGCGAGGAGGGCGCAGGGTCAGCGCTGTTAGGGGAGTTGGCCGACCCCCCGCCACCCGAACTCTGCTGGCGGATGAAGAGGGCCAGGCGGGATGGCGTGCTGGGTCTCGGGTGGACCGGAGACTCAGCACTGGGGCTGCCCAGGACTGGGGAGGGGAAGAGGAGCAGGACATCAGTGAAAACGAGAGAAGAGTGAAAGACAAACACAGGAATGAATGCAAAACTAAATCCACCCTTTTCATTGTATTCAGGAGTGCCTATTCAGTATGATGACTGCAGGCACAACAGAGTGACATGCCAGTTCTTCACCACCTGTAATCTAGGCTCTCAACACTCAGTAGACATGTGTGTAGAAATATGAATAAATATGTATAAATGTATGAGTGCTGTGCAGGTATTTCAGATGCAACTTCACCTTTCCCCCAGAAGGCAGGTTCGTCCTCCCTCTCACCAGATGGCGCTGTAGTGACGTGACAGCACTCGGGGATGAGGGAGAGGAACTTGTCTGCTGATTTGCCATAAATGTCTGTCTCCCTGACGGCACGCCTCTGACTCAGCATCACGTGTGTGCACGGCAGCAGATACCTGCAGCACGGTGACACAAACACACATCACCACACACACACTCCAACATACATAGTACACACAGTCACCTTGAGACAGAGGAAGTTCACTGAAATGGTTTGGTGCGACTGGGTTTTATCTCTTATTCTTCACAAAGGTCTGCTTGTTTTACAGTTATATATATATATATATATATTAATTATAGTATAGAGACTGTGAGGTTGAATGTAAGATTGGAAGGCAAATGCTTTGATTGAATGCTTCAACAGATTTAACAAAACAGGAGACCTCTGACATCAAAACCGTGCCATACATTTCCAAGGCACAAGTTTTGGTTTTAAAAAGCTGCCAGTATGTATGGGTACATTTACAAAACACACCTTCAGATCAACACTCATTTGTGAGCAATTATGAGCAATCTGGAAGGCTATGTGTTCCTGCAGTTATGTTGTAATGTACTAAATGGAGCAAGACAAACATTAACACACACACACACACACACAGAGTACCTGAGAACAAGCTGTAGCATGATGTCCTCACAGTTGAGGGAGAGCAGCGTCTTGAAGAGGCTGAGAGAAACCATGCACAGCTGCAGACAAACAAGGAAAACGCACATATTTTATTACATCATACCTGAGTGCACAAAACGTGAGAGAGGGTGCATGTGTGTGTATGTGTTTATGAGTTTACTAACGGACCCGTGAGTTACTGCTGATGCGTGTGAGCAGTGTATCCAAGATGGTGTCGTTGTCATGGCGATGAAGCAGGATGAAGCGCAGAAAGGTTTTGAGAAGGGACGTTTCGGTGATGTTGCGCAGGAAGAGGTCCAGGTAGGCCGTGCTGGCAATCATCTCATCGACAGACGACTGAGGTCAAGCCAACGGCGATGTGAGCAGAAGGTGACACAAATTACACAACAATCCTTGTTTGAAATGACATTTTAAAAACAAAGTCATTAAAACACGACTAGGACTAGACTAGAAAAGTCTGTTGTAGGACTAGAAAATACCATTGTTTTCCACTTCCACTTTGTGTTGAAACTTCCTCTGTGGATTATTTCACCACAGATTCATAGCCAAGCCAAGTTGTTTATTTATTTATTTTTAATTCAGTGCTCGCTCAGCCCCTGGACTACACATACGGTACCCTGGACTACACATACGGGTAATCACGGAAAATAGGGTGGATATAATTCTTAATTACACCCCACACGCCACTGAAGATGGAGCACAGTGATTGGCTATACCTTGTGAAGGGCAGGACCCATGACTGGGATCAGGAAGCCATTGTGGACGTAATCAAGCAGCTGAGTGCGCACCAGTGGATGAGACACCTGCACAGGACACACACACACTTCAAATCAGGCAGAAAAATGCACATCAATAGGCTTCTCACGCATGCACAGACAACACTGCCACAGTTGAACTACGTCAACACACACACACACAAACAAACACTTGCTGAGACACCAGGGTAGGGTTGGGGTTGGGGGTGGGGTGTGCTACTGAGGGGAATTAGTGATATGCTCAAATTTGACAGAGGCAAACATTCAGCGGTTTCAGATCGGAATGTTTTTTCTGCCAACAACACACACTTGTTTGCTTTGAAACTTTAAACTGTATTTGTCCCGCTGAATCTCAACACATCTCAGGCTTTAGGCAAAAAATCCCATTAACCCATTTCCTACTATATACCACTGGCACTCTAGATTCATAGACAAACTGCAGTGCACGACAACACACCTTGCAGTGAAACCTGCATTTGCCTTTTTTTAAATATACATACAGATCTGTACCTTAATCATAGCAAAAATCAAATGCACTGACTTTTTTGTGCCATGCTGAAAAGCAATGACCTCTACTGCATTGTTATGAAATGAACCAAAAAGCTGATTTGAACAAGTTTGTGCTTCTTCTACATCAAGAAGACCCGTGCATCAAGAAGATTTTAAAATTGCAATCACAAAAACTATTGAAAGTAATATTCCATTTCAGACAGTGACTCAGTAGGCATGTCACTGTTTCATGTCTTGCAAGCTACACTGACACACTGGCGCTTCCTCAACTTTAGGAGGTTGTCTTTGCAGTTAGCTCGTCTCCAATGGCCTTAGGATGCTGCTTGTTATTAAATTAACTAAACCATTTTGGTGAGTCAATTGGTGAGTAAACGAGCTTTTGGCTCTGGGCTGGCCCAGATGCCCTGCCCGTCACTGACACTGGGGCTTGAAGTACAGTAACGCCTTGCAGTCAATAGAGATGCTAAGAGCAAACAAGACACCAACTTCACAAAATGGAGAAACACTCATTTCATCCGAGTTCTAGCGTGTGACCGGTGGCTCCTGTTGCCGTTTGCCTACCTGCACCACAGCGTTGCAGAATTCCAGCGAGTTCATGAAGAGGACCAGAGAGGACACGCTCATCCAGTCCTCGCGCCGCAGCGCGTTCCAGTCGTCCCCCCGGACCTCAATCTTCCGCGGCAACGACGAGTAGAGAGCGCTCAGGCCCGTGGCCAGCACCTGTGGAGAGGACAGACAGAAGCAATGAGACAGGCCAGCCATCGGTGTGTGTGTGTGTATATATATATATATCTGGCAATCAACGAGACATCCTGTAGCTAGCAGTTGATCCTGCTGCTATGACCATCCATTCATGAAATTAATCTGGCCAAAATCCCAAGTGACACCAGTCCTTATTATACTGATTAAAACTTCCCACATGCAGGTACAAACAAACACACACACACACACACAAAAAGTGTTTAAGCGGACTGTGGAGTTTATAGGAGAATAGGGGTGTTAAAACAGGGAGTTAGAAGAGGGGAACCCCGGCCCGCAGCAGCAGAGAGAAACCCCGACTATGAAGTTATTTCTGTCCAGTCTCTGCTACAGACATGGAGGAGGAGGGGGAGGAAGAGGGGATGAGGAAGGTGCAGAGGGACAGGGGTGGGAGATTTCTATCTTGTATGGAGTTATCTGGCCACAGGAATGAGATGACTGCATCTGGGTAACTGCTTTAGCGCCTTGGGGCAGGAGGAAGGCCAGTGTGTCCTCTGTGGGAGTGCTGCACACCAGCACGATAAACAGACATGATGACACACAGACAGACAGACACGAAGACAGGCAGACAGGCATACAGAGACACCCTCAGGTGATCAGAGGCACTGTTAGGTTAGAGCCCTGACTGAAGTGCAGCGCCCCCTGCTGAGATGTGCGCCCTGTGCGTGCCCCTGCAGAGAAGCGGTGGAGGGAGGACAGGCAAACACACAGAAACACACCTCTGATTCCCCCACCCACCACTGTTGTCTCATCAGCAGAGAGAGAGAGAGATGGATGGATAAAGGAATAATAAAAATGTGTACAGCCAGCGAATACAGAGAGATAAAAGTGTGAGACAGAGGCATTGACGTGGGCTGCTACTGCTTGAAAACAACAAACGAGGGGAATGGGGTGAGGTGGAGGGTGGAGACTAGAGAAGAAAGAAAATAATGCAGAGAGAGAGTGAGAGAGAGAGGGAGAGGGAGAGAGGGAGAGGTGGTACTCATTCAATCTAGATAGCACCTCGTCTGGTCTGCAGCCTAAGTAGGTCAGATCAGACCTGGAGAGGAGAGGAGAGGGGAAGAAGTGGGTGGAGGAGAGGCAGAGGACATGGAGGAGCTGTGGGGGGTCGGGTGGAGGTGAAGGGGACAAAGCGAGACAAAGGAATGAGGGGGAAAAGGCAAGGAGAGCAGAGGGGAGAGAAAGAGAAGGGGAAGGAAACAGAGGAGATGATGGTTTCTCTCAACAGCAAAAAAGAGTTTCCAGAAAGCCCCTCAGGCTTGAAGCCCTTGCTAGTGGAAACATTCGTCCGTTGTCTCTACACCAGGGCCGCTCGTGTGGGCATGGCGAAGAAACAGCGTCCACCACGCCAGTTGTCACCCTGGAGCACAATGCCCGATTGTGCATCCCCATAGAGTGCCAACTCATGCCACTTCTCTCACCCACGCCCACACAACACAGTGGCAACAGCGCTCGAGACAGGCCACCCTCTGTCCACAGGCCCTCTGCAGAGACACAGCACGACCCAGGCACACACTGAGCCAGTGTTTCCACTCTGCAACACACACACACACACACACACACTCCAAACACACATACATGGAGCATATAATGTTTCTTGTGGGACACACAGCCATACAACAAGGCAACAGCCCCAGCAACAGTGAGCTCTTTGCATCAGAACCTGACTGATTCCTCTGATGAATTTAGCACACAGTGATCACAATCATTCTAATTCATCTTATTCCCTGCTTTAGGCCCAGTTCAAGTCCACCAACACCAGCCATTTAAACAACCTCTCAAGTCTCAAAGCCTTTGTTTGTTGTTGGAGTCATGCATACATATAGCTCAATGCTGTATGAGAGAAAATGCCCAAAGATTTGCTTTCATACACAACCTGCTTTTCATTTAGTTCTGTAATCTGAAGAATGCAGCCAGGCTGAGTCCTGTTTGATAACAGTAGAGCTTTCCAAAGTATGTTATGCCACACTGACATCATGAATTAGGTTACTGAAAGCATGACAATGCAAATCAACAAGTCTAGTAAACTAGATATGAAATTGCATGCCTGCCATACACCTACAGTAGAACATTCATTTCATTTAATAGGAAAGTTAATACTGTATCAAACGGTAGCTGATCGGTACACAACCTGAAAGCAGCCCCTGGTTTAATCAACATTTAATGCACAAATGCTCAAGCTGAATTCTAAACTGTGACAAACCACTGTAATTATGCCTTAGATGGCTGTGTGATTCATTAGTGTAGGTGGTTTGTGTGTATGTGTGAGCAAGTGCGTTTGAGTTAGTGTGTGTGTGTATATATATTCGAGACAGAGAGAGTACTTGTTATGTATTTGTGTTAGTCTTAACACTAGCTTTGGCAAAGCTGTACTTACACAGTCATGCTAATAAAGCACCCTTTGAATTTGAGAGAGAGAGAGAGAGAGAAAGAAAAAGAAAGAGAGAGAGAGAAAGAAAGAAAGAAAGAAAGAAAGAAAGAGAGATGAGAGTGTGGTGGTGGTCTGGAGGCAAGAGTAGGTACCGGGCAGAAGTATGAGTTCTCGGTGATGTACTGGGCCACAGCCTGGTTGTTGGCGGAGGTTGCCATGACGAGCAGCAGGGCGTCGCGGGCCTGCTGGCCGATGACGCCGTGCCGGTGGATGAAGGGCACCAGCAGGGAGAAGATGAGCAGGTTGGTGGGACCCTGAGGTGCAGGCGTCGCCTGGAACAACAGCTCCAACAGCTTCGGCTCCCGTGCCGTGCACACACACACCTGAAGTGAAGGAGGAGAAAACAAGGAGACAGACAAGAAGAACAGGTCATATCAGAAATAAAGAGAGGAGGGAGAAGACAAAACTTGAATGGACCACACAGAACAAAAGACACATGCTTTGAAAGCAGGGCATGCTCAGGCTGAAAATATCTGCTGAACGCTTTAGAATGACAGCACAGTCACATCAGGTATTCCAACCTGCTCCATCTGAAGTCAGCAACACCAATAGCATACCGGACAGAGAGCCAGTGCAGAGAGAACTAAAAATAAAGCCCTTCCCCTGAAGCCAAGGGCTCTCGCCTCACCTGGTTCAGCAGGAGCACCAGGCTGGCCTCGTGGGCGGAAGGGCAGCCCAGCTGGGGGTCGGTGCAGGTGGCCAGCAGGAGCAGTAGTGGCTGCAGCACGGCTGTGTGCTGGAGCAAGGGTTGCTGGGACTGACCGATCAGCATCTCAAACAGCTTGAGCAGCGCCCCCTGGCTGTCTGGGTCCAGTCCGCGGCGGAGGTGCCACTCCACCAGTCGCTCCAGCACCCGCTCCGACACTACAAACTCCAGGATGGGCCCCATGGAGGCGACCCCGGAGGAAGAGGAAGAGGTGGATGAGGACGAGAGGGCCTCCAGGTCGAGCTCTTGAGGCCGCTCCTCAGCCAGCAGGCACAGCATCTGGTCAGTGTGGTTCCTCACAGCAGTCAGGTCATCAGCGCTGCCAGACACCGAGTCCTTCTGCTCCAGCACCCACGACACCTGATGAACAGACACCGACAGACAGACACAGAGAGAGAGAGAGAGATAGATAGAGAGCAAGAGGGAAAGTGAGAGAGAGAGAATAAGGGAGAGAGTATATTTCAGTTCAATCCATACTATAACTTTTTGTTCCATGTTTCTTTATGTTTCTAAGCCATTGAACAATTTAGCAATCTGTACACAAATGCTTAGTAACACTGACCATTAGAGGAGCATGTGAGACACTAAATAAGAGACATAATAGCTGTTTTAATTTATTTCACATTCATCTATAGATTTCTGTGATATTTTAATTTGTTCCACAGTCAACAATAGATAAAGCTCTGCTTTTGTCAGCAAAAAACCCATTTGCACACTACTGGGGACAAGCCTCTGGGGACACACACACATACACAATATGTAACGGTGGCTCAATCTGTGTGTACAGGTAAACAAATGAATCAGCAAGCTGACATAAGCATATTTAAAGCATGGCCAAAACAACTGGAAGTTCCCACTATAATGTAAAATGGCTCACTATGTGGTTCAGCATAACAAAAGAGTTATACAGGTTATTTACACACAGACAGAGACAGAGAGAGAGAGAGAGAGAGAGAGAGAGAGAGAGAGAGAGAGAGAGAGAGAGAGAGAGAGAGAGAGAGAGAGAGAGAGAGAGAGAGAGAGAGACAGACAGAGACAGAGAGAGAGAGACAGAGAGAGAGGATCTTTTTTACATTTTCATTGAAGCTTATTGAATTAGAAAACTGAAAGCAAATTGTGTTTGAGAGAGTGAGTATTGAGAAAAGGCAGCTAGACAAAAAAACCGGCAGATGAGCTGAAGCCCCCATTTTGACCTGGCCATCACTAACCTGTCTCCAATGGTTCTGGAAAACCATGAGGCAGGTCTCCGGGTCGGCTGTGCAGGGGCTGGAGGGGGCAGCGTTTCGGCCCGACCGAGAGCTAGAGCCCCGCGGGTTCAGACGACTTAACCAGCTCATTCTGTCCTCACACTCTCACAGGTCGGAGGGAGAGAAGGAGAGGAACAGAGAAAAGGAGAAATGAAGAAGAGTGGGAGAAGAAGGGAAAAAGGGAAAGGAGAGAGCAGGGGGAGAAAGGGGGGAGGGGGGGGCGGGGCTCGGGGAAAGGTAGAGAAGGAAACCCCCAAAACAAGAGGGATGGAGTGTCCTTGTACACAGGTTGAAGAATTAGAGAAGAGGATGGGGGGGAAGAATGATGGCCCTGGAGTGCCCAATGCTGTGGCTCGAGGGGAGGTGGAGGGGAGAAGAAGAGGGGGGCCTGTGTGGCCGTCTCTGCGGATCACAGTCAGCAGCGCAGGGATGGAGGAGCACTCAGGCAACGGGGTGGTGTGGTGGGGGGACGAGGGCGATCAGAGCTCCCTGCAGACCCTGTCATCCAGCCTGCAGCCTGCACCACTCCATTCTCAGAGGCACACTCCTGCAGGGGAGGGGTAGGGGGAGGGGGAGGGGGAGAGAGAGAGAGAGAGTGAGAGAGAGTCATTAATTTGCCATGCACTGACAGTAAGGACAGCTTACACTAAAGACAGAATCTCTTTTTTAGAGATTCTGAGATTTAAGAGATTAGGTGTCAATAAAATATTAACATCACAGTACCAGTAAAAGATTATGAAGCACAACTAAAGGATACAACAGCCATGATGGAATCGAAGCATGTCCACATACCAGCAACACACATACACAGACCCTATTCATATCCACAAAATATCAGCAACAATAACTAAGGTCTCGGAAGGAAACCATGTTCTCCAGAGGAAAGAACTTACCACAATCAACAGAATATTAAATGCTGCCAGGCATTAGAGGTTGCCTTCAGTGACAATGCTCCATTTATATCTGCACCCACGGTGAGATTAGCCTACACTGATCCCATCACAGGAAGAGCTCAAAGTTTCATCTCAAACTTCCTGTGATGTCAGAACACTTCCTGAAAGCGAAAGCACTCAAAAAGCCTCCCTGCAATAATATGAAACAGAGATCCTCAAGCAGGCCTTCCACCCTGCAAGCCCCCCCAGAGCTACGAAAGAGAGAATAGAGACAGGGCTCTGGGAACATGAGGCAATCTTTCTCTTTCGTACAACACACACAGGCAATCAAATGCAGATGATGGGCCCTAAACCACGGGTCCCATACTAAGATTCTTCACTTCTCACAAAATGAGCAACAACCTTTCCTACTAAAACTAAACCCAACATTCTGAACTGCTTGTTGACACTTGGCACACAGTGGGAAACTCATCCTCCACAGTTTCAAAAGAGGAAGAGTTTTGAGTTTCAAAAGAGAAGCATGTCACATTGTGCAGGTAAAAATGGTCAAAGAGAAACAACACAGACCAATTTTCATGCAAGAGTTTAAATGCGGACGGGGAAAAACTCAACTCTGCCACCTCTGAGACGTGCCTTTGAGCGGGAACAGGCGTGTTTTGATTTCCCGGGAAGCCTGGAACAACAGACGTGGAATCTGAACGGCAGAATGGCATGTGGACAACTCCACCCTGCCATTCCCAAAAACTTCCTGGAATCTCACATGACTGCAGGCTTCCTTCCCCTCGGAGAGGCCGGACTGACATCATCTCCAAGGAGTCCAGGCCCACCCGAGCGGGGTGGAGTCCAGTCTGCTGAAACAGACGAGGCAAACGATTGCACTCCCAGAAAGACCTTGCCACCAAAATAGTTTATGGAGGAACAGTGCAACATTAACAGCATCCAAATTAAGCTGTGTAAACATGCCCACAGATTGCAGACAAAACAGATGAAAAGCTGACCCAAACGGACAAACCACAATCAATTTCATTTCTGTGGGTGGCATGACCTACGTTTGAACTGAGAAACACTGCCCATTTAGAGCAAGCAAACAAATCGACGAATCCAACCACATAAAAAATATGGGTAAACAGATCTGGCAGGGTCTGCTTCTTTCCCCCAAGCCAGCTGCACATGGCACGGTCAAGTTTCTTCTATCAGACTAGAGTCTGTCTGTCTGTCTGTGTTGTACATATTTATAGCAAGGGCTCTTGAGGTCAGACAGTATAATGGCCCTGAGAATCTTGACAGAGGTGCGAACACACATGGACACACATGACTGAGTAATGTGGTTTCTGGAACCCTGATCACATGTGGCTTTTTTGACCTTTCAACTTTCACCTCACTTTTGAGCTAATCAGCTGTATCAGCGCATAACCAGCTGACTCCTACCTGACAAAGACACAACCAACATACTCACTGGTCCTTATTCATCAAATAAACATATAAAACCAGTGCAAGTTTGAGTGCATGAATCATCTTGACAATGCTCACGTGTGATTTATAAAGCTGTTCACATCGTTCATATTTTAGTAAGAAGCAGTGTTGGTAAATGCTGCGGCTGAAAAAGAGTATTTAATGCCCTGTTGTTCAAGGTCACTGAATGGTGCTGGTAGGAAAAAGGACAAGAAAATTTGATAAAACATAGACTAAATAGCAAATCAGCAGCTAAGACAAACTGATGAGGGATATACCAGCAAAAATATTTCCCAGATAGAATTTATGAATTGCTGTTATGGCCCTACAGAGCAAAATTATTGCATGCACTGTTGCACTTTAATTTTTTTATCGATATGATCAGTCCACATAATCCTGGCTACATAAAGGACTATCATATTATCAATAATAACAGACTACGCTCAGGAAAGGTGGTAAAAGCGCAGGAGTAGTTTTGTCCAATATAGGCTACCATACTTCACGAATATAACTCATAACTACTAACTCATGATCACATAACTAACTCATGTTCTCACATAACTAACTCATGTTCAGATTGGCAAATGGCAAATATTGCATGGGAATGAGTGCACATACAGTTTTCTGTAAATTTTTCGTAAATGAGGGCTACTGTGTGTATGCATTTTGAGCAACCACCACACCAAGTCCTGAGGTACATGAGAAGAAAAATGATGTTGTGTCACTCATCATGGGTGCTCTGACACAACAGGGGAAGACGTTGAGCAGTCAGCGCCAATGACTGGCCAACAGACACAACCAAGACTAACAAAATGGACCCATAAGATCACTTAGTCAAAAGATCACCATAAACCCATTTTATTTAAAGGAGGCATAGAATGGAAAACCATTTTTGCCTTGGCTTTAATAAATTAGGAGAGGTTGTGCAAGGCCAAAGAGCCATCTTGAAAATGAGGCATGGTTGTGCTGACTGATGATGACTCAAAACAGGGTGAGAGATGGAGAGATTAGGGGTTAACGACCCACTAGGAGCATTATGGTCCAGCAAAGAATCTGACAGCAGTCAACAACAGGATTTACAAGGTATTTCCCAGAAGAAAGCTTGTCGTTCAAATAGCTAACCGTCTTAGTGTGCATGAAGCTGCACTCTATGATCCAGATCTTTCTTATGACTGGACTGCAAACACGCAAAATGCACATGCACACACACATGCATGCATGCATGCATGCACACACTCACACAGACACACACAGAGGCTGATCTTACTGAAAATACGACCACATATACATATATATTTTTTCCCCCCTCTTCTCTTCTTGCGCACCGCACACTAAAGAAAAATGGGACAAATTTTAGCCCCGAGTAGGGCACCTTCAATGTCCTCACTGCTGTGCGAGTGTGTGTGTGTGTGTGTGTGTGTGTGCAGGACAAACAGAGGAAAATTGTATGTGTGAGAGCCAGAGAAAGAGAGAACATACTCTTACTTGAGCTGAGGTTAGGTGTGGTGAGCTAAAGCTCCATGCCGTCTCAACGGTTCTGAGTCATATCAACGGTCCCTCCAGGACTCTCAGTAATGTGCTCCACACTGCTGGAGCTGCCTCTGTGCGCTGGCTACTTGCTGCTGTCAGCGTCCTGCAAGGAGAGAATCAATACAGTCTGATTTGAATAGAAATCATGGGATAATAGCCGGTGTCCTTAGGTAAAGAGAAACATGCTTGCGAGTCTCGTCTAATGTTCTGATGTTCCACTAAATGTGAACCAACAAAATACAGGCCAATGCTTACTAATGTTGATAGAAACTTTCAGTACATTGTGTTGAGTACTATTAAGCAAGGTTACCTAGGGAGTTGCCACTGATCTCTAAAAGGGCCCTCCATTGAACATCAATTGTTTCTGGCTTCGTATAACAAATTATACATGTGGCTTTTTTCCTTCAATTTTCTGATTCATATTCTCCTAAGTGACCAGTCTTTCTGCAAATTGCTATGATCCAACTTGAACGTGACCACGCCAGTGTTTGTGTAATGGATCTTACAAAAAAAATATTCACTTCACCTAAAAGACCAGTCCAACAATTTGACATCAAGACTGAACCCAACCAATGATCCTACTGTTTAGTCCAAAAACAGTCCATCAACCTTTCCCAAGTTTCCATTGACTTAAATCTTCCTGTGACGGCCATTCTCATCCTAGAAAATGTGAAAAGAGAAGAGAAGGCCCTTTATTCACCATTGTGGGATCCCTGAAGCAGTGGAACACATTCGTTTTTCCAGCTCAGTGACTGGAGCCCATGGAGGAACAAGCACTTCCTTGTGTTGTGTTATGATTTGTTTATTCAACTGTGAGCTTGCCGAGACCACTAAGAGCTATGAGCACTTGAGGACGGTGAGCTCGTTCATACTCACTTGTCACTAGAAAGCAAGACACGAACAGACACACAGCAACAAGGATGTGAGTTACTGTCTGGTAAAGATGCACTAGGCTTAAATGTCCTTGATCTCTAGCACACTGGTTGGCCAAAACATCAACGTTAATTTAATTAAGCAAATGCTGTTGGTCAGGTCTACAGGTCTGACAAGACAATAAAGAGAGTCAGCTGACTACCTGAATGTTCTGAATGACTAGGTTATTCCATCAGTAACAGCTAGGGCAGATTCCAGAATGACGGCACAGAATTTCATCAGCCTCAAACCATGTCTCAGCAAGCACGATGATTTTCCTACAACTTAACAACAAAGGAAGTAATACTTGCAAAGTGGTTCAACTCTCATGTTGCAAATACAACATCTTAGAAAAAAAACAAGTAATGCCATGGCTAGCATGTCAAATGTACACCTCAATCACCTCAACCTCAGTGTGTGCATCTTTTGTTGGTCAGGTAGAGCTAAAGGTAAAGACTAGGACCCAGATGTAGCATACACTTGTATGCATAAAGTTTATTTACCATGCAACCAGAAACACAACCAGAAAGGGGAAAACCACAAAAACCCTTATCTGATGCAGAGCTGGAGTTAAACAAGCTATAACCATAGCTATATAGCCATCTTAATGGTACTGCTCTTGCCAGTTTGAATTCAGCAAAAGCAAAACGTGACGGCACCACCACTCGACTCTTAGCTCTAAGTCATGACTAAGACAACACTAATAATAAAACACACATGAAAGTAATGCCAAAGCAATTCAAATGACTCCATTGACCACTAAATTCCTGTAAAATAGTGAGTCACAGAACAATGACCTGGGTAGGCCTATGTCGGACAGCATTGCTAAAGCCAACTTCCTGATTTTACTTTAGACAAATGGTATGAATCCTAGTGGTGAGAGTGAGAGAAGCAAACTTGCTGGACCAGACACAAAGTCACTTCCCCCACCCCCTAGCTAGCCATAATGAATCATTAGCCAGGTGTCCAGCACACCTGGTCAATGACGCAAAAGGACAGGATGAATTGCATGCTGCTACGACAGAAGTAAAAGAAAAACAGGCATCTTTGAAGATATTATGAAGACACTTGTCATAGTGAAAAGAGAGACGAAATAAAATTGATGATTGATGAAATTATGAGAGCTTGATCATGTTAAGAGCTTAAAGTGCCCTTCTACATCAGTCAGTGAGTGAAACAACAGAGCTGCCAGCAATCGAAGGAAGACCTCCCTAAACAAGCTTTGCCTTATACATGTTGCTGGTACAAAACAGCCATGGGGGGGCTTGTCTTCTCTTTTCTCTGAGCAGAGAATAACTTGGAGTGGCCGTTGCATTTTTGGCACCAGGACACCTGCAAGTTATTGTGGTAAGGAGACAAGAATAACTGGCGCAATATTGATACTGATATGATGATAATGCCAACAAATCATCTGACATATGCTGACTAATGACATCTCAGTAGGAATTTACAGTGCTGAAAAAATGCCCAAAGTCCAAAAGTATAAAAAGTGCACATTTCAACAGTGAGGTGTCTGGAGGTGTCACTGGGGAGGAAACCTGGAAATTATCAAGGGGCTTATCAATTATCAAGTTGCAATTGCAAGTCAAATGACAGCAGGACCCTGGCAAAATTCTCTGTGAATATATTACAGGTTTTGAGATGGGCTCTGTTTACAGGTCACATTCTTCCCACTCCCTTATGCTGCTGCACAGGTGCAAAGTTCAGAAGGGCAAGCACTAAATTGCAGGATGTCTCGTGATGGCAAACAAAGATAAAATAACAGAAATGCAATAAAAACACCGGTAACAATGTCTCACGAAACCCAATACCTCTTCTCGTGATCAGGAGCTGATGAACACGAGTATTTCATCACTATATTACCAGACATATTGTCATTGAGTTCAGCCTAGTATGCGAAGTATCTGGCTAACTAGTTATAATCATCTGTTATTGACAGAGACCAGTCTAACGTTAAGATTCATCCAGTTTAACGTTAGGATTCATCCAGTCCATGGTTACTACACCCAAGTTTTAACTTGCCGTCAGTTACAAAGTGCAGGCCTATGTATTTGGGAAGTGTCTTGAAACTTGGAATAAAGCACAGGTGGTCTACTATCAAGTTTAACCATCTGTACCTGGATATACCACCAAAGCATTAAGCTAGGATAAAGTAGCTGTGACTTTTCCTCCCCAGACCGATTAATTAAACTCTAACGTTGTACAAGAGCCCATTGAACACAGTTACAAGTCCACTTGCTCCCAACAACTCAATGATATCATTTGGGTATATTCAAAGCTATGCAATATGCAGAACTTGTGAGATTTCTACCTTTCTAATTGCATGGTAAGCCGTTTGTTGCCAGTTAACTCGACGGCTAACGTAATCCATCAAATATAACGTTAAATGTAGTGCGTTACTCACTATATGCCAGAAGAATCAACATGTACATGCATTAAAGTTCACATTTCTTCACATACTGCAGTTAGCCTATAGCTAACTACCAGCTACGATAGCTTGTTAGCCATAAGGATAACGGTAACAGCATGAATTTCATGTATAGCTAGCGGTAACATTATGGTCCTAGATAATTAAGGTTGCTTTAATTTAATTTCGCGGCCACAATTGCCTGACTAATGAACACTATAACGCCTGTCACACCTAATCTGATCAATTTCATCCAATACAAAGGCTAAAAGTTATCCAGACGGCAGTGGTATGTAGCCTACCACGACCATACATCAGCTAACTCTGAGATAAACCATGCTATCGCTAGCTGGCTAATGTTAACTAAATGAAATGGAGATAACGTTGATGATGTATGAGTGATTATTATTACCAAATATACAACGTTATATGTAAGTGGGTAAGCAATGCGTCATCAACTACTGTTGCTTATGCGCTCGTAAGAAACTAAAATGTAGCTGGTCCAACGAAATGACATTTATCACGCCACGCAACACATCTCAGCAACGTTAACGTTACCGAGTGCAAGGCAGCTCAAGCCATCGACCGCGATCAGACTGAACTAGAATTTTAACCGTTATCGTTACTTCTGTCGCAGTGTAGCAGAGAGGTTAACTAACCTGTGTTTCAAGTACAAATGTTAGTCTCCATTTTAAAACGCAACAGCGTTGATTACAAATAAAGCCACCCACCTGCTTTATATCCAGTATTTTTCAACGTTTCACGTCAGGTTGCCGAGCAGTGATTTCTACGGAATTAACAGCCTGAGAAGGGCTACTAGTAAATCAATTCTCATCACGTCCGACAAGGTGCCTTTTTCTGAAAAAAGGTAAACATGAACCAATGACGACAAAGGACACTCATTCATATCATTAATGATTTGGGCCAGTAGTGCACCGCAGTATTCTGCCAGTCATAAACAAACGCTGGTGAGATTTCTCAATCACTCTCCCTTTTTGCAGCCATTACTCGAATCGCGCAGTCACACCCACACGCAAGGGACGTTGTGACGTCTTGAAAGAGCCTTGCTTTTCCGTGCCGGTCTGTGCATTCACTTCACTCGTATAAGCACTTAAAACTTTTTTTATTGGGCATCAATGACGATGCTGTGAACACAAGTGGTCCCAGGTGAAATTTTGTACGGCAGGTTACAGTTTGTCCGCGTTAACGTTACTTTGTCTATCAAGTTGTTCCATGGCCTACCCACTGATCTCAAAAATGATTTTATCCTAATCTTATTCCTTTGCGCCTACCAAATAAACTGGAGTAGTTTTTTATGCCCCTTTTTTGTGAAGCAGCGAGAATGACTTTGGGATCAGCTCTTAAGATCTTAAAATTCTGAGGGAAATTTTGAGGAAAAAGGGACTATTTCACCATAGATAAGCCAACTGAACTGAATCAAGGAACTTTGCACCGTGGCTTGCACTACTTGACTTGGGCACATAGAGTAACTATTTTCAGATGTGGTAGCAAATTTCCTTGATTAGTACGCATGAAAGGGAGTACAGAGCTGGCGAATCAAACAGACTTAATTGAGGTTCAAAGGTTTAACCTTTAACTTCTAATCTCTTCCTTCTGCATCCTAGGCTTCCATCTCTCTCAGGAACCTATGCTTGATCTAGGTCAGACAAACGTTAAAAAGCCTAAGTAATGATGCACAGTTGTACTCGAGGCCGGTGTCGAGACCATTTTCTGCTTTCTCGGTCTCCTCTTGGACTTGACCTTTCAAAGAAGTCTTGACTCGGTCTCGGCCCAATGGGAGGAGAACGACTGGTAGTTTCAGTCCTAGAGACCAAAAGATTTTTTATGTTCATGTTAACAAAATATTCATTTATACACCATTACAAATCAATTTAAATAATTACAATTATTATTTGATTATATTATTATTTGAAAATTACACTTTGGCACGTCTCTGTTTTTATTTTCTCTCAGAAGGCTACGTCATGCAGATTACAGTTTGGAGGGCGAGAGATTGGACAGTTTCATGTTTCAATAGCTCACATCTACTTTCTGCTTAAACGATGTCTCGATTCTAGGCAACTAGATTATAAAAAATGTTACAACTACTAGCAAGCTTTTATTCAATCTGCAAAGTAACAGATGGCACTGAAATGTCCAGCGGTAGTTGCTTTGGTCTGTCAGCGCAATACATTCAATGGAACATTGAAGCCCGCGCAAATTTGAAGGCGTTCCGAATCATTACTAAAGAGCTAATGATAAATGTTCAGAATGGACAGAATCAAATGTCCATTCAGTTTTTCTTTAAGCTAAGGCAGTACTATATGCAAAAGTCAAAACCATTCGCCGTGCTGCAGTGCTTATTTTATTTCCAGTTTTGTGCGCATAAGGTGCCTATACGTCAACTGATTCACTTGAGTATCGGATCAGGGGCAAATGTTACCGTTGAAATTCTTAGATCTATTTCTTCTGTAATCTGTTGATAACAGATAGCCTACGCATTATGTTGTAGGTGGTCCGTGAGGTAAAATTGGTAAAATTAGTGGCCTAAAGGCATTTGCGCAACTCCAAAGCAGAAGGCTAGGTTCTTTCGCAATGAGAGGTCTTTAGCTCAAAATCCCCGTCGGCCTGCAATTGAAATGTCTGTTATTAAATGACCTAGTTGTCTAAACAGGTTCCCTATATGCGCATACATTCTCTACTAGAGCTGCATTCAGATGCATCATCGCGGAGCAGAAAGCGCGCCTGGAAATATATGGCAAGACTTTTTAACATTTAATAGCTAGTCTAGATATTTTATCATGGGCATGGATACTTTTCACCAAGCATACATGTGACTGTGTAGCAATGCCAGTTTGCTCTCTACTCATTGTAATTTACACAGGCCAACAAAATAGACCAAGTTAGGTAACTTAGGTGGTTTAGCCATAGGTGGTTTAGCCATAGGTAGCTGTTGAAGTAACTACACCCTATCAAGAAAGTCTGAGAATACTCTTTGTCAAACCAAATAGGACAAACAAACCAGATGCAGCAGTTGATGGTTGTCTTATTAAAGTAAATCTCAGGTTGACCAATTCTTTCCACAAAATCCACCAGACGTCATCATTTAAGGGGTTATTTTTCAGATTTTTCTTAGGGGGACCATGCCCCTGGAACCCTAACATTATTGGGTTAGCGCCACTGACTGCACTTCTGCTACAACAAAATTCTGAGAAACGAAGTGTGCCAAGTGTCAATTTGTCTACTTTTTTCCCCACAAAACTCACCAGAAGTCATTATTTAAAGGGGGATTTAAAAATAAAAAATTCTGAAAAGTGACTTAAGTTGCTGAAGCAATCACAGAGTGCTGTAGTTGTTAACCTGATCTGGGCCCTGTGTGAACATTGTTTGAATGTATTTATTAAAAATAAATAAAGTTTTAAAGGATATTGAGTATTATATTCTAGTGTATTGTCAAAATTACTCAATTTGGAATTACTCAAATTGGAAGAATGGTGTTAAGTCTGGATTTCCAGACCATCAGCAAAAACATTTACATTTACCTTACATTTATGCATTTTGCAGATGCTTTCATCCGTTTAATTCCCAGTCTAGCTTAGTCTAGATGCCTAACTGATTATTAACTGGGGTGATATTAAATCATGGTTATGAAAACTGACTTGCTTTTATGGCCTTAACTCCGCTTCCTCAAAGACTCAGCCTCGGCTGCATTTAAAAACCAAGTCTCAGTCCTGACTCAGTCTCGTCCCATCACTAATGATGCATACTCTTTATCATATCAGACACCTGTCCAATTTTGTCTTCCATGTTGAGCATGTCACATCCAATAATTGTATTATTTGTCAAGAAGCATTGACCTACATTTAATTTGTGCCCTATTAAAAAAATGTCTTTCTTTTATAAACCTTTAAAAATCTCCACTTACACTCTGAGTTGGTCAAGCCTACAGTGCACATTGGTATGTGGCACTGTATTCATCAATGTGTAGGGCCCAGCCGTGATCCAGAGACTTTGTATTAACTATTTGGCTCAAGTATTTTGTAACTTTGTCTGTTTGTAAATTCAGTGTTTTTTAAATTGGGTTCCAGGACCAGCCTATAAAATGCTCATCTAGAGTAGGCCTCAGAACATTGTTTAGCCAGACAGAACAATTTAATTAAGCATCCTAGGGGTTTTTCAAGATTTCATAATAAAACAGTAGAAGTTTTAACTTGAACTGGTCTAATATTGGGGTGTCTGTACAGAAATTGAGGTACAACATGTTCAGGACACAATCAAGACAAAAAGTTAGCCTATGGCTCCATCTAATGGATGGATGTTCAGAATGCAGAAATGATCAAAACCATCCTTGTTTCCCTGCCCATTAATTATTAATTTGCAGACCTGTATTGTCATTTGGTCATCTTTATCATGTCTGTACTATTTATGAAATTGTTGGTAATACCTCCGACACATAAACCTGATCAGATCATAAAACAAACACAATCACAAGGTATTGTACACAACTGTATTAAAGGGAATATTTAGGACACAGGTGCTTTTAGTAGTTTCATTTAATAATCAACATGGCATTATATACAAAGCAAGCAAATTCAATTTCAAACATCTGGGCAAAACAACTGTGGTTTTAAAAGAGGAAATGCTATGGGTGAAGATCACAGGTGAGGCTTTCAGAGTGAGATTCTTAGTTCTAATGTAAATAAAGATTTACTACACTGGTCATACAGTCCCTTACTCTGATCAACAGTGTGTTCTCAACTTCTCTCTTGTACCTAGTCACAAGCAACTGATGTGATTTAATACCTATAAAAATTGTATCAAAACATACCTGGTTGACTAATTTGCTTTAATGGTGTATATGGTAACCTGCTAGCAAACGATAATGTGTGTGGGGGGTGGAGTGGGACTTGGCTTCTCTTTTCTATTCTGTAGATATTCCATAGACCATACCGCAATTAAGAATTAAGTAAACTCATCTGAGTACAGAATTATATGGGAAGATAGCATGGGGTGCAGATAAAAATAGTGAAAATGATAACTACATTCTGAGCATTTCACTTTGTTGGGGTACTGCACTCATACACAAAGGAAAAAAAAATCAAAACTGTCCCTTTAAAATGGGCACTGTTTGTGAGCCTTTGCTAATTGTTCTACACAGCAAGACGACAAAAAAACACGAAATGAACACCAACACAACACAAAATACAGTTCAGGTGTCAATATATGTTCCTTCCATGTTAGCTTCAGGCCTCTATGGCCATATTTACAACATGGCAGCCTGATTGTCATCTCTCACCTAACCAAATGCCTAACCAGCAATTTCCTCCTTGAATGATACTACCTGGGTATATTACTTTCAGGGATCACTTGAAATTTGAACCTGAAACTGTACTTTTGTCAACCACAGAAAAAAAAACATGAATCTGAATTTTGAAAGGTCCCAAAGTACTTCCAGGAAAAAAGTGAAATGTCCTCAATCACTGCATGTAACCACAGGTGAAACCTTATAATTGAGCTATCTGCATTAAAGATGATTAACACAATGTTCCTAGCAGAGCAAAGCACAGTTCCCAATCACACAAGTTTTGCAACCAAGCAAATTAAATTAAACACTGGGTTTCTGAAAATTAAAACAGAAGGCTTGCTCTTTTGCTTTCATTCTACTTGGATTTAAACCAGTACAACCAAACACTGTAGAATATTACAGTAGAGATGTTTCATTGAGCTACAGGCCTTGTTACCTAGGACCATATTGTACTATCCCTCCATGAAAAGCGAACACAAAAATTATAAAAGGTTAAAAGCTTACAGGTTTACAACATTTGTATAATTTATCCCGAGTCTCAAAGACATGTTTGCACTACAATCAGATGGGCAGTTAGCATATGTGTAAAATATCATGTGGAGGAATATTCAGCAAGTTCCTTCAAGTAGACACTTCTAATTATACAAAACTGGAGATCCTGAAAAGGGCAACTTCTCATCACATTGTCCATCAACTGTGTCCTGGCGAAAGCAAGTCTGGACACATTCAAATATTTTCCTATTCCTAAAAAGATACACTCTTTGCAGAAATAATCCTGTCAATTTAGACAATTTTCTCCAGAGGCGTAATGAAAAATTGCCATTTTAGATCAGTTAATCACTGCTGGCCCCAAAAACTGGTCAGTCAGGTTCACCCTCTGGCAATAATCCAATCCAGCAAACAAATTCACGCCATAGGCAGAGAAGTGGTTTGGAGTTATGGGAACGGCAAGAAGTTACTAAAACAAACAACAAAAAAGGAAAACATTATGGGAGATATCAACAAATGTTTTGGATCAAAGTAAGCGCATATTATATATTCATGAATTGTATGAATAAAATTTACCTGGTTCCCATCACTCATCATCAGACATGTGGGGCTTGGCTATCGCCATCTCCTCTTTACATGCTGCAATCTGCTTGCATTTCTGAAAGGACATGAAAATACTTCACATGACACTCTACTATAATGGAAGTATCAGAGGTAAAAGGAGAACGTATTGGGATAATTTTTAAAACCCTAATATACCAACCTCTGTGAGTTCCTTGATGCTGAAGCTGTTGGCCTGTTGCGTCACCTTCCTCTTCACTTCCTCAATATTAGCAAGGTTTGGTGTGGGCACAGGAGGTGGCTTGTTGGTAATGGTGGGAAGTGGTGGCATGGGGGACATGGCAGCTAACGCACCCATGTTAGAAAGGGCCGCCGTCATTGTAGCGGCAGTCATACTTGCCATGGCCGCATTCATGGGCATGTTGGGCATCCCTGGCATACCCAAGGGTAGATTCATTGGCAAATTCATGGGCAGTGGCAGTGGTAATGACAGAGGTTGAGGAGCTGGAGTTGGAAGAGGCAGCTGTAGAATGGCTTTAGGTTTTAAACTCTCTGGGATGGGGACTCCAGCCTTAGCACACATTGCAGCAGCATTAGCTTTTGCGATCTCCAGTAACTGGTCCTTGTCTATCGAATGAACAAAAGCAAAATCATTAGTGACCTACAAAGGCATAAACAAACTTACATATTGCATAAACAAATACATTTATTCACAGGAGTGAATCACATCATACCAAGATCAGTGAGGCGTGGTGGTGTTTTGCTGGTACTTCGGCGAGTTCGAGAGGTTGATCTCTTTTTACGAAGAATCAGGATTGGAGAGTGGCTTGGTTCACGTTTCCATCGATCTCGCCGATCAAATGAGCGACTACGGAATGCTGGCTTCCGATGTCGAGAACTGGAGCGAGATCTTCTTGAACGTGATCGGCGGTTTCGTGTTGTCGATCGGGAACGAGACCTCCTTTTCCTGCCAGGCGAACGAGACCTGGAGCGTTTGCCATCATCTCTGGATTTTGATCTCTTCCTTTTAGCTGGTGATCGTGACTTTGAACGCCTTTTCCTTCCCTGAGATCGAGATTTTGATCGTCGTCTTTTTGGTGATCTTGACTTAGAACGCTTTGCACGAGTTCGAGACTTAGACCTAGATTTTCTCCTGCGTGTAGTTGATCTTGAGCGTGATCTCCTCCGTCTCACAGGCGACTTTGTTTTAGACCGTTTTCTTCTTCCTCGAGATGGAGACCTAGACTTCCGCTTCCGTACTGGGGATCTTGACCTTTTTCGTCTACTCAGAGATTTAGACTTTGAACGTCGCCTTCGGCTGGATGATCTCGATCTGGAGCGTTTTCTCCGTACAGGAGATTTTGATTTTGAGTTTCTTTTTCGTGAGGAAGACCTAGATTCTGAATGCTTCTTCCTTGCAGGTGATAGTGATGTTGACAGTTGTCTCAATTTCAACAAGCTTGATCTTATTTTGCTGGATGATTTTGTTTCGTCAAGTTTGGCACTACCTGGTGAAGATGCTCTAGAATGGTCTGATCCTTCACGGTCACAGGAATCTTCCCTTCTGTGTGATCCAGAGACATCATGATGGCCCTGAGAAGCTGCCTTGTCTGGTGAAGATAAATGTGAGGTAGCTTGTTTTTCTCCATCACATTGTGCAGTAGTCGAGTTTTTAGGGTCATCACGCTCAGTTTTAGATGATGGCATCTCCTGCTCATCTGATGAACAAGAGTCACTTTTTTCAGCCAAAGGAGGCTTTTTCCTTAGTCCTGCAGGAGCAGGTGATGTTGCCATGTCTTCATTATCAGAGCTACTGCCTGTAGTCCCATGTGGGGGTGATGCAACAGCTCTCTTCATTTTAAGTTTCAGCTTTTGAGTTTCTTTTGATTTCTCATCTTTAGGGAGAGTGTGTGATTTTATGCGGCGTTCAGCTGGAGAGAGACTCCTATCTGTAGACCCCCCACCATCTGAGATGGATCTTGATACAGATTTGTCTCTGTTCGGAGAATTTGATCTTGAGTGTTCTCTCCTTTTAGTTGTTTTCAGCCGTCTGCTGCTTACCACAGGCGATCTTGAATGCCGTGACATGGATCTGGATTTTGATCGCTTGGTTCGTTTGGGAGATTTAGACTTAATGTGAGTTCTTTGAGGGGACCGTGATTTTGTTCTCTTTCGTCTTGCTGGGGACCTAGAGCGAGATTTACTTAGTCGCCTTGGTGTTCTGGATCTTGACCTGTTCTTACGGATCGACCGTGACCTTGATCTCCTGATTCTCCTTCCACGAGACCTAGACCTGCGTAGAACAACAACAGATCTTGATCGAGTTCGCCTGTTTCTTCTAACGGACCGAGAGCGTGACCTCCTAGACCGGGAAACTGGTGATCTCCTTCGCGTGCGTGAGGTGGATTTGGAGAGTCTACCTCTTCTTGCAGAGCGAGACCTTGTCCTGGATCTACGATTCCTTCTGCGTGATAAAGATCGCCTGGATCTTGAACGACGCATGCGCTGCACAATGGACCTGGATCTTGTTCGCCTGCCATGCCGCGGTGACCTGGTTCTAGACTTCCTGTTGCGTGATCTAGAGACAGAGCGTCTGGTTCTCTTAGGAGAAAGGGACCTAGATCTCCGTCCTGACCTTCTGACTGATCTGGACCTTGATCTGCGTTTTGTTGATGGTGACCTGCGTTTTGTTGATGGTGACCGGCGTTTTGTTGATGGTGACCGGCGTTTTGTTGATGGTGACCGGCGCTTTGCTGATGGTGACCGGCGCTTTGCTGATGGTGACCTTGAACGTTTCCTTTGAGGACTACCCCTTCTCTTAGGGCCAGATGTAGACCTAGCCCTGGAAGAAGAACGTTCCTTTCGAGAAGCTGACTTAACAGGAGATCGGCGAGGACTTGGTGAACAACTTGGGCTTGATTTTGCTCTTCTGGTGTTTGAGACAGATCTTGACCGCGATCGGGAGCGAGAGGGACTCTCCATTCTGCTCTGGCCATCTTTTCCTACCTGATCACCGTTTGTTTCTTTAGAGCATGCTGTGGAAAGGCTTACGTCTTCTTTCTGGAGGTTCTCTTGTTTGGGAATTATATCAGGCAAGTCCTGTACTTTGCTGAAATTTCCATTTTCTCCACAGCATTGCACAGTCTTCACAGTGGCTTCACAGTGCTCATCTGTTTTGTCTAAATGATCAAGCAGCTCCTCTGCATTACATTGGATGTCTTCAGTTTTTTCAACAGAGGGTTCTGACTTAATAGTCCTGGCATCAACTGTTTCTTCAAGGTGAGGCATTATCCGGGCTTTAGAATCTTCAGATGAATCTAGGCCAGTCTTTTGGTCCAAGTCAATGTTGTCTGAAGCCAGCAACTGCTTAGCTTCTGATTCTGGCTCGGACCCTGAAGCAGCACTACCCTCCGATTTGTTTTCTTCTTTTTCTGCTCCTTTTTTTGTTCCCCTCCTTTTCTTTCTACCTGTATGTCGTTTGGGTTTTTTAGTCTTCACAACGCCATCTTCTCCCTGCAAGTCTGTATAGACAGAAGTATATTATGATATGAGCCCATTACATACTAAGGATTTTTTTTTAAAAAGCCACATTCTGAAATTTAATAACAGGAGAAATCTAATAATTTAAAGTTATGCGTACAATGAGTACAATAATGGCATTCCATTCAAAGTGGGGCTGGAACTAATATACTTTGACTGCCTTTAAAACTAGTCTGCCAGACCTATGTTAACTTGTTGAAAAAACATTTAAAATGAAAAGCACCATTGTACAAGAATAAGGTCCTTTCGGGTATACACTTGCCTGGTAAGGAGTTTCCTGAGGTTTCATCTTTTATTTTAGTTTGTTCTCCTCCTTTTGATGTCAAAAGACTTTCTGTCTTCTTAGCTCTATGATAAAAGAAAACAGGAATTATCAAGTGAGAAAATAAAAGGAATAAAAGGGGGAATAAAAGGAAGAAAACACCTTTTGGATGTTTTCTCAATCAGGCCAACTCACCTGGCTCTTGTTTGCATTCCACAGTCAGATTCCTCCGATTCAGAACTGCTGTCTTTCTCACACTTGCGCTTCTTCCTCTTCTTTTTACTTTTGTGTTTCTTTTGCTTTTTTGTCTTCTTCCGAGGAGTTTCACTCCCTTCCTTAGTCGCAGACACCTCCATGGCAGCACTATTATCAGAGGCCTCTTCATCATCTGTGAGAAACAAATAAATTAACCATAATCTCTCATGAACATCCATTTGATTTGCAAGTGGTGAGCTTTGAGCAAACACATATGAGATCTACAGTAATCAAATGCTTCCAGAGTACTTGCACACAGAATCCCTGCTACAGCGAGCAAGATCACATGCTGTACAAGACCATGCTTTGAGCACAAATTTACAGTAACTGCTCGCAAAAACTTACACCTGTCTGCTCTTGAGAAACAATTTTGAAGTAATTTGGCGTAACCAGTTTGCCACTGTCTGACTTCACATCACAAACAGATAAACTTGTTATTCCCTCCAGCCATCCTGGATACATTAAGCATTTGTGTACCAGGTTGGAACATACCACAAAAATCTTCCACAACACAATATTTTGGAATATACAACAAACAGAAGAAGTTAGCATGTTCTTGCAGTGCCAATTCTGGGATTTGTTAGAAGGTTTCACATGTCTCTTGGATAGCTAGCTTGCTTACACCAGAAGTCCTTATTGGTGCTTTACCAGAGATTTTTAATGTGGGTTTGCATCAATCTTGCTTGCATGAACAGGGATTTAACAGTGTAATTGCTGTGAAAGCACATGCAAAAACAATATATGCACACACAGATCATTGCCCATCAATTGTGACCTAACAGCTTTAATGCAAATAAAGACAAGTAAAGAAACGTTTTGAATGGTCAGTTATGCCTTAGGCTACATCTTGAATAAATAATAATTATTTGATAAATAGATCAATCAATCTGGAATCAGTAGTCAGAATTAATAAAATATGACAAGGATTCCAGCCTGGTAAGACATGTTCACCTTTTTAGAAAATCCCTTGTAAGCTGCCACTGTTTTTATATCTCAATGCTTTCTGGGTAAAAAGTGATAACATCTAGTTGATATTGATGGTGTCTATGGGATGTCACTTTTTATAACAATGTCAGTGTACGAGTGAAAGGAATTTCTAAACCAAAAACATTTTGAGTGTTTTTAAATCACGTTTATGTTGCTGACGCTAATGTCAATCTTATAAGGCCAATATGTCTTAGTAGCCAGGGGTCCCTCTAAAGATACCCAACATCAGCACATGGCAGCAAGCGACTTCTACAGGCCAATGAATAACAACTGCAATAAAAGCTGTAGCTGCATCTCACAAATATTTTCTTTATGAAGATTTTTGTGGCACTTACCTAATGCCGTATTCACAGCGCATTCCATTGTTTCAGTTGACACAGCTTCCTTTTCAATCTTTACTGCCCACAGAAGGGAAGGTCACAGATCACTGGAATCTGCAGAAGATACAATGGAAATGTTATACATGTACAACACAACCATATCTTTCATTACACTGTTTTAACCAGGAACAGTTGGGCCTATTCTTAGAACATTAGGTCTGATGGTCAAAATGGGATATCAAAACAAAACAGTATATGGTTTCCAAATTCCGTCCAGGTTGTCTTATCTCTCTGCCAAATCCTTAATTGTTACATAATCAATAGATAATACAACCTTCCCTAATCTCTTAAACGTTTTGCCAGGTAAAATGTAGTAACATTCAAATAAGTAGCCTACCTGCTAATAATACATTTTACTGGCTTAATAACATGATGTTTGGTACATTGTTAACATCGTATTATTATAACAGACCCTTTTTTATATATTGTAAACAATTTTCAGAACATAGCCCCAATCGCAGCATTTCTAAGGTTCAGTGTGTAATACTATTAAACATTTAAAAGACTCTTCGTAAACAGCAAAGATTTTTTCAAAGACGCAGTTAGAGACAACGGAAGGGTCAACTGGCCACTCAAGTAACAGTCGAGCGGGAAACGTGTGTTATGGTGTTAGTTCCTTGTATTGCAGTATGGCGCCGGAGAACAGTTGGATACTTCATTCTTATTTTTTGAGCATAAAATGTCAAACAGTGTAACGTTACATATGGAATGCTGCGAGAGAAGCTTGTTAAACACAGCAACACTGTGTTGAAATGTTTCAGGGTAACGTTACGGGGTAACGCTAAGAATTCCCTGCATGCAATGAGCAAAGCCCACTCCAGCACGCTACAGTTAGCCTATTTAACGTTAGCAATGTTAGCCTGTTTTTAGTAGACATTTTGCAAATTATTCCATTTCTGGAATTACACTACCGAAGCATTCAAGTCAATTATACCACATTACCTTTAGTATTAAAGCAACCCCATTTACGGTTAACGCTACATTGACGCCAAATAAGACTAAACGTTTCAAAAAGTTTGCACAGTGACGAACACCGTGTAAGGTAAAACAGCTGGCTTCAGGAACTAACGTTAGCTAGCTATGTTAACTGGCACTGCAAATGTTACCTCAGATTACTAACTTACCATAACAAACACTACAAATGACTACAGGCCAGACATAAAAACCGAGTGAACAAGGTACTGGGGAATGAATGAAAATGAAAATAAATTACATTAATGGCATGATCGAAACCTCTCAGTCGGTCAACAATGTGAACGTCTGAATTTCACGCGGCTAGGTTACACAATTTTTGATAACAGCTAGCAGCTAAATTATCAGGACAGCGCTATCCAACGACCTAGCTTCTAAATTAGCTAACAATACTAGGGCCTACATGCGAAAGCAGTGGCACATTAGCAAACACACAATGTTAACATAAAAATATCCCTTAGGATGACATTGATGACATATCATGGCACCCAAAGACAATGCCTCCTACATACTAGTTTGCATTAATAAACATTCCTAAAAGACAAGTGTCCAATTCAGTCAAAACGGCCTTGCTAACAAAGAAGCTATTGCTAATGTTGTTGCACAATGTCCACACGGTCCTCTCCATAGCTACCGTAGATCGGTGTGCTGGTAACGTTATGGTGGCTATCCTAGCATCACAGGGTTTAGCTACCTAACCTTAGCAACTAACCTTTCACGACACATATAATTAATGTTTAAAAAGAATGCTCTGATGAATATCGAAATGCGTGCATGAAAGTTTGGGGTTCTCACCTGGTTCTCCGATTTATTTAAATTTACTGATTACGAAATTCGGGAAACTTGCTGAAAATTAGTCGCCATGACAGTCAGGTCGGACAGTAGTCCATCAGTATCCCAGCATCCCGCGAGAACAGAAACTTTCCCAGAAGTCTGCTTGAAACCATGGAGACGCATGTTCATGGTTACTGTTGGGTGTGTACCCTTTGACACTTGACTCTTACATGCAAAGACATTTTCGGATTTCAGTTTGATTATTCTACCTTACTCCGATTAGAAATTATCATGAAACTCGAGAAGTCCAATTCAAATCAGATTTTAAGAAATCAAATCCAAGGAAACAATCACGACAACTAAACACTAAACAAATTTAATAATTCATGAATTTTGAATAGATACATGTATAAACACGGATCTCAGATAACAAACCATATAAAGGAACAGATTTAAAATGTAATAACCTCAGTCTGTCACTTCAAAACTAGTTTTAGTTTAAATTGATGAATCCAACAACAATGTTAAGTCCTTAGGGATGTAATGAATGGAGGTTTTTAGCAGAGTAAAGAAAGTAGTAAAATATAGGCCTATTTCTGTTGGTTTCTGTATGGTAAACCCTATTTTGATTTTGTACATTCCATAATAGAAAGAAACATGTAATTTTAGTTCATATGCAAATAAGACATTGTTACATGTAGTTCAGCTGGTATTTAAGATATCAAAACAGTAAATTGAATAAAAAGTAAAATTTTTCTAAAAAAAAAGCTGAAAAACCTTTGAGTTCGAGTGGACGAGCATGACAGTGTAGAAGACTTGTAGAAGTGGAAACTGGAGCTTTGGAAATGCTTCCTTATGAAAATCTATTCTGGTTATCAATTACAAAAATAGTTTTTAGGAGGACCTTTCAACTCAAACAATAGGAATGTCAACACTGTCAGACATCAAAATCTGATGGAGCTGATCAAAATCTGACGGAGTTGACAAAATGTTTTATTTTTATTTAAGACTTGGCATCTTGCTTTTCCCTAGTAGACATATATAACCTAAACTAAAATGCCAATATTTCTCCAATAATTTAAAATTAAGATGGTGACACAAGAAAACTGTTACGGTAATCACACCAACATTGAAATTCCACCTGTGCTATATGCCTGATTTATTCAGGATTTAAAAAATACTGTTGGTACAGTATGGTATAGTGTGATAAGCACATTTTTATAGAAAATAAAATTTAAAGGTCACTTGGTGTCATTTGTGACATTTTATGGAAGCATAAAATTATTTTGGTATTAATATTTTTTACATTCATTTGATTTGTAACCAGTTTTTTCATTGTTTTACATTGAAACCTCTTTGATGTTTAAATTAAATTAAATTAAATTAAATTAAATTAATGTCAAGAGTATACACAGAACCTCAAGACTAAACTTTTGGTGCTCTTTTTAATTTTCAGTTCCTTGAATTTTGACAGAAGTTGACATTTTTTGTCCCTTATCTCAAGAATGACTGGTTGGTAAACAATTGTGTAATGAGGCTATAGCTAGGACCTAACTACAAAATTAACCCTGAACTGTTGAGGAACATGGAGAGCTTATTAGTCAGGTTTACTTTGGGTAGTAAACTAGTAGGCTGTAACTATACTATGCAACTAAAACTTACTGTATGCCTAATCCTCGTTAATGTATTTTAAATTTAGATACGCCCCCCAAAATTAAAATTATTTTAAATGTGTTAAGTTGGTTAAGCACGACTCACTCTGCCAAACCAACTTATGGTTTGCCAGCTGCTACTGGGTTCATGTAGTTTTCAGTTCATAATGGTGGTGGCGCTCTGACGTCATGGGGAAAACTGTTCCTATGGAGTGTACTATTGAGTTTTGCCTCTTGGGCTTCTTTGATCTGGCTCCCAAGATAGGCCCACTAATGGAAGCGACTTTTTTGCAATTGCACAGAGTGTCCTGTAGAGAGGGATGTTGGATCATTGTGGTAGGCCTGATGCTCTTGGCTCAGGCTAATCCTTTCTTCATAACCTGTGTTTAACACAAACTGCTTTACCAGTAGAGGCAACCACTCCCCTCAATCAGTGAGCTTGTATCTGATCCCTCTCAATGGATCCCAGATTTTCAACTGTCGCATACCCCTGTAGCACTTTGTGTCCTACCGACCACCCCGAGTACTGAGTGCCCCTGCATCATAAACCACTTGCTATAAAAAATGTTTTTGCATAAATAACCAAAATGTCACACAAAATGTGAACACATATCATATAGTAATTGGGTTGTATTTGGGACAGTCCGAGAGCAAGATCTTTTTTTTGCTGGTGAGAGCTGACAACTCATTCACAAATTTATTTTGCGTGCACCCTAGAATTGATTTAACTTGTAGGCCTACCCCAGTTTGACAACCACTGCTGTAGCCTAACTCTGTGACTGGCATGACTGTCAGACTGGTGAGAAACAGAGAGACACAGAAGGCTATACTAGATATGTTTCAGAATGTGGCTAAATATTTCACTTATTAGGTTTGCTGGTTGTATCTGTTGTCAGAAATCCAATATAGGCCCACAGTCGTCAATGACCCATATGTGCAGATTATGACGCAGCAACACAGGGGATATGAGACAAGCAAGTCGTTATCCATCCCCTCAACCTCAAATAACAGGTCATGTGAACTGAACTGAACCTGATCTTGCCTAGAAAGAAGAGTGAGCAGACTGTCCTCTGTTGTCTCAGGTAATCTGTGCAGGCACACATGGTGAATATGGATTACTCTCAAATTACTACATTAGAGACGTCTCTGAAAGCAGTCCCATGTGGCTCTGTGACCCTTACTCTGACCATAGTCATATTATGTGATGCTAGTCATAATAGTAATATAACAGACTGAGAATATCTCATTGACTTTTCTTATAGTATTTTGTATGTTCCCACTGTTGTAAACATGCATTCTGTAAGGTTCTGCAAGTACCCAAGTAGGCAACAATAAAAAACAGCAACAAACATCATATTGCTCATTATCATGTGTATAAGACATAGGCTAATCATCTTATACATTATGTGTATAAGACATAGTACAAATAAAAATTTTATTGGTTGAAAATAATTGGCTCAATAAAAAAGTTACACATGTTCCTTCAGGAAAGACAGTGATATCTGTCACAACACCATTTTGAACCTTATGCAAATGCAGAGTGATTTATCCAAGTGAGCTTGTCATTACTATCGTTGTAAAAACTGTTACCTCATGTATGAAGAGAAAAGGGAGCAAAGGGATTTACAGCTACACAGCAGGCATCCATTCTCCCAAATGGCTTACAGAGGATATTCGTTTGTGTTGCAGAGTATGTCAGGTCAGCAGTCTCCTTTTGGCTTGCCCTCCACCCTCCATCCTCCACCCTTGCCTTTATGGTGTTAACTGATGGCCTGACAAATGGCAAAACGACCTCACTGTCACTAAGGATTAGCCATTCTGTCCGGTAGATTCCATTTCTCCTGTGACACTTAGGTCCTGTGCGTTAGACTATTTTTTATTTTTTTGGTCAATGAACAGAGCTCTTCAACAGTGGATTAGTGACCCCCAGGGGGTTCTCACTTCTCAGAGTTAATATTCTGATATTCTATATACTGACAAACTTTTAATTCATTTATTTTAATTTAAAAAATATGGTTATTCAGAAACATCTAATTATATCATTATATCAGTCAATAACTATTACATTAATGACAGCATTACAAAGCAATTACAGCATTACTTCAAACTTTTTGCCACTTTTACACATGTTGGCCTGGTTTACAGTAATAGGCAACATTTTAAAATGGTATGCAGGCTAATCAACAGTCCCTCTACCAGGTCTCTGTATCAACCAAGGATATATTGTTATCTTAAGCATGACTGGAATTACCTCTTGGTTTGCATGATGACAATACCCATCCAAGTGGTTAGTTATGAGATAATTATTGGAGGCAATACAAATAAATAGAGGTTCAATGCAGTTCATAATGAACAACTGGAGTATAAATATTTAATGATTTCAGTGATAAATTATACAGTATAAAACTAGACATTTCAAAGTGCTTCACCACTAGACACTAGTCTCCATCATGATGTTGATATATGCACACACATAAAAAACAACTTTCAGACAGAAACTATTCATGTAGCGAAAATATAACATTCTGCTTAAAATTGGATTCTTATGCTGGCCCTCCTTGATATATTGCATGCACTCTAAAAATATACATGGAGTGTATTACACATCCTCAGACTATGGCACAGACTATTTGGACTGCCTCAGTTATAGAAAATTGTGGACTAATTGTAACATTTGTGCGCTTTTGATGGCACCCATCCTTTAATGGAAAGACTTTCATTGATTTTTTTTTCAAAAGTTTCAGTATCAGTACAATAATCCCTCTGATGACACATGTCACCAGCTTATGGCTATGTCCTTTCAGTTTATTATTAGTCCATGTTGATAAAAATGTAAACAAATATTTAACAAAAAGACTTTGGCTGAAAAAAACTCTTTTCAAAACTTCTTTCTTGGTTAAAGTTTTGTAGTGCTGAAAAACGCAATCAGACAAGTCAGACGATTATGAAAATAGAAGTCAGACAGTAAAATTACCAGGTTATAAAGGTCATTACCAGGCTTACTGAAATGTCAATCTATCCTTAAAGAATGCCATGCAATCAAATCAGCCACTGAAATGGAGATCAGGGATAGCATTTTTGTGTACCAAGACTGCTCAACAATGTGTAACGAGCAGAGGAGGCAGTCCGGTGGGGAGAACAACTTAACACTTCAGTAAGGTTGCTGGCTGAGCCTGGAACTCACAGTCTTTTCAAACTAATAGCTGTGAATGAATTAGTTAGGTCTGTGCAATGCTGTCACTTCCAACTACTCTTTATAACAGTCGAGTGGTATCGACTAGTATCCTCCTTTCTCCATGAAGGGCCACAAAGAAAGCTGCCAGTTGGAAACAGCAGGGTAAATTCTGGCCTGCGAACCTTGACTGAAAGGTAAATATGACCATAATTTTACACACACCCACACTCACACACACACACACACACACACACACACACACACACACACACACACACACAATCATTCACATAAAGACACTGCCTCTGCTGTTCTTCATATCCACAAAGGTTTAAGCTGCCACTGGCCCAGTAACGCCTTTACAACATGAACGACCCTTACCCTTCCAATAGTAACCCAGTAACATAAACACAAGTCCGGCCACAGGTAAGACTGCAAGCTTCCAAGCCTCAGAGGGCACTGCAAAGACACAGGGAGAGAAAAAGGTCAATGTAGTTTAACATGATTTTAAGATGTAAGGGCAATATAGGTTTAATGAAGAAATACTTTAGTTTTTACTGATTAGCGTTAGTATCATAAGGCTTTGACAATATGCAGTACATTAAATGTACTAACTGTACTGTTAAGTTACAGTTAGTAAACAAAGTTAGTAAAAGAAATTATGAGAAAAAAGGAACTCACATAAAATATCCACCTCTATAGTGTAAGCCAAGTTTCCCTGGGGATCATGAACATGGTAAGAGCCCACATCAGCAATCTGGAAGTCCTCTAAGACTATCTGATAGTTAGACATCTTCAGCCTTTCCTCATAGCTCTGCTTCTCTTCCAAAACCAGCACCCCGTCCCGCACCAGGACCCTCGGCCTAACGTAGTTGTTCACATTACACTTGGCAATCTCTGGATGGAACAGGAGGGTCACTTTGGAGAGACTGAAGGGCAGGTCAATTACCAGATCTTCATTGATTTCCAAAGAATCATAAGTTTTGGTCTCTGGGGGAAGATCAGAGAAGAGAATCAAATCATGAGAGAGATGAAGAATGACTTTGAAGGCAGGACGGAAGTGGCCTTCAGAAAATGACTGCACTGTCCCCCCTCAATCCTCTTTCTTTCAAATCCTGACTTACCAGTGACAATGAGGACAGTAGTTGACACAGGTTTGCCCTTGACATCTCGGAGAGTGTAATTCCCCTGGTCCGTCTGGGTGATGTTTTTTGCTAACCAGTGTCCATCTATCACTTGACCTCTGCTTTTCTGACTGACTGTGGGGTCGCTGCGGTTCCACAAAAGCATTGGGTCCAAGTAGGAGCCCCTTCGGGTGAACTCCAAAAGGTCTCCATCGAGAAGGATGGTGAAATTACTTCCATAATCCAAGCTTTCTAGATGGGCACATTCTGAAAATATCAGTTATACATATGAAACACTGAACAGACAAACGCAGCGGTCATACAAATCCATGCATGTTTTATTTGTGAGCTTTTTTACTCATAGCATGGACACACACAAGGTTTACTTTTGTATGGTTTGGCTTATAGTACACGTATTAAAGGAAAATGCAAGACAAAAACAGAACACTCAGAAGATAGCTTCTCACCTGTAACTGTGAGGGAATATGTCTCATTATCCATCTCAGTATCATTGAAAATGACAGAAAATACCCCCTGATCCTCTGCCTTTAGCTGGGGCACCTCAAAATAAACTCCTGACTTGTTGGACACAAGACTATATCTTCTGTCCTTCAGCTGCAAAAACAGTAACCTATGCATGTCATACACTTTGAACTGCATTTATCAGTGCTTACAGTACTTTATTGGGACAAATGAAATTCAGTTATACCTTATACCCATATATGCACTGAGAGGCCCAAAACCCAAACCCATACTTACTTGTCCATTCTCCAGTAACAATCTCTGAGGACCAACAGGGATGGTGGGTGTGAAGTAGACTGAGGCTTTGGCAGGGTTTGGGGTGTCTGATGGGAAAGATCCCATGAGCAGGATGCTGAAGTTTTTGTTGTAACATCCACCAACATCTTCTGGGTCGTCTAGGAAACAACAGGCAATCTCATCATTGTCCATCATTGTCGAATGTGAGTGACTTTGAAATGCTGAGAATGTGAATGAACTACATGTTTATATAACACCTAATAGTTTCCACCATCCATCTGATTAGTCACATACCTGCAAAGGCAATATCTAGAAGAACAGAAGAAATATATCAGTTTAATTAGTCTATACAGTTGTAATATATGAGAACTGTATAGAATTCAGTATCATATGCAGAAAACCTACCAACAAAAAGGAAAACAATCAGTGGCATCCAGGGGGTCATGGCCACTGTGGAGAGGGCAAAAATACACCTTTCCTCATGAAATACAACTGTGAATTGGTTCAGCATACAGGTTTGATGAACCTTATATTCCCTCATAAATCACATTTTGCAGTTTTAAATGGTAACTTTTAAACTCAGTTATTTTTTAATAAGTCACAGCAATGCAGTTATTGATGTCAATCGATACATTTGCTATCTATCAAGTTTTTAGTTTGGAAAATTTCACTGTCAGCAATTCTAAACGTCTTTCACATTGTCAGGTTGCGTTGAAAGGTTAGTTGGAGAAAAATCTAAGTATAGTGAATGAATGAATGAATGAATGAACAGACATAACACTGCTAGTCTAAAACCCCAGTTAAATGCATTATACAATGTTTTTCATGAGATTTGTTGTTGCAGTGGTAGCCACTTCATGACTTTAACAGACAAGCATTTCTAGATGACAGATAAGCCTTACCCTGAGAGCAGAGAATCAACAAGTCAAGTAAGTAATATCAGGACTTACATGTAGTGCTTAATCTCAAAAGCCCATTCATCCCATGAAAAATCTGTGAGCAGAAGATACTATGGGTAATTAATTATTTAGTTCTTTAAATGAGACGGTTAATTCAGACTTGTTTGTCATCACCCAATATCAGAGGAGAGAAAGCAGTGTTCCAATGCAACAGACTTTACAGCCTGCAGTGGCTGATTACTCTTTAGAGGCGGAGCTAGGGTTTATCCACCTTGGCTTCTTAGACCTCGAGACTTGAAAAGGCTGGAGGTAAGTATGCCTGGATAACCGCCTGCCCTGGTTGGAAGGATCATAATGTTTACGCCTGACTTCCGTGGTATTAAGAACAGCCTTTCTGTGTAGATCATAAACCACACTCAGACTAAATCCTTTGTCCTCTGTCCAGCAAACTAATGAAGACGTGACAGTTATGAGATATAAAAGTCAACAGACTCTTGCAAGTACGTCTAGTACAGCTTGTTCATGGAGACTATGAAAGGAGGCAAAGGAGCCAAATGTCAAGTGATACTTCGTTGGATGCATAAGGGTTAGTGATGAAGAGATTGTGTAATTGAATTAAATCACTTGGCAAAGGTCCTAGAGATTCATCAGCAGTTTCTGGAGCACAATGAACTCCACCCAGGCCGATTCAAAATCTAGCACAGTCTCAGTCTAAGGTTATGCACAGCAATTACCTAATACCTAGCATCACTTAATAGCTGCAGGCTGAATTGGTAGTCAGGGAAAATAGGTGAATGATCATGTGGTAAACAGTCAGAGATTACTACAATCCAATCAACCAGTGGAGGACAAGAAGGCAGCCAAGCCAAGAGAGATTATGCAGTCCATAGTATCACCAGCAGGTGGCAGTAAAGGAACATAGTATATTTCATGGACACTCAGTTTGACAGGAATGACGGTGGTAAAATTCCTTGAGACTTTGCACCTTCTTGGTAGGCTTTTACACAGCTGTCCACAGTGGTGTACAGAGCACACTAAATATGGTTTCAGTGCTGAGTGTGTGTAAAACATGACAGTTATGTTGTTGTCGGTGCCCTGTCTGTTGCTTGATGTAAATGTTAGACAATTTTAAGCCTTAGGATGTAGTTCATACATGACACCTACTGACTTGTGTCTTTTGATGGCATACTTTACAATGCCATGAGGATGCGGTTAGTTATTTTCTGCCCTGGACCACTCTGCAGGTTTAGCTCTGAGGAGTACATGTGTTCATCTGCCCACCATGTCACATGGCCTCATGTCATGTTCACCAAAAGGATATGCCCATTTTAACATGCTTCAAAAAGCTAGTTGAGAGACTCCTACCATGCTTGATGATTGAACACTGTGGCATAAAATTGAACCCTTCAAGGCTCAGTTGTGAGAACACCACCATGTTTAATCATTGAACATTGTGATGTAAAATGAGATTCTTCCTGACAACAGATTATGTGTTCAATGCCTTGAGTCTTCATAAATAAAATAGATGTTATTTATATACTATCCATCTCTCTCCAGTGTTCACATCACTGAGATAACTATCACTACATTTTGTGTCACATATGAATCAAGTTAATGTTTTAGATTAATCACAGAGTGATGGTTTATGTTGTGGTAGAAGAACCACTTGTTTAGCGGCATGTAATCTCATCAATTGAAGCTGATGTTAGCATCTCTATGACCCTCCAAAATTTATCATGTTGGCCAAACACACAAACACACCATGTAAATATCAGCGTAGATGGGTGTGGAAACATCTCTCTCATACAGTATCTACTGGTATATACAATTTACATGAAGCAGTTTCAGCCTCATACGTGCTTATAGAGCCATGGGAATCACTTCAGTGAGGTTACTTGGACCATTGAAATCTTACCCATTACTGGTCTGACATAAAGACAGGAGAGGAAATTGCTTGGGGCAGAAGGGGAAGAGGAAGGATCCATCCTCTGTTTGCCAAGGAGACAACAACACAGAACAGACAATGAAAGTTGAGAAAATCTTACTCTATACCACTCCAAGGTTGCTTTTCAAAGTTCCCATTCACTTTCATGATCAATGCACACTTTGTGGTGACGATGTCACGATTCGTCCCGTGTTTGTGCAAGCACCTGTTATCTTTTCATGAGAGAGAAAAAAAAACATTCTTTGCCTCCTCTTTGAGACAGCTTTCTTCTTTGTTGTTAAAGAACATTGTGCTGCATGTTTGACAGGCAGTATTGATCAAGAACTGTAGGTCTTTATGGTTCGTGGTTCTTAATGAACACCTCTCCGGTGTGTTCTAATATGAGACACATGTGGTGACAAATTAATAAGCATTAGCTCTCGCTGCTCAAGATATGAATCGAAGCCGCAGTCAGTGAGACACAAAGAGGCTAAAATAAATACAGCTAAATGAAGCTGGGGTGGATTGTTAATGGTGAAGCCACTGACATGAGAAAGCAAGACTATGCACTTGCGATTATGTAGTCACCTCAGACGGAGACATGAAAGCTTTTCGTCAGCCTTTTCAACTTTTCCTGATGAGAGCGACAAAACAAATTACTCATGCTGCCGTGTGGATTTCAGACAGAGGCCAGGAGTTAAAGAGCAAAGCCTGGTGATATGAATGGGGGAATGTGCTTTTCTGCTTTACTTTATTTAGTGTAAGAATACCACAAAGGTATGTACAGAGAACATACTGCAGTGTAACGTATTGTTGTTGTTTTTTGTTGTTGAAATCAGGTTTCTAGTCAGTCCTGAAGAATGATGTTTGGCTACTGCTGAATGTGTCAGCTCATCTCTTTGCCTGTGATGCATTCCACAGTTAAGTGCTCCGAGTCTGGATTTATGAGACATAGGCCAAGGCATAAGCAAAGCTCAGGAGAAAACAAATAGCTCTGAAAGTATTTGAATAACGCTTGCCACTAATTAAGTTACATTATTTTAAAACAATTTTCTATTGATTAAAATATATATCAATATTTGCAGTTGACTTTATTGCTGACGGTGTTTTCTTCTTCCTGAAAGGGCTGTGCTTTTGTATAGCTCTTAGTATTGGGCCTGAGACCTAGCAGTTTAATCTGTGACAGTTTGTGTACAGGAAGGAGTATTGTCATTGCTATTGAACCACTCACGGAGGCCCTAAAAAGCAGGGCTAATGATAAACTGCTAGAGCTTGACTGGCATTTAATCCAGACGGGTACAGTGCAAGGACATGGTGTTGGATTCACTTGCTCACTTCCCCACCGGACAAACTGCAATTAGTCTCTGAAAAGGGACACCTTGCGTGTGGTGGACAGAGGAAGGTCATAGGGGTTAGAGGGGGTCTCGTTACTAATCAGTGCAATGGTGAGACCACTTCAGACAATCACAGGTGCAATTAAGGCTGACACGCCAGCTTTTGTATCATATTAAGAGCCATTAGTGGCAGGCTTGTTTTTCATGCCACAGAGGGGGCTTGTGTTGCAGATAGGTTGATGGACAGTGTCAAGTAGTGCTCCTAACAAAAATAGCTCTGGTGCATTGTTAACCCTCTCCTTGGGTCATGTAAAGCTGTTATGATTAGGTTTGTCTCCGGTATCCAGAACCGCATCTCCCCCCACCATCCACACAGAGCCCACACTCGGTGACCGCATGTTTACCCTCCTCACTTGGGGATAGAGGCTTTTCTTTGGTTGTGTGGTTTGTGTCGGGGGTTGGCAGGATATAGGCTGCCAGTAAGCAAAGGAGCACAAACGTGAGGTATTGAGTCGTTTAATCTCATATTGATGAGAAAACAGACAGCTGGAGTGAGCACTTCTATCTTTAAGGTCAGTTTGTTCTCATCTCTGCTTCTCAAATGTCCCATCCTATGTAGTATTCAGGCGCAAAAAACAATAGCAATTGAGGAAAACAACAGAACAGAAAACTCATACAAAACCTAAACAAGCACTCAGACAGGATGTGTTCTTAAGCAGACATCATGAACTGTAAATACCATAAAAATAACAACTAGTGTAAATGTTCATAACCCCTTTGGGAAACTTTTAGTAGTTTTAGCCTTCTTCAGTGACTATTTACTATTGCAAAATAATATCAAGCACTTTTCTGTTTGTTCAATTGAGTTATACTCACTTGGGAGCAACTCAGCCCCAGCAATCATAAGCAAATTTCTTTCATCATTTTTTTTTAATCTGGAGGTTCTTTGCAGGAGTTGAGAATTATAGCAATGGCCATAAGAATCAGTTCTGTATAACTCAGTGAATTCTGTATTAATCAGTGACTCAACTCAGCCACAGACTAAATCACAACTCAGGATGTGCTTTTGTTGGCATGGTTACGGCTGTGGCCTTAATAAGTTTCAGTCACCACTGAGCTGGTGCTGTGTTGACAGCTCTAGTCTGGGAGTGTACCTGTGAGCAAGCCTTGTCGCCTAATGGATAGGTTCATCTTGGGTGTTATGGTTCTTTCCTGGGCTGCCACACGTCCGGGCAGGAAGCAGTATAACCTCCACCACAAATGACATCATCCAAGTGGCAGATGGGCAGCTTTTTTATGACTTCATAAAAGAGCCATTCCCAGCCTGCGCCGACTTCTCCCATTCTCATCATCATCACACAGGACAACTCTGTGTCCTCAGGTAACACCACTGCCCTCGTTAACAAGACAGACACAGTTAGAGAGACAGACAGACAGACAGACAGACAGAGAAAGCAAGAGAGAAAGAGATAAAGAGAGAGAGAGGGAGGGAGAGAGACAGTGGTGGGGGTTGACTGTTGAGGTAGATTGATATGGGGATCTGGCCAAACAATAAAGGCCAGATGCTCAGAGTATAGGAAAATAAAAGCAGGTAGGCTCTGAAACTCACAGGGGCGGATCTAATATGGCTGATCAGAATGGACAGCTGTTTGACACTGATATGGAACTTTTTTTGTTCTGGGCTCTTTGAAGCCCCGCAGGCCAGAACCCCCAACAGCCCAGAGTCTCCGTCTCCTGCCACCATGTAATGTGATCGGATAATTACAGCATTTTTCCCCCTGTTGCCACACTATTTTGATTTGACATTTCTGGACCAGCCAAATGTTATGTAAATGGGTCAATTATTTATTCATACCAAGAAAATAACAGTACCGTCACCTTTGACCCTTGGGTATGTGGAACATGTGGATATTTTCTGGCTTGGGAGGTAGTGGAAATTATTAGAGCAGATAAGACCGGGAATGAATGTGTTACAAAAATAAACATGGTGGCCAAAAAAACCACAGGCAATTAACTCACAGGCCGGGAGAGAGTAAATGATTCAGTTTATCAGAGGGGCACGAACGCCACCACAGGCCCCATATCACAATAAACTGCTGTGATGGGCCTGCATCTGATGCACAAGCCTTCTAGGCTTCCTTTTTTAACACATCACGTGTGTGTGTGTGTGTGTGTGTATGAGATTCCAATCTGCTATTTTAACTGGAATGGACTGTTGCCATCCTTCTTGTACAGAGTAAACAGCACTGAGGCCCTGGAGCATTCTGATATTCACTGGTGTAGTTTAGGGATTTGGGGGGGTTAGGTTAGACTGGGTGGCTCAGTTGCCCAAGCAGCTTGGCTCATGTATGGAGCTCAGTCTCACTTCAGAGCACCCCTGCTTGACAACAGCCAATGACTCAGTTCAGTTTTACCTGTCTCTCGGTATTGTTAAGTCAGAGCTGATGATCCAACTCTACTTGATAACTCATCAAGAGCTCTAATTACAGGTTGCACTTTCTTCTGCCCATTTGCCCCTGCTCTGCAGCATCAGATGTGTAGGATGCTAAAGATTGATGACATGAGACTGGGCCCTTGGTGCCATGATTACTTTTGACACGAGCACAAAGGTAAACTGTGATACAGCACCCCTTAGAGGATAAGAATAGAACCTAGGGGATGTGAAATAAAAGTGAAAATGTATTTAGAATTTACATATTCATATCTGGCTTTCAGATTTATTGCAAATAATGAATAACATTTTCATGAAGGCTTTTTAATGTATTTTGATGAATTTATTTCATGACTTAATGTGAACCATGCTTTGATGTGACACATACTACATATCTGCTTAGATCATTCCTTTTTTGACACTGGTATGAAGCCTGTGGTAGGTGGTGGAGGGGAAAGCCAGACTGATCTCCACACTAGCGTCTGATTACTTGTCAGTCACACTCAAGATCTCTTGGATTGACACAATCTGGTTTCATTGATTTCTGTCACATACTGATCAGGAGCTGTATCGATTTCAACCCAGTGAAACAAATGCTGATGGAAGAAAGAAACAGAATCACATCAAATTGCTCTCTCTCTCTCTCTCTCTCTCTCTTTTCTCCTCCCTCCCTCCATGTGAAATATGTGCATGTTGTGTGAAGGTCAGATTTAATGAGGGAATGATCCTACAGACTGTACAAACTGTATGTTTATTGCAATAAGCTTTCTTTCAGACCCTTGAGTTTGTAGGATTTATCTCCTTGACTGTGCTTTAGCCCTCTCAGCACCCTATGATAAGACATTAATCCCCACATCAGAGGAGATCAGACCTGTTTTGAGGTGCTTGATCTCTAATTTCTAGAAAGGCTCCATTGAATGAGGTAGAACCATTTACCACCGTGATGAGTGGATTGCCACAAATCTTGAAACATTATAGTATTAATTACTCATGATATCAAAGGCAAACTAATGATGCTATTGATGTATGGCAACACAGGCCAATGTGTGCTATTCAGAGGACATGGATGGTGTATGTGTGTTTCAACTCAATTGCATTTTGAAAACCTAAAAAAATGCTTGCTAAAAGTTTAACCAGCTAAGGGTTGCCCAGCTCAGGGTTACCCACCACAATCAAGCAATGCATCATTTTATATATATATATATATATATATATATATATAGCTTTCTTGAAGATTCTGTAAGCTGATAATTAAGCTCAATAATTCCTGATAAATAAATCCTTAAGCTTTTCTTTGCAGTCTGACAGCAACTGCAAAAATATACTTTGAGAACAATCTTTCAGTTCTCCAAGGCTCTGGAAAGACGTGCAGCCAGTGTTTAACAGTATTCAGATGTATTACCAAGCCAGAAAATGTCCTACTTCTTTCAGGTACAGAAAACAGATGATTATGTACTCTATGTATATACACTTTGACCTAAGTGGTGGCATGCAATTTATTATGGGTCGCTTACACAGTAAAGGGATATTACATATTATATTATATTATATTTGTTTGGAAACGTCCATCCATACCATTAACCCTGTGACTTGAGTTTGATTCTGGCCCGAGGTCATTTTCCGATCCTTCCCCATCTCTCTCCATCTTATTCCTGTCCATTCTGATTAAAGACAATGAAAGACACCCCTCAAAAAAACAACAAAAAAAGCATCCACATTCAACATGAGGACAGTATCTAACACTGCCATAGCTGTGCTAAATAGCCCTTTGTTGGATTTGTGAGGCTCCAGACTTGTCTTCAGTGCTCCAGTGAACACACCTGCAGGCTCAATAAGGGATGCAGTAACTCTAAAGGAAAGTACAGCCTGATTGATGAACAGTCAGCCACAGATGGTGGTCAGCTGGTATAGATACAATGATAATGAATGACTCCAAACAAGTGGGGTTGATTGGAATGAAAAGTGAGGAACCCCAATTCAACAAACGCATAAGAGAGGATGTTGGAAAGAAAGTGCCGTATTGAACCCGTCTCCGATTTGGGGCTCTTAGCTAATGAGTTCCTCTCTGTATAATTGGCCAGAGTAACAGACTCTGATATATGGGATGGACCAACCGGGCAAAAAAGAGGACTGTAATCATAAATGATGAGGTCAATTTACTGTATAAAACCACACTCTTCTGTATTCTACAGGGAGCAAACCCCAACAAGAAAATCATTTATATCTGTATAGAGGAGTGAAGCATGAGGAGTTTAGATAATGATGAAATATGATGTCAAAAGCTTATGAATCTTTTGCATTTTGGACAGCAGCGATTGAACGGCAGATTAATTCATATTAGGCATTGATTGGGAGTTATTCTAACTTTGATGTCCCTATGACTCATTGGACTATGTGTGTGTGTGTGTGTGTGTTCAAGTTGTTTTCAAAGTGCCCCCAAGTATTGATCCAATTTGTGTAGTGTAACTCCACACATTGATTCTGATGCCACAGATGATTTGATGCAGAGATCCTATAGCGACAAAGAAAGGATGTGGAAAAAGGGAATAGGGCACGAGGAGATTGGCAACTCAGACCCAGAAGATTATCCCTCTGCCATTACATGTAAGCTCACTGACATTCTTTGGACTTGTTGCATAATCAATCATTCGAGTCATTCCTTCACTCAATGTATTGATTACAGATATGAGGTCACTATGGTTAGTATAACCTAATGACTGCAATCAAACATCACTGAGAGTTTTTTTTTTAACAGTGAGCAGAGCAGAGGCTTGTCTCGATCTATCTTCCATCTACAGTTTTTGTTCCATTAGTTGGAGCCTGTCTCTTCAATCCATGTGTTCAGGTGCTACCATGCTCTCTGGAATCCCACAGGGATTGCTTTTTGATGTGGTGTCTATTGGGAGTGATGGACCTTGTCCCACCCGTGCCTACCTGACACCACTCACGGTGACTTGCCTGTATGTCATTCTTCTGCCTCTATTGCTCCTGTCTTGCAAAAAAAGAAAAAAAACAAGGTTTCAAGGTAGACAATAAAAAGCAAGAGTGCATTCCTTCTATATTTTTTTCCCTTTTGGTCCATATCATGAAAGTGCATCCATTAGAAAAGTCTCACTGTGCTCAGGGCTCTCAGCCACTCTTTCTATTCCCCTCCCTCCTTTTCTCTCTCTCTATCGATCTCTCCTCTTCTTGCGCCTATTGGGAGTTGCTGGAAGCTCTTAGATCAGTCAGATGCATGAAGCTTCCGCCACTTTTGACTAGTGTGTGATGAGGCTGCCCACTGGGAAGCACCCAGGCACAGCGGAGCTGATCCTGAAGAAATCAACACCACACCGAAATCATTTAAAGTTTATTGTAAATGCCTTTACAAACTGTATAATACAAAACTGTAATAATACAAACTGTTTCAAGGGAGTTTGATTATGAGCTGTTCCCACAGGGATTCTGTTCCAAACAGCCCTTTCTCATTATTCATGTGGCAGTTTGATGAGATCTAAACGTAGCATGAAATGTAACCTTCATGCTTTGTTTTTGTTTTTCCCATTGAAAGGGTCTACAGCATATGCTGTCACTCAACACATCAGATAACAAGTGACATCCCATTAATAATAGTAACAGTTAAGAAGATGATAATAACATAAATTTTATTTTGCATCTTATGTAAATTACATCGTGCAATTTTGTTTTTACATAAAAACAGAGCAGTTATCATGACATCACATATCAACCCCAAAAACTGTCATGACATGGCTTTTTAAAACATTTCGTTGATGAAAAAACCCTTCAGGACACTTTTGAGCATGCTTGTCCAGTACACTTGCAATGATGTGCCTCCAGGCATTATTTGAAAGCTCATATTTAGAGTTTATTAATTATCCTCTTTCACAGAACTCTGAAAAAGTTACTTTAGAAAAGAAATGTGATGCCAGCTGCATCCTCAGCTCAGTACAGAGGAATAGCATTGCTTTTTTCAGCACATTAAATGCAGAATGTAATTGCCTCATGTGCAAGAATAAACAACATATTTTGGAGCATAATAATGTTCAAAAAGCAATATATTGTGTGAGTCACCATAGAATATGAAAGCTGAGAAAAACAGAATCATTTGAAATGCACCCTCATTTGTATGACTGATATTAGGTATTATGGAAATGCTATTTTTCCTGCCTACACCTACTGAAACACTAAATCAGGAGTCATCCATTCACATGGAGAAAGAACAACAAACAAAGACTACATAATCAATCAGTATTTTGTAATCACATTGAGTCATTTGTGCTATGAGATATTATGCTCTTGTGTGGGTCTTCCAGACAGATCTCTTAGATTATGCAAATAATCAATGGAGAAAAAAGGAATACACAGGCATAATTGAATGACTGAGAGATCTGAGACCTGCTTTTGTAAAGGCAGCCATTTTCAACATTATGCTCTGTGGGTAAGTCAATGAGCTTGCATTGTATTGTCATATGGACTTTCAAAGTTAACATGCTATTGCCACACTTTGAAATAGAGTGGAGTGGAGCTCCTCACTAGCTTGTGGTGCTTAGGCTACTCATCTCCCGGTGAGTCATAAAAAAGCAACCAAAGAAAACGATGAGCCCTGTTATGGCATTGTTTCACCAGACTTGCTAACTTTTGCTTGGTAAGGGGTGTCTGGTTACTCTCCACAGGGAAATTCTGACCATCGTAAGGAATGTAGACTTTTGCGTAAACTTTGAAATCACCGGAACAGCCAAACAAACTGCACTGATCAGGAATTCCTAATGTTACTTCCTCCTAGCCTGACAAGCTAGACTATAACATGAAAAGGTATAGTCTGACCACGACCGATAGACAGAGCTCAATCCTAGGGGAGGAATCAGTGGTTGTATTCCAAACTGGATAGCGCTACAACCAATCAAAGCAATGTCAGCAAAACAGCAAATACGTACTTGTTTGAAACTAATGACTTGAGTACCTCTTTCTGCTCAATTCAAAGAAAAGCTCTAACTCTTCCAAAGTTGATGCCAGAGCCGATTCAAACAACCGCTATTGCTTGACCCCTTAGCTGATTTGCACCGTCACAGCCCTGTCATTATCATGCTAAGGCCGCTCAACGACTGTCTACAATGACAGAGCATTGTAAGTGGTCTTACCAAGTCTGTGAAAGACCAATGGTAGACTTACTAAGGCTCCAATGGTGAGTGGCTAGACGTACCACTGAGCAAAACTATTTACTACCGGAAGGGTGCGTCTAGAATTCTAGGCTAACTTCCTCCGCCTTACATTTGTAAACTGATGGTAAACCACAGCAGTGGTCAAGAAATAGTATTTACCCCTTTGCTGCATACATTTTCCAACAGCAGTTCTTTGATGTTTGCAGGCTTTGGTGCTAATGCTCACCAGTGTAATTTTTAGATTTGAAACCAATGCCATACCCTGTCACTGGTCATTGGTCAGTCCTTTTTGTGTTTTTCGCGATGCTTGTGGAAAGGGAAGGCCAGACTAGTATCTCAGTGTGCTGAAGAAGAACAAGGCTATAGGCTCAGCACTTCTGCAAAAATTGACCAAGCTACTATTCATCATCTTCATATGGGACACGTGTAGATCTAAATAGAATAAGTTACAATAACTATGGCGAACCACCCTGTTCCATTTGTTATTCAAGAGCTTTCTTTTTCATCCCCTTCTATTTCTGCACGGATCACTACAGCAACAGTCTCCATATGTCACTTCTGCTGTCTTTTCTCTTGCTCTCCGCCACTGCTCTCTCTCTGCTCTGCTCTTTCTCCTTTCATCTCCTCTAGCCCTTCCTCGGTCCCACTGATATTCTGAAAAATAGCCCCTTGAGGAAGTATAAAATGTATTTTCTGTAATGCAATCTGGAATTATGGGGATACAATTTTCAATCTTATTTGTGCACAAACTAATAACAGAAGCTTTTGCAGGAATCCAATCTCGCTCTTGCAAAGCGGAAAATGCTGCTTTTGAGAAAAGTGATATCTCTGTGTTTGTGTGTGTGCGCGCGCGCGCGTGTGTGTGTATTCCTCAAACATGAATAAGTCCTACCACCACATGTTTGACTTAGGTTTCTCTGTGGTGTCATTGTATATGAATGTAAGTCTATGTAGTGTGTGTCAGTACATCACTGTTTGAGGATGTTTTCACAAAGCCTTAGGAGTGTGATATCCAAGCATGCGTTCCATCTGGCTTTGTCCAACCAGGCCTTTTAGAACACACACAGCATGTCACAGCATGCAGTTTGCTTTTTTCCTAGAACATCCTCATGTAGAAGTCTACCTCTTTCCTTTATATCTTGCAGGACACGGTGTTGCAGGGACAGCTGACAGTGGATATCCACTGTCCATATATACATACCTTAGCTCTGTGTGCTGTGTTGTGTGCCGTGATGCTTGTACTTGTATAGCCCTGCTGTGTTGCCTGATGTGTGGTGCAGCTCATCAGAGAGCTAATCCCCGTCTGTGACTGTGATTAATGATGAGAAGCAGAGGTTAAAAAAGTCATTACTCACCAGCTGCTGCTTTTGTTTTCAGGGCTGTCTCTTCTACAGCACCTCCTGTAATATTTGCCCAATCTCGGGCCCATAAATACACACAGACACATACACACACACACACATACATATCCACACAGATGCAAGAGCACTCCACACATAAACTTACCCACTCAGGCACACACACACACACACACACTCATAGAGGCACATAAAGATGTGATACATTGCAAGCACGCATACACACTTCCATCATTACAAAGTTCTTGCATGTACACCCCCACAATATGTTTTTCACATAAAAAAGACAGTTGTTTCTCCCATTTACATGTATCCGATAATTGCTGCAGTCCAACAGTAATTAAAATTTTAATACCTACCAGTGAGAGTTGTACAGGAGGTTTAATTCACACTGTATTCACACTTATTCACACTGTGTACCCACAAGCTTTGAAACTGAGTTTTCCCTAATGAGAGGTTTGGACACACAAACACACATATAAGGACATATTGTACTTTATTTAGAACTGTCTGGAGTTATTGGGGGGGGGGTCATTCGGTTTAGGCAGCTGTGCTGGTCTGTGATCAAACAGGCCATCATCTGACAGTCCAGTGTTTGCATTACTGGGTCATCCCTGCCTCTTTCCTGCATACATCCCTGGGGATTAATTAGCTTGAATAGAGGCACACTGGCGTGAGACGGGAACAAGGGAATGTTGGCGAGAGAAGTGAGGCGAAGTCAGGCATTTGATTAAATGATCACTGTTGCTAATAAACTCATCAGTGCCTGTGCTTTTAACACCTCAGCAAGCCTAATAAACATCTCTATCAGTTTTGCCCCAGCCTGGCAGACTGAGCACTGACTGCCTAGGACTGTTACAAGTTTCAAGGGTGTGTGTATGTGTGTGTGTGCTGACATTTGCCCTTTGCTGATCATCTTGTTTTTCCAAGGAGATGTGGAGGGAATGGCCAGGCATAGAATAAGTAATAGAATAAGTAATGAGATGAGCCTCTGCTGCAGAACTACGGTGCTTAAAAACAGTCTAGAACTTCAGCTTTATGGCTAAAAGTGACGAACTGAATGAAAAGTACAAGTGCTTGTTTCAGGTTGAATTAGCTGAGTTTTTTTGTAACCAGCTGCCTCTGGCATTGCCTTAAACTTCCATTGTGAGCAGCAGTAACAATCTAAGCAGAGATTTTGCAGGAAGGGTCGTGTACATATCGATACTGCTGACAGAAGCCATTCTCATGGTAATGTGCTGATCCATTTGCACTCTTTAAAAGCACTTTGGATGGCTCTCTGGATGAATGCGTTCACCTCCAAAGTGATGGTAGAAATAAATAGCCAGAGTGGCACATTTCCTATAGCCGTCACCATCTCTTTAAATAGAAAATTAGCCCTGCCCGCTTATTGTGACATCACATCACACCCACCGAAAAGGATTAATCCCAGATGATGCTTGCTCTTTTTTTTGTCATTCCCGCTCCCTGACATATGAGGTGGAAAGAGCGCTGGCACTGAATTCTCCCGTGGAATGGGTCTACAGGGTCATTCTGAGATGACAATCTTTACGATCAATGAGTGTTTGGGAGTAGTGTGTGTGTGTGTGGGGAGTGTGTGTGTGTATGTGTGTGAGGAGGTGGGGGCATGTGGGCAAGATGAAACAACCTCTCCAGTGCAGAGAAAATCCGTGACAATGCTGAAATAGCCCCATTCCTCTATTGGCAATCTTTCCATCAACAGGAGAAAGAGGCAGGAAGATTATGGCCATATATCCAGCTCAGGTGTGAGGGGTTTATGCGGCTATGAGTGAGCTTGTTGAGGAAGGACAGAGATGAGACGGAGAATATAAATGCCACACTCCATGAGCTGACTGACATGATGATGATGAGATGACGGTCAGGGATGTGGATAGCAGGCACCACCACAGTCATTATCCCTCATCACAAGAAAACCATGTGAAGCTACATATGTTATATGTATTACGCTGTACTCACCACCTATTTATAACATGGCTCCACTGCACAGACAAATTACTAACAGTTCCTCCGCGTGCATGCATCATCAGGGTAGCCATCAAATTATCAAACACTCAAATACTTGTCCTTGTCACCTTTCTCATCACAAATAACAGTTCATTGTGATGACTAACGGCTTGACAGTGTGAAACATGGCGTTGCTCATCAGAGCTACATTCTGTTATGTTCTGCTATGCCTACACAGGTTACTAAACTAGATGACAGTGCTTGTGAGGCTCTGGAAATGGGGCCACCAGCTGAACCCCTGCACTCACCCCGCTATGAGGGATTGTTGTTTGGTGTTATTTTTATAAACCCAAGTCATTAAGAGCTGGGGGGTGGGGGGTGGGATGAAGTAGAGACACACTCACACACACCTTGACATGACTCAATATTCCCTGGAGACCCCCCGGGGACCCAGGTGATGTGGCAGCAGGAGGGCAAGAAGCGGGTCACCTTTCGGGAACAGGTATCGATCTCCCCACCATACCCTTTACCAACCTCGTCCCCATTACTGGCATGAAGGTGAACCTAGCGATGAGGTCACCTTTTTGAGGGAGTGCCTCATCGATCTGGCCCGCTTCCAGCACCTACTACTGTATGTCATCCACCAAAATCCAGTTCACATCCTCGCCGTGAGACTGGGGGGCCTTTGCTTACTGCAGCTTGCAGAGCACAACTTCAGGAGTGAATGGAGGTGTAAGTTTGGGTGACAAAGAGAGACACATGAAAAAGACAGGAGACGGAAGCCCCAGGGGATACAGCAACAGATTCACAGAGGCAGCCAGGAGATGATTATATCACACGTCTGACACATCAAGTGGAGTGGAGTAGGCACTAATTTCTTTATTTTTACATGCTTACTTTTATGTTAATATTTATAGGCCAGGGTTTGGAGCATCAAATTTCAGATTCCTTTGGGTCCTTAGTTGTCATGAAGTTCCCAGAGACAATCAGAGCTTTGATGTGGAAAAGAAATCAGAGCAGATGAAAAGCCTAAAATAAAAATGAAATAATGTATATTAAAAAAGTGTATAAAAAATGTGGCTGACAGCAACATCCAATAGTCCGAAACAGATGAATCCAAAGTTGGAATGGGAAGCAATCATGTTGCTGATGTTTCTATTGCTTTTTGCCCTCAGCAAAATTTTTGGCACTTCTGATGAAAACATTTGCGGACCAGGAAATAAGAAAAAGCTGAGTGTGAAATGTCTCAATGCAATTTCAGAGAATAAAGCTCTCCTCTGTTGTGTCTCATTCTTTCTAGCCTTTAGTTGTTTCCCGCCCCTCAACAAAGGTGTTGAAAAGTAAATGCAGCTGCTAGTCCGTCATGGGCACATCTTACATACCTTTCAACACATCTCTTACTAAACAAAAATAAATAAGCTTTTAACTGAGGTCAACTTGTGAGTCACAGCAGAAATGTGGAAGCTATAGTAGAATCGATTGGCAGTGGTATTGTCTATACTTCAAGTCAAGGACTCAACATTTGGCATGGATTTAAGGAGTTAAGGCCTTATCTTTGAAATACCCTCCACCAAAACCCACAAGCCAACACAAAGAATAGATAAAGTAAGCTCTGCTACATTTCTTTAGGTTGTGAACACAAAGATAAGGATTGTGTAATGTAGAAACTGTTTTTTTTTTTTTGCAAGTGGCATTAACAGTTTCTTTTCAGCCAAGCTAATAAGAATCCACCCACACTCTTGCACTGCACATACGCAAAATAATTGGGTAGCAGAGAAGCTCAAAGACAGATGTTTTTTTCTCATAGTGTCTATTTTAGTGATAGCAATCTTGTTTGAGGACAAAAATGGCTAGATGAAACAGCAGTGTACTGTTACATAAAAAACACATGCACAGCAGCCAAAGAAATAAAATGAGCATAGCCAGGCAATGGTTAATCTGTTTAGCTTGGTTCAATAAGACCAATAGCACTGTTAACAGTTTGTTTTTGAACTACATGCATCAGACAATACCCAGTCATTTAAAAGGAATGAATTACAGTGTTTCTTCTATTGCTCAAAACAATTTTATTTATTATACAGGCTTATCAGGGCTGTTTTTTAAAAGCCCGAGGTTAAGTATTTGGTGCCCTTCTTCTGTTGTTCTCTTGATAAACATCAGGTTAATGGCCTACAAACATGGTTAGTCTAGTTACAATAATGATACTGTAGTATCTAAGCCAGCTAAACTAATTTACCTTTATAGCCTATACACACCACATCTCTTCTCAAATCTCAGTTGAAATTGAGAATGGATCTGAGTACCTTTTGTTTACCTCCATTGGCCAAGTGGTGTAACCTAAAGTGAAATTATACTTAAACTGATAAGGTGAACCAAACCTAATCTTTTCCTAAGTTCAGCAGACACATCTGTCCTGTAACAAAAAGATTACACATGCCGTTTTTATGCCGGATTCATAGAATACACATTGGTTGCCATTGGTTGAATCAAATGATACTGCCCCATGCCAAATAACTATTTATGACTGGTTCCTGGGTTCCTGATGATTAAGAAATCTGCTTTAATGATAAGATCTCCTGACCTGACCTCCTGCAGAGCAAACACTGACTATCTTACAGGTTCATCTAGGTTTACCCGAGCTAATTTCCTATCAGACCAGAGTGTCCATTTTGCCAAAGTTAAAAGTCTTTTTAGAAGAGTGTGTATACTACTTGGCAAGACCTCACTGCTACAGTCTGATAGGGACATATTTTGGAGCCATTGTGTAAAAAAACAAAACAAAAACATGCTGTTGTCTCCTCATGAAAGAGGAGGAAGATGAGTTATTGCCGTGTGGAAGTAGTTCGACACCTCCCTAAAAACTTGGACAGCATGCTAACATCTCACTCAGGGAGTTACACATTCAGCATTGCAGAAAGTTATGTTGACAGAGACTGTCAGATTTGTGCTTCATTTCATCAGACAGAGGGAGGCATTTTTCAGAAGACACATGTGCTGTCAGTAGAGGCTGACATTGTCATTTGACCTCGGACAGAGGAATGCACGAGTGGGAGCTCACACACACTCACACACACACACAAATACACACAGAAACACAAACACACACACACATACACACAGAAACACAAACACACACATACACACACACACACACACACATGCACACACAATACGTGCTGTCAAAAGAGGTTTTTGGTAGCAATGGTGCAGGGAGATTTAGGAGTTCTCAGATGCCATGAGAGAGATGGATGAGTATGATGCAGGCCTGAGGGAGAGAGAACAACCACTCAGAATGACAGGGTCCAGACAACACACACACACACACACAGAGACCTGTAGATATTTTGTGTGTCAGCCTTGGTCAGATGAATGCTTTAATGCACTGGTAACTTCATTAATTTTTAGCTATCGCAAAAAATGCATATTTGAATGTGTGTGTGTGTGTGTGTGTGTGTGTGTGTGTGTGTGTGTGTGTGTGTGTGAGAGAGAGAGTGTGTGTGAGTATGTGTAAATGATCTGGCACTGAGTGACTTGCCTCACTACATGATCTAAATCTAATCAACATGTGATATTAGGATATCCTTAATTAAAATGAATGTGTCTTCAGCTCACGAAGGCTTCAGCGCAAAACACTTCCAACAGACACACATTTAAAATGTGGCGTGAAATCCTGTTTTATATCAGCATATTACCATCTTGTTACTGATAATACCAAGACAAATTAAATGGGCTGGCTTGTTGAAGTGATATACACAGAAATCCTTACCAGCTCCTCCTCCTCATCTTTTATCATGTTTAATGAAGACACATCATCACAAAGATACGGTATGATATTGTGAACCAAAACACGGTGGTATAAGCGAGTAGTAAATATTGGAGGTAGTTCTCAGACACAACTGAACACCAGTGATTCCCCTGTGTTGTGAAACACTCAAACAACACATTCAAACAGGAAATTGAAATTGAAACAAGGTTCTGAGCTGAACTGAAACAAGCTTCTTGTGCTTGTTTTTCCTCGGAAGAGTTGGGCCACAGGAAACGTGTATTACACCTTTTCCCCTCGCCGTCAAAGAGTCTGAGCAGGGCTGAAAGTAATCACACCATCCTCCATCCCCTCTGCTTCAGAAATTAAATTAAAAACTGTCTCTTGTGCTTCTACCTCCAGCATCAAAATGAGAGCAGCGCATGCTTGCTGGATAATCAATTAAAGCTTGTTTAAGGTGAACTTGTGCGTCTGTCAGTCTCTCTTCCCTCCCGGCAATTTTTGTGAAAATGAGGACCACTACACTCGCATGTACGCAAGCACATACACACGCACACACACATTGCGCGCACACACACATTGCGCACACACACAAACCTAGACACACACACACACACACACAGACATATACATCACTCCACACACATACGCACACTACCACCCTGTTTGCTAAAACAGCTTGGAAGTTTTGAGTCTCCCCAGGTTACAGAGTAGCTCTGAAGAATGCTGTTCTCCAGTATACAGAGACTAAGGGCAAAATGACCCCTTCTATCTGAGGGAAGACAATATAAACACAGGCAAAAAGGAAATGTGAAAACACGAGCATAACCATTCTGAATGAAACAGCAAAATGTCCTGGGCATAATAGACTGTACAACTTCCATTTTTGGAAGCTAAAACCGGACAATTTCTCAAAGGAGAGCAAGCCTGGGTATGCTTTATTCTTTCAGATTTTCAAGGGACATGACCAGAGGGGATGTTAAACTTAAATTGGTACATTAAACCCTTTTTTTGAGACTAGAGCAAACATGTCTTTATTGTAAACAAAGCTTTGTAAGGCATTAGATTTTTAAAGAACATGTCAGTCTGTATTGTTTGATACTGATGCCCTGGTAATGTTTTTCCTCACAAAAGTTTGGCATTCCCTCACAAAATAAAAAATATATATATATACTGCATATATTTTGACTCTTCTGGGCCTCCATAGTATGGCATGCATGGATAGATATAAAACTGGTAGGTATAAAACAAATTAAGCATGGTAATAGGGCCATGTCAATTATTTCCAGCTCCAATGCCTGGGCAATGCCTGGGCTTGCTAAAACTGTGTTTACATGTTGATAAGCAGACAGGCTATCCCTGAAGACTTGCCTCTTACACTTCATCTCCTCATTATAAGATTCATCAGTCCCATCGGCCTTTCTCCTCCACGGTTTGCACATCTAACATAGAGGGGAAGGTGAGTTGAGGGAGATAGGCATCTTCAAAGGCTCACTCTCAAGGGCCTCGTTCAGTGGTGAGAAAAGGCGTAGATAAGGCGACTCAGTAGTCAGGCTTTGCGCTGAAAAAACATGTATCTGTGTCAAATTCACATCCATAAGCAAGCCAAGGACTTATCCATTGTTGTTATTTTCAAACTGCCCTGCTGGCTTTCCCAGAGCAGTTTCCACATCTCAGTGCTTGATAGTACTATTAAGGACTTGCAATTTAATGGCTAATTGAGTGGTAGCTCTTATGTAAATATCTCCTGAGTAGCAGAGGGAGTACTGAACGTTGAGTACAATATGTGCCTGCCCCATTATAATTCAGAAATAAGAGATATTTCAGTTAAAACATTTGTTTTCAGAAACAGCAGCACCAAGGGACAACACACACATACACATACACGCACAAGCACACACACTCACACACACACACACGCACACACACACGTACAAACACACTCACGCAAACACAGATATTTCAGATCATTTATGCAAATATTTTCCAGCAACCTCAGAAGAGCTCGGCACCTGCTCCTGTTTGCCGAAGCCCGACTGGCAGGGAAATAAAAAGCTGAGATTCCAACGAGCCCCGGAGCAGTGGAGGACAGAGTGGAGGAATATGCAGTTTAGTTCCCGCACACACAAGGCTCAGTGGCACACAAGCATCATTAGAACCGCTAGCACCCAGGCAGAAATCCCTTCAAAACAAATAAATAAGTAAACAGCAAAAAAAAAAACATACACAAATTTCTACACCAATGTTTGTGGTTGTCCTTCGCTCATTGCGGTTTGAGGGGGTTTCTTCACTCCTCCTCGTTTTTAGTCTCTGCTTTCATGGGATTTCAATTTGTATTGAAGGCAAAGTGAGGGATGAAGTTGCGAAACACTGATTAATGTCAGCGAGGAGAAGGTTGTGATTTACCCCTAAGACAGTTTCAGATGTGTACGAATCCTCCAAACTAAACCTCACAGATGGGAAAAAAAAACAAAAAAACAATCACGTCACATAATGTCCTTGCTGCACCACACCGTTTGCTATCTAGACCACTTGGTGAGAGTGATACAGTGTGTCATATCTGTGACAGCCCTGAGTGGATGTAGATCAATGGGACTATTAAGTGAGGTAGACGGAATGCTCTGAGCCTTATCCTGGACTTGCCCCATTAGGCTCAACAGCCTCTCACACCTTTGACAGAGTGGTCAGAATGTCAGGAGCAGCATAGAGAACTGATACCTCCAGCTTGTCTAATCATAACCATAAGAGACGAGGAGAAATTCTTTTTTTTTTATATTATGTTTGTTACAGCAAATATGTGGATATTTTACCTTAACATTGTTTGTTTTCAAAGCAAGTTTTCCATTTATTTTTAGCATTCACATAGAATGCATCTAGAATCTTTGATTTGTGATGTGTTTATAAAACATTTATGAAATTTAGAGCAACTGAGATGTTTCTCTGTGAGAAACCAGTGTAAGCTTGGAGTTTGTCGTATAGCTAAGGAAACAAACAGAAGCGCTGATTTAGCTTTGCGGCAAAAAAATATGCCTGAGTAGTTTGTTTTGTGGTGCTTCATAACTACTTTAAAAGAAACCAGAACCTGCTATTGCAGCCAAAATTCTAACATTGCAAACTATTGTTTAACAAATATGCCACGAAATTAATACAACAACAGTTTCCAGAAGCTGAATCTACAGCTACTGGTTTAGCATTGGATTTCTCTGAAGCATTGAGTAATGTTCTAAAAATCCTTCTTGATTCTAACTTGTTCAGCTACAGACATATTTGACAGCATTTCTCCATATTAACCTCCATGCTGTAAGCATTACTGCAACAGCTGTCATTCCAGAAAGGCAATTTAATTCAGCATTGGGGCTTGGAGAATCCATATTTGCATGTTAAAGGGTTCAATTGCAACATTATGGACGAGATTACACCAGAGATGAGGCAGAAATACTCAGTACTCTTGAGTGTTGCATTATTAAAAAAAAACACACTCTCTCTTCATTAGGAAACTCATTATGGCAGCCTTTCATTTTGGATTGAAAACAGGATGGAACTCCAAAAATTCAGGGCAATGAAATGCTATGGCTGCTTACCCATCCCTTATCAACAGGAATCTTTGCTAATGTGCTATTGCCATCCGACATGACAAATATTACTGCACAACAGCGGCAACCTGCCTGAATCCAGTGTTTCCTGGGCAGCTGATGTATCATTGATGCACTGTTGTAAGACCCCTTTACCCCCCCCCCCCCCCCACACACACACACACAAGAGCAAGCACACAAGCAGATACACACACGTACATACACACAAACACACACACAGAGAGACCCATATCACTGGCAACCAGCCATCTCTAGCTATATTCCCCTTGTCCTACTTTCTCCTCCTTCCTTCCTCTCTCTCATTGAGTCTTTAATTAAACTGATGTGAATGTAGGTGGTGGCAAAAAAGTAATTAATAGCCTAATTTAGTCCCTGTCTTTCCTAAATATATGACTCTAAGATGTGAAAGCACTCTTACTTACTGAGTCTGTAAGAGGGTGTCAGACAACCAAAGAGGAATGAGATGAAAAAAGGAAGCCACTTCCCCCCCCAAAGACAAGGTGGTTCATTAATATGCAGAATTTGTTTATTTTGGTACCACAGTTAATAGGTTTATACTGAGCCAAATAAGGTGAGAGTGTCTGCCTTGCCTTCATTTGACTCTCATATTTTATGAACAACAGCTATGGAAAAAAAAGTCTGCGTCATTTTGACTGGGGAAAAGGTTATGCCTCTTTTGCAGCACTTTAGCATTTTCCAGAAGTTTGAAAGTGGCTGTAATGTTACAGTGACATTTGCCAAGGTTGTGAGCCATTGTGCACCTTGTGTAAATTCAACTATTCATAGTAAGCCCACTCTGGGAAGGGGAGCAGGTGAAAGCCTCACATCAACCTGTTTTTTTTTTTTTATATATAAAATGAGAGAATGAGAACTGGGAGATAGGGAGAGGAAGTGAGGACCCAGTGAGGACCCCAGGAGCACAAAGGTAAACACGCAAATACATTATAATCATGTTGATCATTTTAGTCCTCCTTTTCACGTAACTGTGGAGGTTACAGAGACTGAGTTAGACCGCCGAGACACATACATCTATTATTAGGACCCCAGCAGGCTGGCTAATGCAGTCATTTTCAACAATTCTGGAACAAGCAGTACTTGTTATTTTAGCCTACTGCTTCAGCGCAGTGCTTTAACCTTTTACTTCTTAGAAGGCTAAGTCAATGCAGAATGGGGAAGAGATTTGCCAGCCTGAAGGGAGAGGTTTACATGAAAAAGCAGAAACGAATGACAGCCCAGCAGTCACAAAAAGGCAGGAAGTAGGGAGAGTGAGTAGTAGAGAAAGTGAGCAAAGTAACAGACTGATAAAATCAGAGAGAGGCAGAAAGAAAAAGAGAGAAGTAGAGAGAGAGAGAGAGAACAAGAGAGAGAGTGAGAGGTAGAGGGAAGGGTAGAGTGAGAGAGAGAGATTAGATCTTCTGTTTAACCGGGCTGGAAAATCTCCGCTCAGGCCTCATTATGCCAGGAGCTGTAAATCCATTGAGGGAGTTAATTCAATGTGAAGCACCGTATAAAAGCATCATTTACGGCGAGCCTCAGCCCAGGCCAGCGCAGGTCGATACTCTCCTTATGTTTTAGGCAGCACCACAGGAGACGGGCTGCTGGTAAAGACAATCACAAGGCTCTAAAAAGGGAAGTGAATACCTGTCCTTATGCTTACAGACTTTCTAATGCTATCGAACTCCGAGTGAGTGAACCATAGGAGTGAACACACGTTTTAGGAGAATTACTATTACGAGTCATTAATTAATTAAATGTGCAGAGTGGTTAAAGGTAAATTTCATTTGGGCACACGTGTAGTCTACATTTAGAACTGACGACAGGAGGAGATACGAAACAGAGCTCAGATTTCGACTTGCAAATGCAGATTTGCTTACCACTTTGAGAGCAGAATGCTTGCAGTTTTTGAGAGCAGAGGTTGCTATTCATTTGCACTTCTTGGCTAAACCAATCGTTTTGACCTGTCGGTTTATGGGGGGGGGGGGGGGTTCAGGGCAAAAATAATGAGACCTTTTCTTCTTTCAGTGGGAAACCAAGAGGGCAAGACACAGTGAACACTTTCCAATCTGACTGCATCTCTCAATCCTCATTCAAAGTCCTTGAAGTGGATGCATTATGCAAAAGTGGTGGGCTTGAGAGTCTTCTTAGTTTCATTCTCAACACAACATCATGTGAGAAAAATGTGATAATGTGTCAGTGGGGTTGATTGATCACTTCCATAGAACAAGCATAGAGCATTTGCTTTTCTTTATACGGAACAACCCAGTGCCATGAAACCACTGTCACATTTAGCACTGACTGCCTTAGCTGAGTAGATATAATACAAAAAACACAAAACTGCCCTAGCACAGTGGTCTTTTCAGGGTACATAAATAAGCCACAATCAACTATACAGTTTTTTGGTAAATGTTATGCACACCATCCTTCTATCCTTCTTTCAGACTGTTCATTCTGTTAATAATTTATTAAGCCATCCCAAACAGACAATAATCAGTGGTCCCATCAGGCCATCGTTAAAAAATTGACAGTTTCTTTACTATAATCTTACGTCACTGTAACAGCTTTGAAGTTATTTGGATGCTAAACGATCGATGCATGCATGAGAATTCTGACTAATTTGACTTGACCTTGAATGCATATGACCTTGCAACTTTGCTATTGTTGTCCCACCGAAAATTAAACCGAGACCAACTAATGCATGACCTTTATGAAATCATATTTATTACCTTGTCAGTCAACATAGTTCTTTGACAATTCTAATCCTATCCTTTGACTTGTAACATCCACATGTGTTGGTGTCAATTTAAGACCTCGGTGTAAACGCCAAAAAAAAAGAAGGAGCTCCTTAGTGAAAGGATAAAATCACTGGAACTGGAAAATGCTGCTTTAAAGCGCTCATGAGCAGATGCTTTTACTTTGGCTCTGGTGTCAGCATGGCTCTCAGCAATGGGGTGTCCTGCATGCCCATCAGCAAGATGGCCAGGATCATACCAGCTCACATAAGTTTCACATTAACGCCAGTGTCAGTGTCAGGGTGACCTTCTCCAACCACCACCTGAGCATACTTGGTCAGTTTGGGTGTGCGTGTGTGTGTGTGTGTGTGTGTGATCATGTGTTAGAATTATGCAAACCATAAGAAATTAACATGTCTTTGTTGGCACTTTTATTTATTTATATGCGTTTAATAGATATTTAGCTTTTCTAACACAGCTGCATTTTCTATGGAACCAGTGGAGCAAATAAAAATGGAAAATAACACCCCATCAAATTCACTGCTTTGCTGCCTCAATCATAACCCATATCCCCCCCCCACCCCCCCCACACACACACCCTTTTTTCTTCTTCTTTAACTGAGTCAGCAGTAGTGGGGAAAAAGGGATAAGACTATAATCATCTTTGTGAGTCCGGAGCCTCTGCTCTTTAACAGACTCTGGACATGATCCGCCACTTTGACACGGGCAAAGGAGAAGATTAGCAGACGACTTTGATGAAAACCACCGCAGTCATCAGGACGAGAGGGGTGGCCGCGGACACTGAAGGATGGGGCACACTGCTGATGGGATGGGATATCACCCCGACTTTAGGAGGACACTGGCCATGGAGAGATGAATACTGATACGACCTCACACCACCCTGCCAGAAACTCCTGTTAACAAAGAAAGTGGTGGTGTGGTTATTTGATATCGAGGATTTACTTCAGGCATATTTACCATATTGTACTCTGTGAAGCATTTAATCTTACTTTTCATTTAATTCAATCCCATCTGCATCAAGTGAATACAGTGGGCAATCACTTAAGAACTTTTTCAATGCAGTGAATTTAGTCATGCTATTTCAGACCTCACAAAAGACCAAAGACTGAATGTTAAATGGCAGCCCCTGCTGTGTGATCTGTGGCCCCAGCCATGCCAGACCCATGACTTTGTTCTCAGCATTGGCCTGAGCACAGGTCAAAAGCCATCAGATGATCCAGCCAGAAGTACCTGCCCTGCTGACGCAGGCGATGTCTCTTCTATTTTGTATTTACAGTAATGGAACAGAAATACGGCCTGCTGTTATCGTCCTGGGGCAAACTCCATTCATGACCTCCCCAGTCCCTCATTACTCATTTACATTTAAATTACTGCACATGTCCCAAAGAATTCACCTCCATTTCCTTCGTTTCCATCACCCCATTTCTCCAGACACTAAAAAGGTGGTTAACACACTTTCCATTTCTGGACCTGTAATTTTACTTAACTCCAAAAAACCACGGCGACCATCCAGTAACGCTGCAGTGCCCGTTTGCTGTGAGATAAGAGGAGCTGCTTTCTCTCTCTTTCACTCTCACATTTTTTTTTCTCCACACATCAGCTGACCTGAATCTGACTAGAATGTAGAAAACGTTGCAGTTCTGTGAGGAGCATTTAGTGGTGTTAAGGGTTGTACTGTGCACCTCTGTGACAATATGAGTTTATTGTTGCAGTTAGTTTATGTCTTGCTGCACAATGAGTCATATAAACACATAAACACACATATTTTTGTCCCAGTCCTGTTCTGGTCCAGAAGAAAGCCCACTCCAATCGTGGGGTCTGTGTGAAAAATTCTGGTGTGGTGAAAACCCAAAGGAATCTGTTTTCCACTGACTGAGGAGCAGAGAAAATATAGTTCCAGGTCAGGCTATACTGGTTTATTTTTTGCTTTCTAGCCGTACTGGAGAGTACAAAGCAAATTCTCATGGGTGGCTCCACAACAAAATAAACTTTATTTCTCCTGTGAAAGATCATCGTTGGCTATTCCACACGCCCTGCTGTCCGTAGGTATTTATATCATCATCATATCAAAGGCCTGCTTTTTATCAGTTGGGGGATTTAAATGGAAGCTGATGGCAAGATCTCCTCTGCGGCCTGCAAGAGTGAGCCATGGCGCTGTGGCAGGTGCGCTGCAGGTACGTGGGTAAGAATGCAGAATATGACAGTCCTGCAGTCTGCCTGTCCAAAATCATTTCACAAATCAAAACTCCACGTGGCTTAGAGGACATCAGTCACTTCTGCTGGCGGGGATGTTAGCATTACTTGGTTGTGTGTGTTAGCCACTATAAAGAGGTAGGCAGGCATGTCTGTTTTATTTTGAGGTTTTTTGATGAGTGCCCGCTGGCATTTATCTGCTAGTTACAGAAACCAAGGCGAATGCCAGAGTTTTCTCTCAGAGTGTTTATTTTTGTGAGGAATATCAACACAAGCTAACTCACTCAAGTATTCAGTGAAAGTATCACATGCAGCGGTCCTAATTACACTCCATTAATGGTATGTGTGTGCTGTGAAAATGTGCAGGATATTACATCAGTGTTACAGGTTTCTTTTAGTGCACGTAGTGTTTCAAATGAATAATTCAACATGTACCCGGGCTGTGTGGGTAAGCTTCTGTTTCCGCTGTTTGGCTTCAGAGTGTCAATCATAATATCTGCCTCAGAGTTTCTGAGAAGCCTCTGAGACTTCTGATGCACACATTAACAAGCATGAAACATTCCACTGTGGGCATTTAAAAAAGTGTCGAAATGTCCCATAGTTATGGGTTCATGGTGGCTGAGACAGTCTTTCAGAGAGAGAGTAAACTTTTTCTCCTCTTTGGATGTCATGAAAAAAATGTAAAGGGTCACCAATTAGTGAGGTGGGTTCTGGTGCCATAACTCGTCTCTCCATGCCTGCCACTGTGGTAGGCCGAGTGGAGAGAGGGAAGCCTTTGAATCGTGACAGGGGAGTGAGCTGCACACATCGATCAGGTCGCACCACTGTCAGTGTTGGTACAGAGAGGGACCACAGAGACACTCTCTGCAAGGTAATGGTTTTGAGGAAAGGGCACAGTGCTGAAGCTGCACACAGTTCTGGGGAAGTCATTCAGACCCATTCAGACTAGATGATATTTAAAGAGAAGAGTGGAGATACAAACTACCCGCTTTTACCAAACCAAACCAAACATCCAGTCCCATTGTGCAAAACAAATTCATTTATTAATACTTCAAATAGTTGTAATATTACTTATATATGATAGACTACAAACTTAATATTTGCATTCTCATACATTTGAAACATAAAATGTAGCAAATATCAGATGCCAGCTGAGTGAAACAGCACAAGGTTTACAATGTTTAACAAATAATAATAATAATAATAATAATAATCATTGTAATAATATAAAATATAAATATACACATCTGTTTGGAGAACTCCTTCACCATTCCTAAACCACCTAATCAGTTATTGACAGTTGCTATGGCTTATACATGTCCTTCTGAAATGGCACCTGAGGTATACTGAGGAATCTGTATACATCAGGCCTGTTTAATTTAAAATGTGTGTTGTGTTTTAATGTCTTACTTGGTGGTTTATTGACAGTAAATTTAGGCTTCAGGAAAGTTCTGCATTAAATTAAAGTGCCATCGCTCAAGATTTTGAATACTTTGATTAGAGTAATAAATCAAGATTTAATTTTTCTCCCTGGTTGCCTGGCGCTTGATTTTTCCCTTGAGGCACTCATCAAAATTTAGATTTCCTTGCCACCTAAAGCCAGATTTGACAAAAGCAGTAGTTACACAGCAGTTCCTTGCCATGGACTTTTCTTTCAGACTCAACTGAATGGGCAGTTTCTTTCTTTGAAAGACACTCTATTGCTGGGTAGCGGGAATGGGTAAATGTGTTTGTAATGACTGCTATTGTTAAAAGGTTTATGGCCTTTACAAATGTCAGAGCCCCTTACAGTGTAGTGCCAAAGTTGGAGAGCAAAATGAAATAAGCACTTTAGAATACTGAATTGTTTTGTCCACAGCGACAGATTTCAAGGAATCCGACTAAATGCTTACTCTGAACAGACACCTAATGCGTGGCACTGGGGCAATGACTGCAAATGCATGCACCTGTAAACTATAATAGTTGAGAATAAGAGACTATTGATTTGATAACGAGACCGTCACAGCAAACATTATCCTTCTCATGTCTAACACTGACTTGGCTGCCTCAATCTGTAGACATGACAGGGATGAAATTGAATCTCTGCAGTGTGTGCTACTTCCTAGAGATGTTGCATAGTGAGTGTCCACATCAGGATGATGTATTGTTCTAAGACTTACACACACACACTGCTGGTTTGAGTGGTATGCTTAAACATTCCCAGGGTGCCATGGTGAGCACACTATTCCCCCTCTCCCTCTTCCAAGCAGACACTTTTCACAGGTACTACACCCAGTTTCCAGGAGCTGGTGGCATGGTTAATTAATCGCTATCAAAATTAATTAGCTTTGTGCAGCCTTTGCAACACAAGTAAACCACTTCTTGGCCACTGTCACATCTTAATGAAGTTTTAAGGAGACAGGGAGACGAGAGAGAAGCCGAGCATAAGGGAAATGCTATTGCTGGAGAGCTGGGGGAATGAAGGCACATGAATTTTTTATGGCCGGATCACTTAACCCCTGGTTTGTGTGGTTTTGTTGAATATGTGAAGATTGATCCACAGTGTTGTGTAAATAAATACGCACAAAGAAGGAGAGGCCTTGTCTGGATGCAAGGAGGAATCAATAGAAGCCGGCCATGCGCCAAAAGAAGTCATCCTCATTGTGCACGCAGACTTTTAACACGAAGATTTTTCCTCGGGGACAGGCAATAATGCTCCCTATACACATTAGAGAATCTGTCTCCAAGGCCCAGCGCAAGGCATCAATGTTGTATGAGGAGGTAGCTGACTTGTAGGTTTATACAGCAGTGATAAAAGATTAATAAATGTCACAAGGACAGACAGACAGACAGACAGGAATGATGGCTGCTGAGCAGGAGCCATTTTGCGATGGCTCTCCATTCACCAAGAAACGGACAAGGGGAAGAACTGTCAAAACAGGACACCCAAGGGTCACATGAAATCTTTTGTGCCATTTCACACTGTATTTTCCTGTGGAAGTATTAGCACAGCCTGCCATCTGGGTTTAAATCTCAAATACCTTCATGTGGGAGCGAATTTCATTAACTTGATTTGTTTACGTGTTTGTGTGCTAGCTAGCATGCATAACAGGTATACCTCACTAATGAAATACAAAATTAAATCTCTTTTTGAGGAGCCTCTATTGTCCTGAGTGATTTGTTTTGAATCGAGCAAACCAGAGGAAAGTGGGACATGACCTTTACCGAGACGGAGGGGTTGAAAAAATAGCAGAAGAGGCTGCTCGCTCTGCGCTGAGTGGTTATCATGCTGTGGCACGAGGCAGCGCAGAGCGTCTCGCTTCACTGAGCTCCGCAAACAAATCAGCCATAATAAATGCTTACTATGAGGCGTCATCGATGGCACCAGACACAAAGCATGATGTCGACGTGATTGTGATCTTGACCTGTGAAAGCGCAGAATTAATGTCAAGACTGGTTATTGCTTTCTTTTTGGTGTTCATTTGTTTTTTTTTTGCTTATGGTTTGTTGGACAAAAATAGGGGAGAGGAAGAAAGAGAGAGAGAGAGAAGTGGGTGCGGGAGAGGGGGAATAGACAGCAGAAAGATGGATGTTAAAAGAAAGAAAGAAAAGGAAAGTGCATCAGAGGTAAAAGCTTCTAACTAATTGCAGTTGAACCATTAAGCCCCATGATTTACACTGGGACGCATGGATGTTCCTTTGTCTGATGCAGAGTTTTCTACAAGACATGAAAGCGACAAGTGCTGTATGTAGAATACCTCTGGACTGGATCTTCAACTAGTTTGGAATGCATGCAGTCTGCATTTGTCAATGATTTGTGGAGTCGTAAATTGTACTGAAACGTTTCAAGCTCTCTACACATCAAAAGATTTTGAATATTGCATGGCTGCTGACAAGGTGCCAACACCTAATTTCATCAATGCAAGCAATGAGGCAGTTTCAAATATTTGTCTGTGTGTGTGCATGTGTGTGTGTGTCTAAGCCAGTATGTGCACACACAGACACCTGTAATCACAGAGATACATAAAGATGTCAAAGATGTCTGCTAGGTAGAAGGCATTGTTGATGATTTTCCTGCAATTTCCTCCTACCTGTCAGCTGGTATTGCTGCATGATTCTTTACCAGGAAGCAATATACAATATTCAGTGGGTATTGTATATATATATATATATATATATATATATATATATATATATATATATGTGTGTGTGTGTGTGTGTGTGTGTGTGTGTGTGTGTGTGTGTGTGAGAGAGAGAGAGAGAGAGAGAGAGAGAATAAAAAAAAAGAAATCCCAGTCATATTCACTCACATATTAATAGGAGCAGAACGGTATTAATAAAAGATCCTGGCTCTGCTCCTTGGGATGGGCAGCTGCTGCCTTGTGTTCCTGCAGGTTATGGTTTGTGTTTTAATATTAAATAAATGTCTATATCAATATTAGATATGCCAGGCCTTTCTCTGCCTTCCCTGGCAGAGATGTGTATGATGGAGATGGAGGTGTGTGTGTGTGTGTCTGTGTATGTGTGTACATTTGTGTGTTCGAGCGTGTGTGTGTGTGTGTGTCTGAGCGTGTGTGTGTGTAATGTGGTCAGTGGTCTGTAGTCAGTGGTCAGTCAGCAGTGGAGTTAATGGGTATCTCACTGTCTCACTGTTCTGGATCCTCCTCCTGCAGCTCAGCGCCCCTCTGCAGTCCCATAGTCCCATGGTCATTATGAGCTGCATTGACACTAGTAATTGACCACACCAGGACGTGAGCTATTTGCTTTGCTTGTGGGTAGTAGTTTAGTATGTGCGTGTGTGTGTGTGTGTGTGTGTGTGTGTGTGTGTTTGTGTGTGTGTGTTTATATGTAAACAGTACCGATACTGACAAACAAAAACTGGGTCCATCATGCCTTGTCTAGGCAACCTTTTGTCTCACAGCCAGTGTGGTTTCCTATTTTGCAGCACTCAGCCAGTTCGATGCATTGAACCGTCTGATAAATCACATTCTGCCAGAGAGAGGCTGTGTAACCTGGTGTGTGTGTGCATGTGTGTGTGTGTGTGTGCGCGCGTGTGTGTTTGTGTGTGTGTGTTTGTGGGGTGGTTAGAGGGAGGTGAAAAGGCTAGGAAAGAAATTGTGATGAGACTGATTCAGCTTAATCCAATCACCTCGTATGTCTCGGCCTGTTCAATTCCTCTTGAATAAGACTTTAATCACTGCATTGATTACGCTTCATTTGCCTGCAAACAACAAGGAAAGGTTGGTGGATGAGAAAGGGGATTTTCACAAGCCCAATGGAGGGAGAGAAATAATGAGTCAGAGAGAAAGAGAGAACTACCATCACATTTATTATTAGGACTATTAACAATGAAATAACCATCCGTTTTGGTTATTTGGTGGTCTTTTTTACTTTCTTACTTTCTCCACAGTACTCTTGTACGTATGTGCTTTAAATGGACAGTGGTGGCTAATGGCCAAATAAATAAAGTAAACATCAGTCTGAAAATAACAAATGTCGAAAGCTCACATGTTCAGTGTTCCATTTGATATTATCTTTGCTGTCCTTTTGGTTTGCAACTCAACAACAGAACAGAGATTTTGGTCTATGTGGATATCAAATACAGTAGTAAAGACTGAGGTTAAGCTCTGAGTGTTTAATGTTAATATCTGTAATTCTCAGTGTGTGTATGTGTTTGTGTGTACTTGAGTTTAGTGCTTAGTGAGTGCTTGCATATACAATGTATATTTATGTATCAGCTTAGGTCAGACGTCTACACACACAGTCTTGCACCAGCGCTTCCTCCTTTAGCAATCACCCTTCACTCTACTGCAGAGATGCCCCAAGCCCCATCCCTTCCCTGTGTTTTTAGGGAGGTAGGTTGGGGGTGAGGGGGGACCGGGGCAAGATCTGACATCTGCTGACTTCATTGTTTCTTCTCCACCCCTTATCTGCCCCGCACCCTGCTGCGCTTCACCTTTCCCTGTCTGACGCCTATCCGAGAATGTATGAGGAGGGATATTCAGGGCCGGTCCAGGGGCTCAAGGAATTGAGGGCCTTTGATGTTGGCTCCAGCCTGGGAGCTTTGGCCACAGACCCAGTCTGTTTAGGAGAGGGAAAAGGTGCCTTTGAAATATTTGCTCTCTCTGACTCTCTAGCTCCACTTTCCAGTTCACGTCAGAGAGAAAGCATGAGCCATGGGTGAGAGGGAAGCGTGGAAAAAGGGAGCGATGTTTAATAATGTAACTGCTTTAAATATAACTGTCATCAATTTATATTCAAGGGCAGAGCCCCCAATGGGATGCATGTGGACTCCAGAGAGGTGGCGAGAAATGGAGAGATTGTAAAAATGAGGGGGGTGGGTGGTAAGAGAAAAACAGGGAATTAGGGAAAGATGGAGGTAGAGAGAGAGAGGGTCACTAGAAGGGGAGGCATTTGGTGTTGTTTTCTATAATGGGAAGGTTTCCGTGACATAACAGCGCTCTAAACATCTCTCTCTGTTCTCCTCTGTTTCATGGCCAATAAGCTGACCATCACTGCTCTTTCTACTGCCTCTAATCCACTCACAGTCTCACACAAAAACGGACGTCCACAGGAGGAAGATAGACATTTCTGCCCTCCCCCAATTTAAATGGAGATGAAAAACGCTTTGTATCTAACTCTAATAACAGGGAATCAGGAAAAAAGTCATTAAACAAATGGTCCATTTTTACCATTTCTTGATGGCATCAGAAAAGTGGTTTCTTGATAAACTGCCGTAAACCATTTGCACTGCAAGATAATCAGGTATAGTCTGAATCCATTTGAACACTGGTTAATTATCTTAACTCCATTACTTGACAAACATTACCCTACTCAGAACCATCATTTCCACACTAATATCTCTCAAATAATCCCACCATATTATCCCAGCTATCAGCTCACTAATAGAAATAGGACAGCTTTCTTTCCTTTTGATATACCTCTACACCCACTATTTGACCTTCAGTGACAAATATCTACTCTCTGGCATTCATTTTCTTGAAGAGAGAATACATAAGAAGCAGTACTGACATGATATATCAGTCACACTGTGCCCAAATAGAAACCTCAATAACACAAATGGAGATAGATCCTGGTCTACTCACACAGAATAAATTAGAATTATACTTCAATGTCTGCAAATTTATTTGACAGGGCTAGAGAAAGACATGAGAGGGTTATAGGGCAGAGCATTTTAAAGCACTTTAAACATTTAAAAGAATGCTTTCCTTGCATCAGTAATGCAATAAGAGGATAGCTTACAGCTTTTCAGCACCATAGCATCAGAGAGGGGTGAAGCAGAGAGTTGAAGAGAGGTGGCAATGTTCATTTAGTTCCGTGTTCTATTTCCGAGGTCAGTGTAATAATAATAATAATTTGATGATATTGCCTAATCCATTAGACTAAGAGCTTTTGAATCTTTAACAGATAATGTACTTTAAAGCTTATTGTCATGTCACAGGGTCAGTGTAGCGTTGACTGCCTATTTGAAATGCAAAAAAGATTTTTAAACTACTATATAGTAATAGTTTATCATGCTGAAATTCCTTGAAAATTCACAAGCCATTGACAATCAGTACCATATCTTCCACAAGACGTTTTTTATGTTGATGTGGTTCAAAAGGTGTTCAAGGTGTCCACTGATGTCCTAAGAGCTTGATGAATTTCCAGAAAGACAATGCTTTAGACGTAATTTACATGCAATTATGAATTGTTTTAATCAACAGAAGCAAAGAGGCTAAATGTTGATTTTTCCCAGGTCTGTGTGTGTGTGTGTGTGTTTGTGTGTGCTTGAGGTGGGCTTTGCATGTCAGAGTGTAATTTGTGTGGGTATTTGTGTATATTGGCTTTTAAATTATAACATACTGTACACTGGCTATCTGCAGCTGAGATAATTTTCGGATTTTTTAAAATCTTAAACCATTTAATCTTGAACCGTGTTCAAACGAGACTGTGTACGACATCAAACTTTGCTTTCCAAAGAAGAGCTGTCATCAAGATGTGCTTTCCTTTTTACTAATTTACTATATTTATGAAAAAGTCAGAGAAAAAGTGCTGTTTTACTGTTTTATGTGATATAAGCATAACAGGAGTAGAACATCCATACATTGTTTTTTTTTTTGTTGTTAAAACAGTCCACAGTGACTGATATTCTGTAAATGGTGCATGTCTGTTTCGTGGTGGATTTTTTTTCGCCTTTTAAAATCATGTGTAATCCAGATAGCGGTTAAGTGTGTCAACAGCAGAAACCTTCATAAGCAAAAAGAACCAGTGCTAAAACTGAAACCAAACAATAACACATACATTTTCACTGAAGAGAAAGTTAACCCAATTCTAGCATAAAGCCATTTATAAAACAGTTCATAAAGCCATTCATAAAGCCATTTATAAAACAGTTTATCAAGCCCTTCATAAAGCCATTTATAACACCATTTTGTAGGATGCAAGGTCATATGAAGATCTACAGAGATCTGACACATCATATACACGTTTCAGATACACAGGCTTCCCAATATGCAAACACTCTTAAAGGATAAATCTGGTGTGAAGTGAACCAAAAGTATATTGCAATGTGATAAAAAGTTTGACGAGGAGCTAATTTCTGATAAGATTGTGCATGCCGAACTAGACCACTTTTAGCTTACTCTTGCAAAAGGCAATGCTACTGTTCTTCATCCTAGGTGCTATACAATTGCTAATTCAAACCATAAGCACGGCTCAAAAAATCCCTAAATTGGTGACACTGAGAAATTGAGAACTTTGTAAGTGTACAAATAGTTTATTTAAAAAGACTGTTTAAACAGAAAGTACCTTGACTTTTCCAGTAGGAAAAGGAATTCTCATTTTAATTTCTTTTGTGCAAATGGCAAAGTGATCATCAAAGTTGAAAACATATTTTACTCTCATCCATCCAGGCATCAAAATAACTGATTTCACAGCTTTAGTTCTGATGAGAATACATACAAGCATTTTTTAAGCTTAGACAGCCGTGCATCAGCATTCTCTGAATGATTGCTGAATTATTGATGTTATAAATGATCTAATCTTGGTTAAGATTTACCAGACGAAACACATTTGTTAAAGGGAGTTAAAGTTTCATGAGTGTAGCCACTGGTAACCTTGACCTCCTCTGACCCCCTGTTCACTGAGTATGATAGATCGTTGCTGAAAATCACGAAAGCAGGTTTGCAGTGGGGTTGGGAAGATTCCAGTGGGCTGGAACACTGAAGAGCACCTCTACTGTGCTATGGCAGAACTATGGGGTGATCATTATGTGAACAGAATTCATTCTTGCCTCCTTTTGCCCAGGAGGAGTCCAGTCTCCTCATAACCAATCCTTATTCTGCAAGGCCTGTAGCATGTACTACCAGCTGTGTGTGTGAGTGATTTGTCCAGAAGAACGGTTTTCTTTGACACAAGCTGTGACTTTACTGAAGTTTGTGTGTGTGTTTAGTTTCTTTATACTTAGTATAGGCTATATGGATCAGCTTGTGAGCTTGTGTGTGTGTGTCTTCTGATCACTCAAGAGAAATTAACATCTTATCTTTGTGCATTAAGTTGTAACTTTGCAGGGAAATTTAATTAAGGGACCCATGTTCACTTAAAAAGATAGGATTTTCCTGTTTTCTCCAGCAAAGCAATGATGTGTAATTTTTTTTTATCCAAATATTTATCCAATTATGTGAGACATAAACTTTTAAGAGAAATATTACTATGCATAGTAAACATCCTCAGTGGTTGTTATAATATCATGGGTCTATTTCTGTAGCGCAGAGCAAGTGTGATTAGCTTTCTCAGGAGGGCTGTGGATCTGAGATGACTTTCAAAAGCACTGTGGGTAATGTGATTTTATGTTCATGGTCTATTTGAGGGGGGTGAGGAGCTCCATTCTTTTCACTTTTTAATTAAGCTCTCGGACGTGCCAGCACTTGCAAAGCAAGCAACACAAGGCACGTTTGCACAAAGCAACCCCAAATGCTTTCAGTGTTAGCCAAAATCATAAAGCCCCCGTTTGGTATCTTTTTTTTTTTTTTTTTTTTACACACCAAGTCACGTGCCCTTGCAGCAGTTCATCTCAAATCCCGTGTGCCTCGGCTCGGTTTACACACATCGCTCGATTTCTTTTAATGAGGCAACAGCACAAACCTCCTCATCAATCTGATTGTAGCTGTGCCGGAGGTGAACGACAGCCCTCCAACCACAGCAGAAGGAAGGAGCCGTCAAAGTGTTGGTTCGAGATCAGAAGGAGTGAGCGAGAGTTGCAGTAATATGAGTGCCAGAGACTTTGCTCTGGTCGGAGGACGTGCTCACAGAGGGAATCTATATTTACTGACGCATATTCCCTTTCAGCTAAATGGGAAGAAGGATAGCGAAAAACAAGACAAGGCCGGCGAGAGAAAGTTTGCTGATCAAAATTTCTCTGTTTGCTTCACAGTGGTATGAGAGATGAAACGAGGGCAAGCTTGTACATTTTGAACTTGTGTTTTAACACCCATCAATAGCTTTCTGTTTCTCTGCAGCAGGAGAGGGAATGGGAGAATGGGAGATAGTGCTTTTAAAGCTGTTGTGTGGTCACAATTACAGCCTTAAAAAAAAAGACAGCAAAAAGAGCCTAACCAACAGCACAACAAATATACCATCACGGAGGCTTTTAGACATAATAACAATGCATTAGATCAATAAAAAAATGTTCATCACCATCAGGGCTCTCAAATCTATGTTGAAGTGTGGTCTTGGCAGAATAAAGTGTAAATGTACTGCTCTATTCCAGGAATCGAGCGAGTGAATTAACATAAAAGGCCCATGTTTATGCTTTTGTTGCTGAGGTGGCGCTACCATGAAAGCCATCCAATAAACTCTTTAGGAGACAAATGTCTCTGCTAATAACCCACCGACCAGATCTTGATGGAGAGCTTGATGGACAGCTTTTGCTTGAGCCCACGTGGACTTGAGTATGTTGAGAAGAAAGGACAGTAATAGGCAATGAGAGTTTTGTAAGCCTCTGAAGATTGATCGTGTTAGTATGGCAGGCTTAAAAATGTTGACAGGCCAAAGACTAGTTGGGTGGTTTATCATGAATAAATTTATCATCTAACATATATTTCCACCGTGAGTTGACATGTAGAAGTTGATATTACAGCATGGATGCTGTACCTTCTTTCATCGCTTACTAGCATGATGGCAATGTAAATGCATTGCTAGCCCATACAGCATTGCTAATGGAGGCAGTTTGTCAATACTGAGGTGTTGTCCAGAAGAGCTATGGATCGCTAGCACACCATCATGGAAACACTCTAAATGACAAACCATGACATGCTTTTACTTGTACATGATTGGTAGATCCTCTGCCTTTGCTCACCCTTGCACAGCATGACTGTGAATTATAAAATGGCTCTCTCTTGCATTCAGTCACCCCGCATGTTCTCAGTCACTTTTCATTAGAGGTTTCACACAATGTGTTGTTGTGCTTTTAACTTTATTTCCTGGTGCACATAATTTTGTGTATTTCAATGTAAGTTTCTACCCTAAGGTAGCACTGGATACGTACAAGAAGACTGAAGAATGCTTTGCCATGATGCCTCTGGAAGGTCTCTAAAAATGTGCTAAAATAGAAAATGAGTAATTTGTTAAAGGCTTATTTCTGTAAGTTGTGTGTGTGACTCATTTTGAGAACTCTATTAGTAGATGCGAACTGGACAAACGTGTGTGTGTGTGTGTGTGTGTGTGTACTGGATGTGATCGCACTCAACTCATCCGCCCCCCATCCCCACCCCCGCCAGACCACCAACAGGCCCAGATATTCAGACGCCAGATGGGGAATCAATACTGATGTTCTCAATTACAGGAACACAGAGTGGCCAAAATGATGCACTTTAACGAGTTACTTAAGCCAGAAAACACAGGTCAGACACAAACAGTTGGAGACAGCAAGAGAGATAGGAGACAAAAAGGCAGAGAGACAGAAATCAGAAGAGGGGAGAGAGAAAGAGAGAGAGAGAGAGAGAGAGAGAGAGAGAGAGATGTATTTACAGTAATGCTGGTTGAACCTGTGGGTGTGGAACCGGGCCTTGTCATTTATTAAACTCTGCAAAAAAGCTGTGCCAAGGGCTCAGTGTTGAGGTTATGCATCTGCTGCTCAGAAATCATGTCCTCCTCCTTGTGTTTTATCCTGACCAGACACAGTGAGCAGCACTGCAGGCTCAGACTGAGGCCGATGAGCCTTACGCTGACTTGAGATTCATGTGCCTCAACGGCAGTGATTTGTGTGGGTGTGAGATGGATACTTCCGGTGGTGCGGTGCGCTCTGTGCCCCTTGTTTGCCTCTCAGTCATGGCCATAATAGCCTCACATCCCGTCTGAGGAGCCGGGGAACAAATCAGCCTGAAGTCTGGCCATTTAATTTCAGCCATTTTCATTCAATATGACAATATAAAGGAGGTGAAAACACTGCTGTCTCATTTTGAAATGTGAAAGGAATAATATGTCCTTGCACATAAAGCATAGCAATTAGAAATGATTATGACAAATGACAGTGACTTACAGAAGATGAGTGGCTGTTAGCTCTTTGTTAGCGCGTAAGAAAAATGGGCTTGTTTGCTATGACTATGATTTCTGTCTTCACCTCAAAATCACAGGTTTCTTTGTGTAGATAAGGACATGTATGGTGAAAGTCTGCAGTGCTCACATGTGTGACATCTACCAAAGCTGATTTATGCCAGTTCTGTTTAAACGCTGTTGTATCCCTGTATTCATCACGCAGGTTTTTGTTATTTTAAAGGATGGCTCTAGTAAATAGTTTTTACAATTATCCAGAAATTCTTACATCAAGCAAAGATAACACCCTTACTCTCATTTTGTATCTCAGCTCTATTCAGGTTAGAAAAATGAAAATGTGCAATTCTCAAATTACAATGTTGTCAAATTACTACAAACAACTTAACTATCTGGCTTTCATCTGTGTCTACTGTTTACGGTTGATATTTTCAAGCAAATTATTTGAAATATATTGTCATGAAACCTTTTCAAGCCTGAAATGACCAGTATTGAATGATAAAATAAATAGACTTACTGAGGGCTCTCTCTCTTGATTTCTGTCTCATTAGTGTTTGGCACACTATAAACATAAATGTAATTAATTTTTATCATTCAGCGCTCCACTATGAATACACATTGCCATAAAAATTTTATTCATTTGATTACCATCTTAACCAAAGAACGACAGAGTGTCTGCTCTTCCGTGACCTCCCAAAGGCATTAGTGACACATGTTTGTCTTTATACAAGCCTGTTGAGAGGAGATTTAATATGACAACACCTGTCAACAGATGTCAAGACAATGCACTGCCATTAGTATCGGATGATGCTCTGATAGTATGATTACATGATATGGATGCACCCTGCTGTGTTGTCAGTCAAGTGCAGACAGCCGTGTGACCACTATCACTATCATCAGCTCTCATTTCCATCCATACCACTACAGGAAAAAAAAAATCATGGGGAAGGATTACATCAGAGGTGCTTAGTATTTAGAATTCACTGTGTGTATTTTCATCCACAACTGTTGGTTTTCAGGTTCCTGAAAGGAACTCAAAAGACTGAAGTTCCTGTACAATCAAACCTCCTCCACAACCAGTCAGTTTTCATATAGACTCAGCTGACTGTGCACACTGGAAGAAGGCTTCAAACACAAGCAGGCTTTGTGGGTTTGCTTGGGACCTCCATGGGCTTATAGCTCTTCTCCAGCTCTGTTTGAGGAAGCAGGGCCAGCTTTGCACCTGAGGAGATGAATTGGACTGGGGTTTGGGAAGGAAACTGAAAGCCTGAAAGGGCCAAGCTGAGAGAGGGCTCAGAGGCTCCATGAAAGACTAATTCATGGGGCTTTGTGTGTGTGTGTGTGTGTATACTGTATTAGTGTCACTCATGACTTCCACAGAACAATTTGCCTTGCGAGCTTCTCAGATCAGCTCAAAATGGCTGCCCTATTAATCTCCCCCACACACCTGCAGCAGCTCTGATAACTACATTCCCACCTTCCCTCCATCCTCTCCCCTCATGAATGCCAGCCCAAAGAGGAGTGTGCAAGAGAGAAGTTTGTTTGTTTGTGTTGTTTGTGCCTCTAAAGTATTTTGTGGAAGTGTGTGAATGTCTGTGTGTCTCCTCTGTGTGCGTCTATGTGTGTGTGTGTGTGTGTGCACGTGTGTTTATGTGTAACGTGTGAACATTTCAGCATGTGTGTGAGTGAGGTTTTGACTGAGTGATTTGTTCCCAAATCCCCTCTTCCTCTCCTCTGCTTTTCCATGGGTCAGTGAGTGACAGATGAGTTTAATCTAAGGGGCTGGCCCAAGCACTGAATATTGATGAGGGCAGGGGACTTGTTAACCTTTTCCAAAGCGCTGGAAGAGGAGATGGAGGAGAAAATGTTTGGGGAAATGTAGTGCTTGCGTGTGCGGTTGTGTTTGGTTTTGTGGATGTGCTGAAGCATTTCTGCCGAGGTCAATGGGTCAAATTTATTTGTGTGAATTTCAGGGCCTTGTGTGACATGAGTAATTTTGCATGCTAAGTGTCATTTGTAAATCATCTATTATAGCTTCTATTTTTACCTACGCTAAGGGATGCATGTGTCATGTTTACATATTGGACAAGGTCATGAGTAAGCTTCCCTCCAATGGCAGATTTTGTTTAATGTGAATAAATATCAGCACAGATATGTCTTGCGTATTAGGTATTGTTATTATTACGTATCTAGATCATTCTTATTTAAATAGACAACTTCATTCAAGTTCCACAAAGATGTCCCAGATATGAAGTTGATAGCCCAGAGAGGTATCATAGTATAGACAGCCTACATGTTAAAATAAAAAATAAAATGATGTTAACTTCAACCACAAAATAACCTTCAGTTCAGATGAACCATCATGCAAAATGAAAACCCATTTTTGTTAGTTTTTTCTTCTGCTCTGCAACAGATTTGAAAGACAGTGTCAGAGCAGGGTTAATGATTATATCACCCTTTTAAATTGATCCTTGACAACAAAGCCTCTCTTCAAGCCTCTCTTCTTTGACCTGATTCACAAGGGCTGTAAAGATGATGTATTTAAATGCCAGGCCTCCTCACTGAGACAAAAACACCTCATAAAATATTGTGAATGTTTTCCCTCTCTGTCAACATTTACCCCCTGCCAAACCTCTCAACCCTTTAGTTTCTCTTCTTCATCTCTGTTTTGCCCTCCTCCTCCTCCTCCTTGTCTGTCATTCATCATCTCTCTACAACCAAGACCTTTACACATGATTCTAAGAGCCTGTTGTCAGTAACGAAAGCTGAGGCACTGTTTTATAATATAGGCCAGGACCCTGTCTGTTATTAGGAAGCCTATGATTGGTTAATATGCCCAGTGGAGGAAATGTCAGGTTCCGCGCCGTTCGGCGAGGGAGCGTGACCCTAGTTATTAGCAGCTGCTGCTCCGGTTCAGCACAAATGTCAGCTGTCGGGGATAAGCTTGCAACACAGGGAGGGTGGCGTCCGTGGCCGAGAGGGTGTTGCGAAAGGACGCGTTGCATCTGACCCATGGTAATGAGAGGTTCCGGATGAGTGGCAGCGGACGTGAGATTGCTGCGTGGTAACTTTTCCTGGGCGGTGGACCCCTCGATGCTGGTTATGAATAGCCTTTTGTGACACGCGTGCCGCTCACTCTCCTAATGGTCGTGGAGGTGGGGTTGGGCAGCGGCTGATTCAGAGTGAAGGGGTTGGTGGAGTGGTGGAGGTGGGAAACAGGGGGACAAATAACATATAAGTACTGTAGCCCAATGCCCAGAGCACAGCCATAAACATCACATAGTGAATAATTACCACCCAGGCTGATATGCTGGTGCTCTTGCTGTATGCCTCATTAGCATAATTGAATTTGCACGTTATGCTGCGTGTAACAGAAGTGCCTTTATGAGGCAGAATGAAAGGGCTTCTGAAGGCTCTGAAAGAATGGGTTTTCGCGCTGAAATTGAACAATTCAAATAATTATTTTGTGTCAAGCTAAAGGAGTCCTTTTTGAGAGAACCCATGTGGTGGCTTTCTGTGTTAGGGAGCCAAAGTGCTCAAGGGCACCCCTCTAGGCTGGCATGTATGGATTTATTGCTGTATATCTAATCTCTTTGATGGATAGCTGATGTGCACTAGATGCAGAGATTGTAATTTGTGGGACTAGTCATGGCTGGAATGAGCCAGTGAGTGTGTGTGTGTGTGTGTGTGTGTGTGTGTGTGTACGTGTACGTGTATGTGTGTGTGTGTGTGCAAGGAGGTCAGTCAGTGAGCATATTTGAGCATGATTGTGCATGCACAAGTTAGACCACGTTTGTTCAAATCAAAGAATGTATGCTTATGTAAGAGGGAGTTTTTTCTGGAGGATGTACTATGAAGCAAGGTTACTGGCTAAGCTGGGTAACTTCAGGTGTAACTGCTGATTTCAAAACATCATGGATCATGCAACAACACATGCCCAGTGCAGTGTTCTTCTAGAGATCAGCAATTACTCCCAGAGGTTAACTACTAATCTTACTTCATAGTATAGGGCCCTGTTGTTGTATAATGCAAACATATGCAAGTTTCATATCTGGCTTATCTGCGTCTTCCTCTTGGAAGTTGTCTGTAAAGCAGGGCCGTCACACAGGTGATGAGAAATTAACAATGTGCAGCTGTGTATTAGTGTGATGAGGTTGATACCGCACTTGTACGGAGGAGTGTTTGGAGCTGTGTCTGAAGGTTCCATCAGTCTCACCTCGCTGACACCAAGGCAGCAATAAGCTCTTCCTTCCCTCAGACATATTTATGGACTCATCAGCACAAAGAACTGCTGGATGAAGAGCCAGGGGAAAAAATACCTTTTTTCATCTGCATTACATGGTAAATCAAGTGAAGAGTAACTGAGTTATCAGTACTTATCCAAAAGAAATATATGATTTTTTTGTTGTTTTGCTTTATTTTGCTGACTGTCAAGCACTTGAAGTCAACATGCAGAAGCAACCCCATGCCCTCACCAATCAGGTTCCAAGTGAAAGTGTAGAACCAGTGTTGGATCAGATGAAAATGAGAAGAAAAGTCAAGATTAGAAAAGTTGCAATTTAACTGCTGTACTTATGCAAACGGCAGTGGGAAGTTTGCCATTAGACACAGACATCATGACCCTTGTGACATCTGTGCATAGACCAGAGCAGTGGCTCCCACACAGCAGCACTGTGACCATGTCTGAGTCGATCGAATCTGTGAGAAGTTTTTTTTTTGGTTGTTTTCTTGCCTTGTCAACAGAACATGCTGTAAAGACAGCCTCTGTAGCCCCAGGCTTCACATCTACATCTTTGGAGCTCACCTGTGAAACGAATAAACAAGCACATCACGCGGCCCAGGGTACACACCACTTCCAGCAACCCTCCCTGCTACACCTGTGAGAGGAATACAGGATGATTTTACTCCTCCTCATGGTAATGTTAAAATGCTGCTAATTTTTTCCAAGTAGAGTTTAATTCATCCGATATAGAATTAACTTTTACAACAACAACAATTTACTGTAGCTATTATGTCTGGAAACTATAATCTTGAGATAAAATTGAGAGTATTTGTCAAATTATTAGACACAATTAAAAGTATATGTCTCACAGTAACTCATTGCAAATCAAGATCTCATTACTATTTTTGATTGTGTCTGTTGCCATTTATGTTGCTCTATTTTTGCTCTATTTTAAAATATCCCAAATGTATTTTGTTGGATTCCCAATCAGATCAGACAGCATATCTGTAAGCCATAGTTTTTACTATTTTTCTTGTCTAGAAGCTCTTATGTGTTTTCAGCAGGGTTCTTTGGGTAACTGTTATGCTGGAGTATCCCTCTTCAGCCAGTATGAAGATAGCCAGTATGAAGATAGCCAGTGTTTTGGTATAGCTACTAGCATTCATGGTGCAATCTACAAAAGTGCTTCACTTTCAAGACTATTCACTGTAATAAAACACCAAAGGATTATACTCAGGCATTCAGATAAATTTAACCCTGCAATTTTATGCCATTAAGAGGTTTGCTTTTGTTACTTTTAATCATTTGACACTGGAGTGATTTTACACACAGCTTGTCTGTTGTGTAAGGTTTAAAGAATTACAAATGAATGCCAAATAAATCAATCATAGACAGCAAATAAATGCTTTGCGAATAACTGTTGCTGTTGGTATTGATACCCGGATACAGGGCCAGAAAAGGAATGCGGCTCAGCTCAGGTCATTTCATGCCAAATTGAAGGAAAATGTTAACAGGCTTCCAGCAGCAGATTCTCATTTTCTCATTTACTCGTGCCTCCATGGCAACGATACAAATGAGGCATCCACCCTGAGCTGCTGATCATCAAATAGCTGGCAAAAACTCCCAAATGGACCTATCATGTTATTTCATTAGCATTTCCTATTTCTGAACTGATTGTTATTCGGTTAAGTTACATTTTATTCTTATGCGTACTGATATGTAAGGCTGTCTTGCTGTGTATTGTTAGGAAACACTCTAGTAAAATTTGTGAAGTTTACGATGAAATTAATTGAACTTGTCAAACTGGTGAGGTTTATACTATCCATATACATTTGCAAATTCAAAACGTTAATATGTTTTGTGACAATGCTCATGGTTCACTCAGTGGCTATGAAGATACATGGAGAGGTGGCAACTTAGAATAAGGGAGGATGACATCGCCTAGTCAGAGACAGACTATACATTTACTCTGTTAACTGACATCTGGACACATTGCAGCTGATTCTGGTTTGGAGAGAGTAGTAATGAATTTACCCATATCACACTAAAAGTGATATGAATTAGTCCATAGTTCATATCATTGACAATGCAGTGTCTCAAGGATAAACAATGAGATTTAGCCTTGTAGACAAACTTGACAGTCTCAGAGGAAAGATGAGCTATGATATCTTTATTTTCCGATGAAGGTCTGTAGCATTTCCTGACAGCTTTTGTTGATTGCATGCATTATGGTAAATATTTCACATTCGAAAGCCAAGCCTTCCTTCTTGGTAGAATGTGACAGTTCTCAGGAAAATTAAGGGTTTTAACACTTAGTGTTTAGTGTGGATTAGTGTGGTAGATCTTGTGCAACACAAAGACCAAAATGTAGTCAAACACGGCTTTTGATTAGAACACTGAGGGGATTTGGAGTCAGTCTTGACTGTTGAAAGTATACATCAGCCTTATAGAGAGCATTATGGTCCGTAAAATCTATGTCTGGTATGGATACCTTATGCAACAGGAACAAGCTGACTATAATTATCAAGGCAAGGGAAGGGAAGTCAAGGGAAGATTATAGGTAGACAACAAAAAACATAAGATGATCTCTGCAGTGTATAGGAAAGCAATGGGCATTTTAGATTATGAAACCCACCCCTTTTACCCTGAGTTTGAGTTGTTTCTCTCAGGGCGGTGCTAAAGAGGGCACATAGCAACAGATCATATGGGGCATATGACACAAAATCTCTTTTAACATACAAACCCCAACCCTTGATTATATATCGATTTATGGCTATCAAGATATCACAAGTGACATAATTCTAAAAACTCAAAGGGTCATGAATTTAAATGGCTTGTTTTAATATTTTAGAGCAATAATGAATATAAAATCAAGAGTTGAGGTTTGTTTGTGAAAAGAAGTTTGTGTCATATGCCCCGTGCCCTCAGGAACATATCACAAGTAACATAATGTAAAAAGGTCCTAGATTTTTTATGTTAAATGGATTTCTTTGATGTGTTACAGGAATAAATCAATATAAAAGCAAGGGTTTGTTTGTGAAAAGAGGTTTCATGTCAAATGTCCCATGCCCTCAGGAGCAAGTGGAATAATACAAAAAGATCAAAGGGTTATGAGGTTAAATAGATTTACAAAAATAAATTAATTTGTTTTGGTGAGAAGAGGTTTTGTGTCATATGCCTGATGGCCTCAGGAGAACATCACAAGTAGTTTGACGCCAAAAGGTGAAAGGGTCATTAAGTTACACAGATTTCATATTTTTTACAGCAATAAATCAATATAAATTCAAGGGGTGTTTCTTTTTTGTAAAATGCGGTTTTATGTCAATAGTAATAAATCAATATAAAATTAAGAATTACAAGATTGTTGTGGTTTGAGTCAAGTTAAATACATTTCTACATTTTTTACAGCTGTAAATTAATATAAAATGAAGGGTTGGGGTGTTCTGGTGAAAAGAGTATTTGTGTCAAATGCCCTGTGCCCTCAGGATCACATCTCAAGTGGTCTGAAAAAAAAAAAAGGTTGCCCGTAGACAGAGTTAAATTGATTTTTTGAATGTGACTATACAATTTCCAGTATCAAAACAACTTTACCACAGCAGCATAGAGTTTTATTGTTTAGTTGGACAATTTTATTAACAGCACTGGCTTTCCACTGTTTTCTCTCCCAGTTTGGTACGGCAGCCAAAAAAAATGACTAAATAAAGCTATTACACAAAGAGATGGATGCCAGGGTGTCAGTGGGGACTGTAGTGTCTTTTACGGAGCAGGGCTGATTGAGAAGTGAGCATTTGCATGTGTTCATTAGCAAGCAACACTGGTGCTTATCACAGTGAATGGCCTCGTTAGCGTCAGCAGATTTATATGCATCAGGTTGATTACAGGCAAAAGACAGCGGAGACAGAGATATGGGGCTTTTTCAGAATGACAAAACATTTACCATTCGCTCGATTTCTTCAGAACAAATACCATGAGATAAGGCAAAATTGCCAAAATGCTAATCCAAAATATATCCATTAGCCTATTGGTAACCACCATAAACATGCTAATTTATGGGAATGATTCACTCCATACAATGGGATGACCTTTCACCTCACCTCAGTTTTGATACATGCAGTTAAGCAATTGTAATGACATCCCAGTGCCACCAAGATAAACATATGAGTTTTCCTAGAAAAAAAGCATACATTGTTTTTTAAAAATTGATCTTTCAAAAAAACAAATCATATTTCTTCTGAACAAATCTCCAAAATGGTCACCTGAGTGGTTGGAAGCAATAGAAAATTTGATCAATGTATAAGCGACTAGTTAATGAACTTGTCTGAGCCTGAGCAGACATCTCCATCCATGAAACTGGATTATAAAGGCTTAAGGAGATTAAAGTGGACATGGTAGGCTCTTTCTGGAAGTTGCACTAACCTTTGGCGTGATTGCCAGACCAAAGCTCCATTATAAGACAAAGTGTTTTAATAAAGCCTGTTTCCAAGGCGTTCCTCTGTTCGAGAAAAGATTTGTGCCCTGCAGGCAAGGGCTTGTTATATTCACACAAGAGTGTAAAATTGCTGGGGAAATCAGAGGACCATGAGCACGGTGTCTCAGAACAGCTGTGAACACTGGCTAGCCGTAATCAATCAAATGCCTATTCTCACCTGACTGTGACACCGACTCAGCTCTCTGGGGAGTGGAGAGGAAATTAACCTCCTTAAGGACAACAGTGAGCTGGGTACACCATAGTCTCTCTCCTCAATCCTATAAGTACTTCTTAGTAAATCGCAATTGACCTTGGCTTCCCTGAAGTTACTGCTGTGAGTGACATGGCAGTGGTAGTAAGGGTAAACTCAAGAATACCCAAGTAGTCTTATTTCTTTATTGGGATTGCATGCTAACATCATGTTAATGTTATTTTTCTTGGACTATGACAAGTGTAATAACATTCGGACATTCAGATATGATTCACATAAAACTGAATCCTTTACTGAAGTAGCAAATGCTGGGCTGAGGAAGAGACAGTGAAACACTGTGCCTATTCTACCAGTAGGAAAGTAAGCCCCAGGCGAATACTACTGCAGAGCCTTGAGGGAGGATCAGAGGATAGGTTGTGAGCATGCAGTGTTTGTGTCTGTGTGACTGTGTGTATGCGTGTGCGCGTTTGTGTATTTGTGTGTATGTGTGTGTGCTTGTGTGTGTGTGTGTGTGTGTGTGTGTGAGAGAGAGAGAGAGAGAGAGAGAGAGAGAATGAGGCAGAGGAAAGACAGATAGATAAGACAAAGGCTATTTCTATACTCTGTGTTGTTTTCCAGCTATCCCCTCAGCTGCCTAACAGTGCTGTATTTCTGCCTTGCTGTAGGTGGCAGCAAAGCTCCCCTCTGTCGCTGTACACCGAAACATTAGTATTCACTGCTTGAAGAGGCTTTCAAAGCCCACTATTCATAATCTTGGCGACTGCCTCAACAACAAAATAATGGCACAAACAGGACAGGGGCTCAGAAGGGTACCAAGCACTAGGCTGGCAATCCTGTCCCTCAGAGACTGCTCTCTCTTTTCAGACGCTCAGCTCTCCGCTCGTCTCTGGGGGGGCTCGTACCTGCTGGTGTGTCTGAGGAGACCATAATCCTCTGGCTATAGGAGGATCAGCTCCAATGTTTGATGGTGCACAGAAGCACAGGAAGACTTGCAGAGTTCCCTAAATCGGAGTCGGCTGGGATGTACTACTACAGAACTGTGACTTAGTGCTGTTGTTTTGCGCTGACAGAATAGAAATTTTTTTACTTTGCAGGAATTTGCATAAAAGCTAAAGTAAAAAAGAATAGCTGGCCAACAAAAGTTTGACTCTAACAAATAAGGGAAAAGGTGGTGCTTTTCATTAATGATGTAATGTTTAAGCACTAGACTCTTTCATGTCATTTCACTTTGTGCTTTGAGTCTAGATACTCTCGGCGGACATTCGTTTACTTCCTGGTGGGTGGGCACTTTATTTGAACTTTCAACCTATTTTTAACTGGTTCTGCTTGCTGTATGGTCGCTAAAAAATACCAAAACTGAACAAAGCCTTTGGAGAGTTCCCTGATGGAGTGCTGTAGCAAAATACAATATTGAGTGGAGGTACTATGGAGAGTCAGTAATACAACCACTGAAACAGATTGTATGGTGTTACATTGTTTCCTGACTTGTCCTATGTCACCTGGGAGCAGAACACTTAACCTGGCTTGACCAGCAGTTGGTGTGGCTGTAGATGACCTTCTCTTCACCTTCCTGCTCACTCACTGTGTGTGCCCGTCGTTTTCTCTCCTGAGGGATGAATGTCCAGCTTCGACTGTGAGTCATCATTAAAGTTCAATTATGTGCAACCCAACCAGAGGCAGGATGCTGTGAGGTGTCCAGACGGCTGGATCGGTCTAAGATTTAAAGGATTAGGGATGTGAGGGCAAAGTTATGATCTATTATTTCACTAACATCAAGAATAAAAGTATACTACCGTAATTTCTTAAATAATAGCTGGGGCCTTTGTTTTCTTCAGCTGCACCAGACACAGGCTTTCTGTTGTCTTCTTCACAATATATCAGGGAGGGCCATGTTCTAATCCAGACACCTTGATAGGAAAATTAACCTTATTGTTGACACTTGACAGACGCCTTTGCAGCAGCAAAACTAGTGACGTGACTCTTGGAGACACTTTGAAAAGAAAGTACTGAAAGTAGCATTTACAGAATGTTTAATTTATTATATTAAAGCGGTAGAGATGTAGGCTAGGCTATATAATGCTTTACTGGTATGCACAGCAAACCATTGAGAATTTTGAAATTTCCAACCAAGCTTATTTCTTTTTTTTTTTTTCTGAATTTTGAGTCCAGCCTTTATTTTCTTGCATCTTTAGGCCCGGTCATTAATTCAGGCCAGTTATCATTTAAGGAATTACATAATTAACCAGAATCATGTTAGGGGGAGACCAATAGGTGAATTTTGTATGTGATTCTTTACTTTTAACCTTGTTTATTTGTTAGTGATGTTTTGAAAGTTAATGTCAGAACATTTGAAGACCTCTGCAAACTCCAAGTTGTGCCATGCTCTACAATGAACTGTAAATCCACAATAGACACATGGCCATGACAATGAAAGCCTTGTGTAGAATTTGTATGTGATGACTGAAAGATATTTGGGACTATGTCCTGATGATGATTCAGCAAATGTCACTGACAGCCACAGTCTGACATTTTGTTTCACTACAGACATTCCAGGAGATATGGTTTGGGTTGCTGTATAAATACGCAAGGCTTGCTGTTGAGCTTTTTGAAAGATGATGGAGAAAAAAAAAATCATGGGCTTAGCTGTCAATGGATTTTGCTTATTGTGCCCAACAATGCCAGTGTCCCTAGTCATAATACACCTCTTGGCTTAGGTGGAGATACGTCATATCAATATTATTTGCATCTTCAGATAATGCATTAATACTGTTATTTCTAATTCTCTAAATATTAGTTTGTTGTATGTATGTATGGCTCTGCCTAGTACAATGGTATTTGACACTCACAGATGAGCCGATGACTGAAGAGTGCTGAAGTTCCCCCTCCACACTGCATCACAGTCAAAGCACTTTTGTATGAGGCAATCAATGTGGCAACCAGTTTTTTGGTTTAACTGAAAGACCTCCACACTGATGCTGAGATGAAAATGCCCGACCTGTTTGTTTTCCTAATATGCTCTCTCAGTGTGAAGCAGTTGGAAGCAGGCCATGTGCTTCAGACATTTTCCCTCACAGGTGGGTTCATTCCCTACATCTAGACTGAAACAAGATCGAATTTCCAGGGCATTGCGTTGACATCCTCCAAAGATCCAAACAGAATGAAGGCATTCATAAAAACACATCCTGACTGTGAGCAGTCTAGCAGTAGTGGAGAGAGATTATTGTCTGCTGTCATTGATGCCATCAGCATGAGTTCCATCTAAAAAGTGAACCTATGTCATAGAAGCTTGTAGTACTAGGATGCTTGGCCTGATCAGTATTCAGATGGTATGCATGGTACTGTCTGTTCAGTGATCACAAAATGACTTCTATTATCATTTCTTCGAGCCCTCTTCTACAATGCTTAACATTGCTCTACATTACTCTAAGGCCCCATTTGATGCACTTTTAACAGTGGAAAGGGCTGGCAATTTGGAGAGAATCATCAGCCATTCAGAGACTCATTCATCGTGTGTTATCAGGTAACTGAAAAAAATGCTTGATGCTTGATGAAGTTTATTATTCACATTCTGATAGATTGTGTTTTTTTCTCACCAATACATGCAGATTTGTTTGCAAACCAAAGTATAGGAACCAGCAATGCAAATTTTTGAAGAATTATGTTGACAGACAGTTAAGTTATTCAAGTAATTGTAAGTATGTAAGTTAGTTATGGTTTTGTTCTGTGGTGAGGCAACGCAGGCAACTTGCAACTGCAGTAAATTCACATCGGGGAGCTTTCATTTGAGTCATTTGATCATCGAAGTGACTATCAAGCTGGTAAACTGCATAAAATCTAGCATAGTGTCCCTTTAATGTTTCTATGCTTCATGTAAAGGATGCAGGTGGTCACAGAGCTGTTTAGCGTGAGAGCATCACTCACTCCCTGACACCTGGGGAGGGCTGCTTCTGGCGGATGCTAGCTTCCGTGGGTGTTAGCTTTGTGTCTAGTACGCCTGTCCGTCAATCTTGACATCTTAGGTTCAATCCTTGATCAATTCTGGCTTTCCCCTCGCTGCTAAACCCACACAGACACAGCATATCCACCCTTTCTAATCATGAGTTCATATAGGCAGAACCTTTGGAACAAAGTCACAAGGTGGATCTGTGCTGTCGTTATTATAAAAGTTTTAATCCTATACTGACTCTTTATCTTACTCAGAATGCACTCCCAACAATAATGCTATCGTGGGTAAGCATTATGCGTCACAGAAATCTCAACAGCAAGTAAGGCATTAATCTGTCAAGACTTCCATCTGAGTGCAGTTTTAACTTGTTTTCTTTGTGTGTTTCTATTGGTCGTACGGTGTTCTGTTATTCTTTTTGTTTGTTTACTTATTGTGCTTCAGACTCTATCCTTTGCCTGAGGCCTATTATCACCTGAGGTGTTTACCCAGTTTCACATTTGTTATCATGTATCTATTCTTAAAGGAAAAATCAGTTGTAAATCAATCCACAGCCCTGTTGTTTGAGGTCACCAACTGTTGTCTGTCAGAAAAAGAACGGGATCATTTGATACAACATAGACCATATAGCAAACTGGCAGTTAACATGAACTTAATGGGGCAGAGGAAAATGAAACTGAAAGTGAGTTTCTTTGCCCCATTTGGCAAGTGTTGGTTCACTATTCAGTCTACATTTCACACAAATTTCTCCTTTAATATTATTCTCTGTGCGAGGATACCTATTTGCCTATTATGTGTTCTTGCCTGACATTTTGTATTCGTTTATATTGCTTGCTATATACTATTTTCTATTCTCCCTGGATTAGGACTATGTCTGTCAATTTAGGATTTTTGTGTTGCTTTTGTGTGTCTGTCCTTTTCTTGGGTTACTGCTCTCCTTCTAGCCGTCATTTGTTTATGTTGATCTTCCTAATCTGACTCCTCTTTTCCTTGTTGGCAACAAGTTGTTGCAACTGTAAATTTTAGCAAAAAATGTTAAAGTTTCTTATGCCACAGTGACACTGGGCTCTACTATAGGTTAATGTGGCAGTGACTTTGTTTTTTGTCAAGATGGCCTATTGAGACACAAAGGATCTTTGAGCTGCAGTCTTCTGCTGTTGCTGTCTATAAAGTCTCTCATATTTGACCTAGTGTTTTATTTCATAATGTTTGTATATTATTTGTTTGTATTTATTATGGCCATATAAGCTTCTGTTCTTGAGGTGAGTGGACAAGTATTTAGCCTACCACTTGTTTTGGAAACTTGTTCTCAGAGTAGCTCTCCAAAGGGTCAAAGGAAACGTAAATAAATGTCACAACGTAGTCACAAAAGGTATTAAACCTGTTGAAATCTCTATGAACCCAAATTCAAATATCCTGCCCTGTCTAGTACAAAATGATCCCAGTTTTACTGGTCTCTGACGAGTCCTGATGTTGGTAGTGTGCACAAGATATATTGTTTATAATAATGGAAAATAAAGGAATCAGTAAAGGTCAGACAATATTTTTCTCCTGACAAATTCAGACAGACAGACACTTCAGATTTTTTTTCAGAGTGTTTGCGCTGTAGGTGTGTACGATGGATGGATGTTAACATTCATCTCTAGGCCTCTTAATAACACCAATGCAAAATTGTAGAGTAGCTCTTGGCTATCTAGACTTTGTCTAAGTAGCTCTTGGAGGAGCTCTTGGAGGCCCCTGGGGGTAACTTTTCACGTTTTTTGAATGTAGCCTAATTTTTCTTTTAATTAAAAAATGCAATGCATTTGTTGGTCTATCTGTTAGTACCCATGTACACAATTCTGACAGTGTGGGAAGATTAAAATGATTTTTTCGCTAGTTTTTCTTCAGATTAAAAAAAATAACCCTGCAACCTTAGTTGGTCTTCTTTCCTGACCTTCCATTACAACTGATTCAATTGTGTGGAACAGTGTATGAGTGGCCTCTATGATGGAAGAACACCATCTTGGTTTGTGAATGTCCCCTACTTTGTGTGGGTGGCATTTGGAGATAGACTCAGAAAAAATCATTAAATTGATTCACATTCAAAGCACGCATGCTTTCCTGTTGCTGTTGTCTGTGTACGCCTTGTGTTGTTGCCTTCCCTGCAATAACAAGGGAGGAGAGGGGGGACATTCAGTGTGTGAGACAAAACAATATGGGGGAGCACTCCGAAATGCCAGACTTCATGGTGTCCATGGAGGCACTGCCTTTCCTTTGGACTGAATGATCAAAAGATGTATTTGGTGCATTCGTCACAGTAGGCAAAATCCCAGGTGAATATTGTTTGAAACTTTCCAAACTCAGAGATCAAACCCTGCACACCATGGCATAAAATAGAATATTCAGTATCAGTCTGAATTTAGTCTTTGACAATCCACAGTATAGTAATTCTAAGTATGATGCATTGATTTTTTTTATTTGCAAAATTAATTTGTAATATGGTATCATGCTGCTGTACTCATTCATTTACAAAAGAACAATGTATTGCAAAGCTGCAAACTGGAATCTGTGTCTCTTTCTCTCTCTAGACATTAGAAAGGTACTGATACTATCAGTGCATCTAATTAAAATGTCATGTTAATATGACATTTAAAAAAAAAAGAACACAATTATGAGTGAACTTTGTGGTGCAAATTTGTTATTAAAAATTCCTTGAGGGAATAAAAAAATATCCGCAGGTGAAATTCATTAACTGAAAGCTAATCCCCGAACAGACAGTTATTATTTTGGGAGTAATTACTCCACTTCTGATTCAAGCGAAGGAGATGTCTCTTTTCACCTTCACCCTCTCTCTGTTTATGGCTGCCTTACCACTGTGTGCGACAGAGAGTGGAGCTGAAAAATGTTATCGCTCTAAAAGTGCAAGAGCAGGCTGACCTTAACAAGACTGGCAGGAGTGATGGGGACTTATGCAGGCACTGGTTGGTGTTATTTCAACCAATTTGATCCACGAAGCTGATACCTGCCCTCTCTGTCCTTGGCAGTCTCATTAGCACAATAACTCAGCCCGACACCCCATCCCCCTCTCCATCCCCATATCTGGTCAGAACCCCACTGATTATTTCTTTTATTCCTATTGAAAAGTGGAGCTCATGTTGTTCTCTCTTTCTCCTTTACTACCTCTCGCCAACAGTCAGATGTATATTCACACTGGACTCACTGGACACTGGCCCATTCACATTTTCATTTTCACACACACACAAAAACAAATATATGAGATTTGTTCCATAGCTACTGTCCCTCACTGAGCCATTCACATATTCACACACACACGCAAATACACACACGCGCACACACACACACACACGCACACACGCACACACACGCACGCACGCACGCACATACACACACACACATACACACACGTGTGCACACATATAAATATATGAGATTTGTTCCACAGATGCTCTCTGGAAGCATGTGGGTGTTATTGATGCCCTGTAGTGCAGAGCTCAGTGAACATTTGTGCTACCAATGTACAGTAAAGCACTCTGGCAGTCATTTCCACCCTGCACACTTTTGTATGTGATGTTCAATATGAGAGCACGGAATCAGCTCATCTGCTGTGAGGGATGCTTATGTACACATGCAGCCCCTCAGCAGCACCTTCACAGCTAGCACCCCTTCCACACACAGATACCCTTCAGACTCACACTAAATTAAGCAACACAATTATCTTAGGAGCCCTGTCTTTTCAAGTTAGATTTCACTTCATGGTTAATATTTCGAGATGCTATTGCACAAACGAGCCCCGCTTCCTTGCCTCGCCGAGTAAGACATTATGGAGGCGGAGGAATTCTTAGACTCTGAGATTGTCTCTGTGCCCAAAGGATCCGTCTTGCAGCAGTGTCAGAGATGCACTACACCCCCCTCCCCATCCACCCCCAACCCCCCTTCCCCACCTCCACCATCAGGCTCCCTCTCCTCTCCTCCCGTCCTCTCCTCTCCTCTCTTCTCCCACTAGCACCCCCAGAGCTGTAGGAAATCAAAGAGGCCATTTTAAATGGATGTGTCAAAGCCATTACAAGGGGAACATTTGGAGGAGCTTGAGGCGGCCGCGAGTGAACACAGAGACAGAGAGAAAGAGAGAGAGAGAGAGAGAGAGAGACGCTGAGCCTTTTTGGTGTATTATGGAGATGTGTCAGAGGAGCAAGAGTGAACCAGAGGACCAGACTTCACAGGAAGAGGTGCGTGGGGAGATAGAGGAGGTAGGGGTGAACTCAGTGGTGGAAATGGAAGCCACACTGGAAGTGGATGAATGGATGGATGGATGGATGGATGGATGGATGGATGGACGTGCAGTTCTTAGGGCATCAGAGTGTGGCTCGGTCACAGGAGAGAAAGCTGAGAGTAGAAAAATAAATGGAGTCACCAGCTGGGCACTGCCCAGAGAGGGTCACGCACAGTTGCCATCTCTGGAGCGTCGTGTCAAATAATTCAGAGTCCATCACATCTTCACCCTCATGTCAAACGATCACATCACAGAGCCCATCACATTTTCTCAATGTCTTTTGAGAAAAAGTTTTTTTCGCCTGCGGGCCACTGTGCCATACATACACATCACAAGGATAGATACATGAGATAGTGTGACTTGGCTCAGTTCTAAACCCTTTAGGCTAAATGTTAAAGGGTGTGTGTAATGGAGTCGTAGGGGTGGTGAGTCCTCCTGTGCCACAGTCATGGGGTGTTATGTATCACATCTACCCGACATTCATTCTTCTGTAGCAGCGTGCCCTCACCCTTCGAGACAGTCATAAATCGAGGAGTTATAATGAGGGTGCATCCCAAACTGGGGGAGTCAAGTGCCTGGGCATTATGAGTAACAGGCCTCCTGCTAAGGCTGTGATGCCAGCTGATGGGGGTGTAATGAAAATCAAATGAAACTCAGCAGATGAAAAGACAGGCTTCAAACAAGCAGTTTGACTATTTGCAGACGGCAATGTCAGCCTCTCCTTCAAGTCTTTATATTGTCGCTTCTTGGTCTATTTGGATTTGGCTCTGTGTAAGAGGAGTATATTTTTGCTCACACTATTTGGTGTTTGGCTTGGGGGGGGGGGATTCATATTTAAGCCACATTCACTAATTTCTCATTCTACTTTGATGATCATGAGACTTTTGCGCGAATTTTCATGAGGCAACACAATAGTGTCCAGTCAATTCTACAACTACAGCATATTTTTGTTTATGAGTATTTTATACACATAAGGGTTTTTTTTGTTAGTTTTTTTTGTTAGTTTCTATATGTGTATCCGGTGACAAAAGATTGAATTCACAGAGAATTACATCATGGAACCACACCCCAGAACTTCAAAATGGAGCTATGAAACAGCTAAAAGCTTTGACAATTTGAAAAGAGAGAGGCTGTTAGTTTCTTTCTCCATCAGAATCAAGCCTAAACTCCACCACCCCCCTATCCCCAATCCAACCACCACCACCCCCTGCTCTAACACCAACTTGCTCATCTCACCCCATGTCAGTGAAAATGAGTTTCAGAGAGATGCACCATCACTGGTGCGTGGCAGCCGTTGATGGAGGACATAAATGCACAAATGCACAAACACAGGGGAACGCGAGTCCATTACAAGCCCCGGGGGAGGTCCCCCCAGTCCCTCTGCTGCATCCGTCACACAGGTCGGGCCCGGCCAGGCCGGCCGTTTGCAGACATACTGCCCCCCACTGGCTGTCGTCAGGAACGGAACAGATGGAGAGACAAATGAAGATGCGGGGCAGAGTTATAGAAAATGTCAGAAGTGCTTTAACAGCAGAGATTAACTCATGTTTTATGATGTGAATATCAAATAGCCGTTTTGTGCTTTCGGTGCCTTGTCACAGCAGTGTTTCTGCCATTGTCTGACGGAAAAGAACAGGAGGCTGTGTTTCAAAAGCTCTGGTCAGGAAGACAGTAAGTCTCTCACTCACATGCGTGCACATTAACATTTATTGCACATCATGGGATTTTTAAATTTAGTTGGGATGTGGCTGTTCAGAGTTGATTTTAAGGATGTCGACATTTTAAAATTTTTACATTTAGTTGGGATGTGGCTGTTCAGAGTTGATTTTAAGGATGTGTGTTGATCCTAAGGATGTGTGTGTGTGTGTGTCTGGCTGTATGTATGACAGTGTGTGTGTATGTGTGTGTATGGTGTGTGTGTGTGTGTGTGTGTGTGTGTGTGTGTGTGTGTGTGTGTGTGTGTGCATTCATGTGTGTAAGTAATTTTCTCTCCTGGATGCATGGATGTATGTGTGAGTGCTGATATGCATAGTTAAGTATAGGTAATGTCTCTTGCTGTGAGAGATGGCTTCTTAGTCACAGAGACCTGCTGCTCTCTGCATCTCTCCACTGGCACATTAGTAGGGAAGAAGAGTCCTGGAGCCTCATGTTTAAACATGGCCGACACAATGCTATCTAAACAAGCCCTCCAGTCAGTTGCATGATAAGAGCCTGATAGTGGCCTGTTGTAGGCTTAAACACAAACAGAAAAATGCACATGGGTACGTTTCGCCTGCGTTAAGGGTCTATTTATCCCCCTCACACCTCAGCACACAGAAAGGCCTGTTTGGGGACACCAGAGATTAGCGCCTTGGCACCGAGGATCCATTGCTCAGAATTATAACCACTTGCCCACCCAGGAAATTCACTACTACGGAGAGGGTTGAGCACCGAGGTTCTTCAGACTGAAGATAGGAGCCTCAGTAAGCTGCCTCTGTCTCATAGGATGGTCCCATCATGTAGTAGTGTTTTTCATAAGGAGTCTCCTATGCCATTTCAACACATTCAACAATCAAGATTCTATAGATGTCTGACCCACAAGGCATATAAACATTCAGTGATTGATGTTATTCTCTCAATGCACAAAAACGTGTCTTGCCTGAAAACGTGTCATAAATACCAAATACAATGTATGCTCATCAACCAACTACCTTGAGAGAATTTAATTTAGGGAATGTATGGTTTCATTTCAGACATGCCAGCATAGTTATGACAATGCATATGGCCGAGTCAGCTACGCAGATGGAGGTTAGCTGTAAGACATTGCTGAAACATTAGTTTATTTTGCTCTGTCCCCATTTTTGTCTCTGTGGATTGGCATCTTAATAAACTAGTTTGCATTTTGTGTCCATGCTGAATTTTCACCCTTCAATGCTCACAAAAGGACCTCGTTTTGACCACATCACTGTAAAATGCTCAGCTGAAATACTTTTAAATCGGTCGGCAGTAGTGTAGGTTTTGCACTTCAAAGTTCATTCTATTTCCATATAAATGAATGGCTGTGTGTGCACTTTTTGAGCAAATGTGACATTTTAGTTGGGTTAATGTATTGGGTATGTTTTTCAAAGCCATCGTCTGTGAAATTACAAAAACTGTACAAGCTCCTGTGCAAGTGGTGGCAGTGGTGTGTGTGGAAGCTCAATAATGTCATTACTAAACAAGTCAATTACCAGGCAGCCGCGTGAAGCTGTAGCAGTCGTCGCAGTGCTTAGCTGGCAGACAGTGGGCACAGTTTGGGTGGGAAGTGTCAGGAGGAGGAAGACCTGTCTCTGAAATATTTCTGTGCCCTTGGCAACTGCTACCATGTCTGATCTCTAAAAGAACTCGCTCTATGTTTACAGGTAGAGAGAGAGAGAGAGAAAGAGAGAAACAAAGTGTGTGTCTGAGTGTCCATGTGTGTGAATGAGAGAGAGAGAAAGTGTGTGTGTGCGTGTGTGTGTGTGAAAGAAAGAAAGAGAGAGAGAGAGAAAGGCTCTAGAAAGCAGAGAGGGAGGAGAGAAAGCGTGAGAGATTATTCAGTCATGCAAGCATCGTTATTTCTGCAGGTGTAATCAGGTGAAATGGATGGTCAGTCCAGACCCCTCTTTACTTCATCACCGACTGTCATCAGTCATCACTTTCATCACTCTCTCTTTCTCTCGTCTCTCTCTCTCTCTCTTCCAGCTTTATTTCTCCACCCTCCTTCGCTCCTTAGATATTCCCCCACAATCCCTACTTTACATGTTTTTCACACTGTGTCATCTGCCCAACTTCCATTCATCTGCCCCCCCCCCCACTCATTCCATTCCTGTCTGCCTGGTGGGTTCCATACACTGATGTGCACTGGTGTGGAACCCTCCCACCCCCACCTGCCATGAACCCCCAAGAGAAGCACTGTACTGTGAGCTAGAAATGATTAAGTATATGGAAAGCTCTTTCTAACCAGGAGAGGAGAGGCAATGGATTTTAAACAATAATGTTCTTTGAAAGTTGTATTTCTTTCCCAATACACTGGAATAGCATTTGGTCCTTTTCTCCGCCTCCATTAGAGCTGAGAGAGCCTGCAGATAGTTTCATCTGAGTCTCTTAAGCACCTTTAGCACCTTTGTCGTATAGGATGACTATGGAACAAGGTGGAATGCCTAAAAGATAATGCAAACAAGGTATTTGCACTCACATTGAACACATATCAAAGGTTAGAGATGTGTCTGTTGCAAAGTAGGAGTGTTGGGCTGAGAACAAAATTCATCCCATGACCATTTTTATTCACTAGTTTCATTGTCCCCAATTATGCAGGGCAGTATCAGTCCATTCAGGCTAAGCAATACTAAGTTGGCAGTTTGCGTTGGCTATCCAGGGTGGATATGATGGGAGTCCACTGTAAACACCACATTATTATCACAAGTTGAGATGGCAACTCACCCCATGTCACAATCTTCTTCCTTGCTAATGGACCCTGCAATTAAGCATGCCACATTGCACAGCTAAAATGGTAAACATTGTCAAGCTTATCAGTTCTATACAAGCTGTCTTGGTTTCCACATGAAGATTTCATTATCCAGTATGCCATAATCCAAAGCCTAATAGTTCTCCTCTGGAAAAAAAAATCACTGATAACACTGCCTGTGCACACTGAACTGTCAGTCAGCTGTCAAGTGAAGCAGGCGACAGAACTCATCATATTATGGGAGAATGAAGATAGGGTCTATGTAGACTTTAGGGACTCGTTAGGGACTAATGTTATTGTATATACTCACCTGTTTACATTTGTAATTGTGTTTGAAATGGTTTAATTACTACTTTCTGTTTTGGTTTTAATTATTTCTTGTCTGGCCTCTGATCTTACAAGGTTTGGATGCATAGATCCACTTAAGCAGGAGGTGGCCAAATTGGGGCCATTTACAGTAAGACCTAGTCAGACGGGCAGCTAAAACACTGGCTGGGCTGAAAATAGATGTGCTGGCAGCATTGGCAGACAGGATGGCACACTGAAGTGGCCATGCCCAGAGGGAAACATTACTATTATATTTTGTTAGAAATATTGGTATTATATTCGTGTCTTGTCTTGCAGAAATGAATAAGACCTTTCTGAATTCTTATCTGTTTCTCCTAAATCCCCCGTAAACTAATAAGGGTGTGTGTCCTCGGGGCTTCACCCACTGGCACCCACTGGCTATCTGGCATTTGCAAGATGTCACACATTACTGGTTTGAAAGGAGCCTCATATTTACTAAAATGTGTAAAGCACATTGTAGCTTTGCCTATGGAATGTAAGGGTGTTGTTTGCATTTATGACCAGTCGTTTGTACCAGCCTCATGTTGACCAAAATGATACAAGTTAATGGGCGTTGCGATTAATCTCTAATGCACACTTAATTCTCAGTACAACATGGGGGCTTAATAGCTTGCATCATTAGGATTAAGAGAGCCATAAATGTTAAACTATTCATTACATGACCTCAGTGCTCTTCAATAAAACTTAACACCGGTCTGAATGTGTGATTAGCTTGCATCCCAGCCTTCCCTGCCTTTTGTAACTGCACTAATGAAAAGTGTCTCCATTATGTCCAACAAGGACAGACATCACTTGCACTCCAGCGAGATGCATCACACCAGGATGTGTGATAATGGAGATTAATTAACTAATTCTTGTCATCTGGCTTTTGTGCAAGGCCCATCTCAAACCAGTTTAATTGGCCCTTTGTAATTATGAGCTCTTCCCCCTGACTGGTAAAAACAGTAGTGATCCCACGTCCATGTCAGTAAGGATGGGCCGTGACACATGGAATGCGGTGCATGTTTGCATGAGACAGGAGGCCGGTTTGCAAAAGGCTGTTGATGTTCTCAGTGTGAGCGAAGAGTTCTGTTTTGTCTGTGTCTGCTTTTTATGTGTGTGTGTGTGTGTGTGTGTGTGTGTGTGTGTGTGTGCATTTGTGCAAGACCATGGCAACCGCCTATTCACCTCAACGAGGTCAAAGAGTAACAGTAAACAGGCCCTGTTTACATGGATAGATTTTCTGTCATTCCGATTAAGCTTTTCTGATTAAAAATTCTGGGTCATCTGTTTACATCAGCAACATTCTATTTCAATCAGATATTAGTGGTCATGTGACATAGGCACACATTGAGCCTATTTTTAAAATCACCACAAAATGGTTATAAAAAAAAGACGTGATAATCTCCCCGTACGACTGGGAGATAACCAAACTGAGGGTAACTCATCACACTGAAGTAGACGAATTTTGAGAGGTGAGCACAGTAAACTGCTGTCAGTTGTGTCAGAAAACTATTGTTACCTTGGCAGAGACACCACCAGCCAGACATCACCAGTCCCATAGTTGTCTAGATTGTGAGCGAAATGTTGTGGATAATCACAGCAACAGTGAAATAGCTATCAGAGACTTTATTCCACGAAATACAGGTTTCTTCATGTTGAAAGATGAATGATGAACATGCATGAAAAATCCAATCGCGTGTTTCCATGATTTTTCAATTGAAATAGGAATGAATTAAACCACCCCTTTCATTATGGTGTAAGTGTCCATATAAACAGAGCTAGTGATTGATGAGGGTAGTGTCTCTATGCTACTACTACTAACACCATCACCACCATCTACAACTATCATTCTGAGACACACATTGTGACCATGAGTGGAGTGTGTGTGTGTGTGTGTGTGTGTGTGTGTGATGGCTCACCCAGACTTAATTCACATTCTCACTCATCCAACACGCCTGACTGTGAGCACCCAATAGTATCCCTGTAGTACACAGCTGTGGCTGAATGCCAAACCCCACAGCCACACTTCCTCCTGTCTCCTGTCTCAGCCTCATTCACTGGCCCACAAAAGCAGTTTCATCTTCTGAGGAATCTCAGAGAGAGAGAAAGACAAAGTAATCACTTTGTTAAGTTCACTTTGAATGACATTGAATGGCATACTCCCAGTTTTGTCCTCAAGGGCCAAGGTGCCTGTGTAGAGATTCTTGAAGTAATGGAGATAAAGCATATCAAGAAGCAGAGAAAATTGCATCAGTCTGTCTCTTAATTTGCTTGTGTTTTATAGCAACGGACGACTTGGAGGAGATCTGAAATATTTGTGTTTTCTCAGTTATTAAGCAACCATTTCATCTAGACTATATTTTACTGTACACTCATCTGTACTTTTATAATGGCTCTTTTCTCAATCCCCCTTCTGTCAGGAATATTACTATAAATGAATAAAGATCTGCATGTGTGTGTGTGTGTGTAGAGGGTGTAGCACACAGTTCAGTTTATGAATGTTTATGTTGGTGAGAGTGGGGCAGGACTCAATGTGGGCTCTGGGACGGTCAGACACTTTCTGCAGCACACTCATGCCCTGCCATCCACACTGGGGATGATCAGAATGGGGATGGCAGAAAGGTCATGAGATCGACCTTGTTAAAACAACACACCAGGATCAAATCTACGGAGAGGGAGAGCGCGTGCATGCATGCATGCACACACACACACACACACACACACACACACACACACACACACACACACACACACACACACACACACACACATCAAGGCATGCAGACACAAACACGCACACAGACACACATACATGCAAGTACATAGACAGAAACAGAAAGAGGAAGCGAAAGGACTACAGGACTACTTAAAGGCAAATAAAAATTTATATTCACACCAATCCATGTGAATTTTCTTGCAAACCAAGAAATAGGAACAATGCTCATTTTTGTCATTTGGTTGACTAATAAGCCTGTAATAAATATGATTTTGGTTTTATCCAGTTTTAATTTTGTAGGTGCTTCAGATCCTATCTATGGATGCTAGAGGAGGCCAAGAGAGACTTCATTCAGCCCTTAATGTCATTTAATCATCGAAGTGACTACAAAGATGGCAAATTAACCTAGGAACATTGCCTAGTGTGACTTTAACCTGGTGGTATTTGTTTCTTTAGTATTGAAAAACAGTTTAATTGATTTGTTATTTTAGCTGGTCATATCTGTCCTCCTCACCTTGATTGTCCTTGATGGTAAACATTCATACTGTGTGCCATTTTGCTCAGTGAAACCACTAATCATTCACAGTGACAGGACTGTAATGACAATTAGGGTCCACAAATGTCTGATAAATTGTAATGGCTTCCCTGAAAATCTTGACATTGTCTCGATCTTTTCCTCCAAATCAAATATGGCAGATCTGATTGTGTTTTTTTTTTGTTTGTTTGTTGTTTTCCTAGCGATTTCTCCAAATGTTTACTTGCCAGACCACAGCTATCTAATGTCTCTGCAGTGCTCTCTCTCTCTCTCTCTGTATCCCCTGTGCTTAAGAAGTGGAGTGATGCATCAATCACGACAGAGAAGCCAGGCCATCTTCCCCTGGGGGCTAATGGCCTCAGTCCTCTCCAGGATCGTTGTTTACCGGCCCTGTTCTCTTCCCACCATACAGTAATCACTGTGTACCCCCCAAATCTGACAGTCAGCGAGCACCATATGGCAGTGGGGGGTGGGGGGCTTTGTAAGGAAGTTCTTGTCCCCCCCATCCCTGATTCTTCTGCCTCACCCAGCATCCTGCTGTCGTGTTTGTTGACAAACACCCTGTCAGTCAGCAGCCAGTCACTGATCCCCAGTGTTTCCCAGGCGATGACAAGCTCTGCCAGGGGAGTGACATCCTGGCAATGTTCTCTGCCACTCCTGCCCCTGTGAATCGTAATGCAGAGTTTGGGGAGAGACAGAAATGGGGGTTGGTGTGGTGTAGTGTAGCGTGGTGGGGTGGGGCGCAGGGGACAGGGATAGCAGGCATGTGGATCCTCCATTTAAAAGCGATCTGTTCCGTACTGTCCTGCTCACTTGCTACCTGTTTGTTTGTTTGTTTGTTTAAACTTGTCTTGCTTTCTGTCGCTCTCCGAGCAAAGCTCTAAAGTCAGTTTTTAAACACCTCTGAACATGAAAGGGTCTCAAACAGTAGCAAATACACATGGAAAGTGACCACGCTGAGTGGAAATGGTTGTGAATGATTGTAATTTGAACATTGTTATTCACAAAGCTATCTCCTCCCACAAAACATTGAACTCAATGTTTTTTAGGCACTAAGGAGAACGGAGAAGGAATTGTGTTTTTTCTGCTGATTTCTGGCCTTCTATTGAAGAACTACACCTCATGATCTATCAGCTACATTCATAACTCTGAGGCAGACTCACACAGGCTGAGTAAAAGCGCATTGAAAAGTCCTCTTGTTGATGTTACTGCTATTTTCCAAAGGCTGAGTACTGAGTTGGTATGTATGTATATTTTTATTTCATGCGTACACCCCCATACATTCTCTCAGTCTTTCTACCCTCTGAGCATCAAGCCGCCTTTCTTCTCTGAGTTACTGAGGACATTGTATCTCTACTGGGGGCTCCATGTATTTCTGTGCCCTTAGAAAAATGCCATTACTAGAATAAGGAAACGAAATTCGCTTACAAACTAAACAAGCCAGAGGCTATTTACAGAGCTATGCTGCACTGAATTTAATTTCAACTAGTACACTAGGTAGGTCTCATAGGGATCTCCAACCCAACTCTCTCCTTTGATTGTTTCTGTCACTCAGATATACAGTAGATACATGCATGCATATAATAGCATCGGACATTCACCAGCATACAATACATATGTATGTGCATGCTGTTGTGAATAGGTTCCCTTGGTTTCTCTGACAAAGAGACAGAAATGATTTGATAATGAGGTAGGAGCATCCTCGGCTGTCTGTCAGTGCCCTCGTTACATGCTGCTTCATTAGCTGCCACCTCATTATCCCCCTGGCTCATTATACCAGCGGCTGCCATTCGACCTGAACTCCGGAGAGGTGGAGCAACACCTGTGGCCGTCTGCCTCAAGGGGCAGAGCAGTGAGCATGGCACTCCTTCACATCTGTGCATTAGCTACTAACACACACACACACACATGTTTATGTTTCAGGGCCTGTGATCTACACACCTGTCACAAACAGCACCTGTGCTCAGTGGCCATCCACCTGTGTAATGGCAGGAGTGGTGCCACGCGCCTGATGGGTAAGTCGACGTTTGGCCAGGGAGCCTCCATTAAACACCTGCCTGGTCCGTTTCCCCTGTGGAGTGCTCAAGATGGGGGGGTAACTGCCGTGTCTCGGTCCTCCAAAATAGGTAGTAAAAAGAAAAAGATTTGCAACAGTGTATGTATGCAACCACTGTATGTAGTAGGAATGACGGCGTTAAGTGATTCCCCTGATTTCCTAATTGTCCCTGAGGGCAAAGCTATTTTGCCTGTAAATCCCGCTTGTGTGGTCGATCAGTCACACACCCCGTCTTCACAGGACATGCTGCTTGCTCAGATCCCTTTGATATAAGTGGGCCGTAATAACATTACCTCTTTTCTGTTTGGGAGCCCCGGCATTAAAAAAGAAGGATTTCCTTCAAATGTTCCCTCATTACACACCCTTCCCCCTTTTTCATTTGCATTTTTATGAATCGTTACATAGATTGATATATCAAAGTTCAGCCGCGCTCTTTTTCGCTCTCAATTACGCATCTGCTCACGGATGCAAATGCTAAGCCTAGTTTGCCAGCATGCCCGGAAAACCCAGGTATTAGGAACTTTTTAATGGCGAGCGTAATTGTGTTATTAGTCATGCACTGGCCCATTCGTGGCACTGGCCTGGGGGGAGGGGGGGGGGGGGGTTGTTCATGTCCCCAGCTCTTTCACGCGATAAAATAATGCACCGGAGAGAGTGGAACCAATAAAAAAAGATTAACTCGTTTGCCACCGTTAATTACAGGCACTCTAATTCCGCGGTGAGAGACTACAGACACATTTTACACCAAGGAAATGATTTGCAATTAATGGCTGAGCAATTTTGGAGATAATTTCAAGCAAATGTTGATAGAAAAACACAACTTGACCCAAATTAGCTCACTCCCTCACAGTCTGTTTTAACAGCTCTGCATTGCTGTCTGTTTCGGAAAACACGCTGTAAAAGACCGTCAAAGCCTAGGATCAAAGAGCCATGCTTAAGACCTCATCTAAGCCATCAGTCAAAAAAAATTAATGAATTAAATGGCCAATTAAAATGAGCGTATCAGAGCTGCGCTGCATTTGTTAATACTTTGCACTGAGCTTTGTCCCATGGTGTTACTTTCATGCTGAGGTAACATTTGTGCTGTAATTTAGATTAATTAAATATATTTTCCAGAAGTGGTGTATTTTAGATGTTTTTGACTCATTTGATAATTGTTCTTATACAGTAGATACAATAAAACCAACTGCATTCAATTCTGATATTTCTTCCTATTTCATCTGAAGTGTACCTGAAGAATCATTATTTGGATGAGCTCCATAGGCTACTGATGCTGCTGAATCTGGCAGGATCCCACTGTAGCCTGCATGGCAGATCTGGTCAAGAAGGACAGATGGCACGGGAGCAGATGCAGCAGCAGAGAGAGGGGGGAAAAGGACAGAAAAAGAGAGACAGAGAGAGGAAGAGAGTGTGTGCACAAGTGTCATCCAGCCCTGTTTCCCCCAGACATCTGCTGGACAAGCAGGCCTGGCAGATTCCCCTTAATGTAATTGTCACTTCTCTCTTGGAAAGAATGGCTTGTAGGGGCTGATGCCAAAATGGGCACCCACTCCCCAACTCCCAGACACTCTCCGCTTGCATGCCCCTATGGATACCACCACCCCCCTTCTCACCAGCAAATGACTAGAACTGCCCTCCACCACTCGAGACATCACTCCTCATAATTAAATCAAGTTCATTTTTATTACGTTAATAGTTTGCGACAAGCCATTTTTGAGGCATTGTATGGGAGGGCTGACAGCGTGAAGAACTCTGCAAGGAGTAATTAATGTGTTTTTTAATTGAAGTGGAAGGCACATACAAGAGGGTCTTTTTACGAAAAGGTTGTGGGAAAATCTGGATGAAGGGCTTTGCAGTCCACACAGAGAATATGTCTGAGACAGAGTTGCACTTTCTTTCTCCACAGTGGACAGAAATGGATGTGCCACAGGAGAAATCATTGCCCAGCCAAAAGACATTCATCTCATTTCAGCCATTCTAGATTGGTTTTGTGAATGATCATTATTCGCAATGTTCTTCATGAGATGAGATAAGTTTTTTTTCCCTTCTTTTTCTACTCTGCCAGACTTTTTTTTGGCTGAGGCTTGTAGGTGTCAAAGGAAAAGGCAACTGTAAGAGGGTGAGCCAGTACTAATCTCCTACACATGCCTTTGTACCATCACCGCACTTCAATCATTCTGAAGGTCAGTGTTCCGCTGCAGCGGTCTGTGTGTGCTTTCTGCATCTAGTCCTCAGGCCTGTGGTATGTGTGCTGGAAGGGGGGGCTTAATGCTATCTGATAAAGAGATCTGCCGGGCTCTTCCAGGACAAACATGAGGCTCAGAGGGGAGAGACCCCTGATAAGTGACCAACATCAAAAAGGGATGGCACACACTGATGGTTATCATCCAATCCATCCAATGCCCCAAATACATGTAAGACTCTGTGCGGACAGAGGACATGGTAACTACATTGTTGTAGCACCTATGTTACCATGTAATAACAAGTGTTTTATGTCGGCGTACCAAAAAATCAGAATGCAAACGTGCAAAACTTTACAGCGCACCCACTGATGAAGGTTTGAAACATCCGTGACTGTATTGAATTTTTTCGTCTGTGTCATGGCTCGTGTGGAATGTCGGAACAGCATTTTTCACTCAGTGGCCTGCCTAGGGATCGACATGGTGAGGTGGGTGTCACAGAACCTGGGCTCTGACTCATTTACACGGTGAAATGAAGTGAGAAGCATGTGGCTTGGTCACTCCTCTGTGGGGGTATTTCACCCTCCTCAGCAGAGTCAAACAGTCCCATGAGACCTTTGAACCTGAGGTGAGAAATGCGTTTTATGAAACTCACTCTCACTCTTCTGTGCACCCACCCACCCCACCCCATCTGCCCCGACCCCCCACCAACACACACACATACTCTGCCCGTGTTCTTTTTCTGTGTCTCCTTCTCTCTCCCTCTCTCTCAATCTCTCTACACCTCTTCAGCTCTCTCTTTCTTATTCAACCCTTCATCTCTCTCAATCTCTCTCTCTCTCTCTCTTCCGATCTCTCTCTGTCATTCTCCAGCTCACTCCCTTCTTCCCCTCCTCACCTTTCACTCACCTCATTCGAAAGTCCCAAATCTGTGAGCGATGGAGTCTCCGGAGGGGGCCAAGGCACATATGGAATATGAAGTGCTCCTGATGAGCCCTCTGAAGATAGCCTTCTCATTTCACACACATATGAACGATTTCTCCACTCTGTCCACCAGGAATTGGACAAGGCGAGAGGGCTGCCTCGAACAGCTTTAATGAGACACTTGCTCCTGCCATTTGTCTGTACAAGTCAAATTCCATGCGACATGCACTGGTGCATGCTTCTGTGGATGTAAAATGATGCCTCAGTCTTTGGACGCTATTTCCAATTAGCAAAATACTAATAATCTAATAACCTAATAACCTATTACAATATCTAAAGGGCAATCTGTTTATTTAAACATGTTTAATTTACTGTATGTGATATATTTTTTAATGCTATTTTACTGACTATTTTAGTGCCATTTGCTATTTATTTGCTAAATGCTATTTTACTAAACTATTCTAGGCTGAGAATGAGCATATTGTACATACAGTTTCATAGTTAATCATGAGACATTGTAACTTTCCCAATGTATTTTCCTCTCAGTCATTTTACTAGGCTTTAAATCTGACTTCATATTTGTATGAAAGACCTTGGCTATTTTTATTGTAACCTCATACAATAGCATTCACAAATAGAACCCTTTTATGAGGTCATGGGCATGCCTTGATTTAAGGTTCTGTTTTGGCGGTTGAAATATCTGTAATGTTTTTAATCCAATAAAGTGGCACTACTGTGGTCGGTCTGCAGCCGTCAGTACATGATTTGGCTGGGCTTGCTCTGCGTACAGCAGGGGCACTATATCAGAGCTTCTATTCTTGTGCAAAGGCATTTGTGAATGTATGGGCCTGGCACTTGTATCTCAGGTTTGTTTTAAATTGGAGGGAAATCATCTGAACATTATAAAAAATGGTAAACACCCATACGCAAACAATATTGATAAAAAAACTGCATTCTGTTTGAAACTATTTTCTAAAGTATGCCTAACCTGCCCCTCCACATTTGAATGAACTGAACCTCAGTACCCGCTCCCCAGAAACAAAATGTCCAGATGTTGCTGCCGGTGGCCTCAGTCACAGGCCCAAGCGTCACTTCCAAAGTGAGATTGATTAGAGTCTCTGATGGAATGTGATTCACCTGGTGCCTTGCCATCTGCTGCTCATCGGTTTAATTTTTTTTCCCACCTCATCTTTTGGCGGTGGTATGCATTCTGTTCAAACTGACTGATCAGGTACTTTACCCTTGCCTTGGCATCCTCTCACAGCCCTATTCCGTCTCAAAGATGTGAGCCAACATAGCTGTGAACGATTCAACCGGCAGTCGTTTCACAGTTGTCTAAAAGCAGCACCCTGGGCTACATTTCTATCCAAACCTGCAGAAGGGAAGATAGCTGCCAGGAGTGAATCGCTTCCAGTGTGGGCCTGCTGCTCGGTTGAGGCGCCACAAGGATGACACCTGGGTGGGTGTAGCAGCGGCGAGAGGAGGCTTGGAGGAGGTGGCTGTGGCATTATGAAAATTACGGACCAATGCAGCGGAGCGGGCCACCAATTAGGTTGGTGGGACAGTGGCGCTGTCCAATTTCTCTTGCTGCTGTCAAGCGGGATAAACACACTTTGTTTTCCTCTAGGCACAGTCCCTTGTCACACTTTAGACCGTCAGTTTGGATCCCACACCGCTGAGCTGAAGCCTGTGGCACTCAGCAGAGAGCAGGAATAAGGAATAGAGCAATGCGAGAGAATGACACCTGGACCAGCTAGATAAATATGCAGGTTCTTAATTGTCATTAACATACATTTAGCTGTACATCAGCAACATTACTGATGCAATGTAGGAAGTAGGAAGTCATTAACAGGCTCGTTAAAGACTTGGTTTTATTAGAAAACAAAACTGGTTCTGTACATTATGTTTCTGACCTATTTTTGTAGCCTTTTAAAATGGGCCTTCTGAAAGTCCAAACTGACTTAAAAAGATATTCCTTCCAAACAAAAACAAACCTGAGACCATTGCTGAGAGACACTGTCAGGCTTGTTTTGTCATTGCCTGCTGATGTTCATCCATTCGCTCATTGCCTACCCTTTCATACCATCAATCCTGGCCCGTCCAGCAACTGTTGATCCGTTCGCCATTCTAATACTGTTCAATCTACCGCATACTGTCAGGTCTACAAATCGTAGATCACAAACGGATAGAATCTCATGTGGGCACTTTCACTTTTTGGAAAATGGGTTGGGGGGGGGGGGTATACTTTGGCTGTAAATCTCCTGCTTGCCACAGAATCACTCATAGAGAGTCACTCAACCATTAGGTTTTAGCAGCACTGGATGCTTCAGAACCACAGGGCTACAGACAGATAAAAATGGAAGAGATGTCACACTCATATTTCAGCCTGATCTCCCTGCTGTTGCGCCTGGGGTGGTGTCAGGGAAGTCCCCACATGCTCAATGCTCCTTTTCAAATGACATTTATAAAAAAGAAAGAGCAGAACTGTTTCTTCACTAACGTGTCCAGCTGAGCTTTAGTCTACCACTACAGCGGAGGGGAAGAAAGGTGAAGAAGATGGAGATCCTCGTGACTGGCACCGCCATGCCATGTGCAATTGTAGGAAAAATTGTAATATCCTAGAAATGAATATCAGCAAAAGAGAATAGTAATGTGATACAAATGTATGCCATGTGTAAAACCTGGCTAAAGACAAAACCTAAAGGGTTAAGACAACCAGGGAAATTATAGTTAGGAATGTGGGAAACAGAGGGTGCTGGTGAAAACCAGATAGACATCTGTCTCCACCATAGACATCTGTCTCTACCAGTGGACATGGAACCTAGACAAGTTAGAACAACAGATGGGCAAGAAGTCAAATTTCCTAAAGAAGGACAAGAGGTCAAAGGAAGGGCAGGGGGGTCTGCCATTTGTGTTACATGTGATGAGTACTCTGGGGGTATAAAAGGGAATCCTAGTCTCCAAGAAGATACATGGCATACCTTGTGTAGGTTTTGTGTGAGTAACTTGTCTCCGGCGTCATGATTAAAAACTGCAGTGATCCACCAAGTTGCCTGCCTTTAGTTTTTGACCACACAATACACCCAAGGATTCATTCTCTTCAGTCAGAGCTTAACCATCCAGCCTACTGGCATCCCCTCCATTCTAGCTAGCTAGTCCAGGTTTTCACAAATCTGTTCCCAATTTCATCATGCACAATTACTTGAAATTGTTTATCTCTCTACACATAGAGAGCCAAGATTTACTCTGTCACTGTGCCATACATTTGTAAGGTGTTGTTTCTAAATGTGTTAATGGACTGAGAAGGTTGTGAGTTTGACCTCTGTGTTCAGAGTGCTTTGTGTCTTTGTCTGCCTATCATGGTTTGTCGCTAAACCAAAAAGTATCAAATATGTAGTATGTGACCAGAATAAATAAATACGATTGCAGGCCCAAAGTCAAGTCACCTCAGTGTCACTGGCCTATTGCTGAGGCAGTCACATCAATACTTACTGAAGCGTTTATAGTTTGTAAACATTTTACTTTGGTTCATAACATACATACAAAAGCAAATGTCATGGACATGAACAGTAGTATGTAGTAGCACCTGTGGTATGTGAGAGATCTGAAGGTATTTTACAGTCCTCACACTGAAGTCTATAGATTATTTCAGGTGAGTCTGTTTTTATTTGAGATGTTGGCAAGGGTGGCTGGCAGTAGCTCAGTGGTGGCAGGAAATATCTAAATCCAAACTCATCTCACTCCAACAAACATGTTTCCTCATGTTTCCTCTGTCTGTATGGTCACAGATGATATCTGTCCAGTAATTTGTCATTGCACAGCACACTAGACTTGAAAAGTCTGAATAATATGTTTCATTTGGTTGTTGATTCAAAAGATTCTTGTTAATGAGGTTGTATTTCTCTTTTTGCGAAGAAGATCAGTTAATTCATTTAACAATCGGGTTATTTTGCGGATGTTAACAGTTTGCTCATATTCTTTGATGTGATAGATGATGCTAGATCTTCCTGTAAAGTACAACACATCCATTATGCATAAGCTATTTAGTAAAATTTATGTGGTTTTGTCATTTTCATTAATGCACAGATTTGTTAATATTTGAATGCTGTTGAATGCTCAGCTGGCAGTGTTTAGGTTTGAATTTGACTTATGGGTGATCTTAGCATGCTTAGTTGCTGGTCTTTAGATTTGACTGTGAGAGGCGTGTGATATTAGCTTGTTCTCATCAGGATAATCTCCTGAACCCCACCCCACCTGCAAATTTTGATAAAGTCATAAAAATTGAACAGTACTGTACCTGCCTTATTAATACATCTAGACCATTTCTGAAACTTTTCACATGTATTACATAGCCCAAGAGAGTCTCAGAGACCTACATGTATTAATGTAGTTGGTGCTTTATCTGAAGAGACTTACACTACATTTCACAGTATGTGTTCTCCTTAGAAGTAGAAACCATAGAACTGGTGAAGCCACCATCATACCATACCAGCTGAGCTGCCAGTTTGTAGAACACCAATAGAGCCCCCTTAGTATTCCTTTTATCAGAATGGCTTATTGCAGAATTTACAGAAAGATATTATGAGGTGGCCACACACTGTGTTTCAAAAATTCAAATTCAAAAATTCAAAAATCATGCTTTTATTTTTATTTTTACCAGATTTGGCATCTTCAGTAAAGCACTAAGAATTAAACAAGAAACGGCTAAAAACAAAAACTCACCTGTTGCAGAGGTTAGATTAAAATTATTTTTTTCTGAAATTACATGTTCCATTCTGACACGGATTTAACTGAGCGCTGCCTTGTTAGCCGTTGCCTAGGAACAGCGCGTCTGCTGCTTCTGTGTATTGTGAAGTGCGGCTCACTGAGGCGGCAGTGGCAGAGGAGGCTCTTGTAGACTCTGACACAGACAGGAGGCCCCTGGGAGCACGAGTGTTTGAGAATGACACATAGTGACACATGTGGCTCCAGATCCTGCTGGCAGAGACACTGGTAATGACAAAGGAGGAGAGAAAAGAAGAAAAGAGGGAGGGAGAGAGGAAGACATAGAGAAGAGGAAGAAAGAGAGAGAGAGTGAAAGAGAGAGAGAGAGGGAAAAAATAGAGAGGGAGGGATGTTAAGTGTAAAAAAGCCAAACAAGCACAATAATATACAGATACTCACAAGCTGACAAGACAGGGTGTCACAATGGGATTTGGCTCACAGGGGAAGCTGTCTCACAGTCATTCTAGAATATGGCATTTTCTTTCCTTTCTGACTCTGAATCTGTGCAGTGCATACCCCTGCTTTGTTTTTTGCATTTAAATTATAGACATTATCAATGATGGAAAGTGAGGGAACAACACAAAAAACAAACACTGCAGTTTACGTAGATAATTTACACCCTGACTGTGTTTGCATATATCCTTTTGGTCATGCAGAGAGATGTAGAACTGAATGTGGGATTGTCAAAATCAGGCAATCTAACCAAACTGTGATTGTCTAGTTAATAGCACTGGATCAACTTGGTCTGAGGCTAGAAAATACAGCCACGCAGTAACAACGCAATGGACCAGTTACAACCAGAAAGGGCAAATCTACCTTGAAGTCCAGATGAATCACAACAGTTTCATTATTGACAGGAAACCAGGCTTTAAGAGCTGCATTACCAAAAGCTTTTAAGGTTTTTGGAAGCAACCGAATGAATGCCAACCCATTTTACAGTCAGGAAAATGTGCTTTTGATGACATTAGATCAGCTGCTTATGGTTCAGCAGCTTAGATCCACTGTGGGTCCAGTGAGTCACACTTAAGTCAGGTCATAGTAATGTGCAGCTCTATTTGGATGCGGTTAGAAGTACTGTAACTGGGAGGATTGTGACTGCTCTGACAGTGCAGTCATGGTAAACCTGTGATGTCAGTCTGTCACTAGATTATACAGCATCCTTACAGCCTTCTTTGGACATAATAATGGACGTCTAAAGGGTTTGAATGAAGGGCAGAAGTAAAGATAATGGCAATAATTATGTACAGAAGGAAAAAAAAAATAAAAGGAGCAGAAAAGGAATAGAAAAGGAATGTCATATTGAAAGAAATTACCCCTATTAAAGAGATTGAATTCTATTGCCTTCTTTAGAAGTAATGCCAACAGCAATAATGCAGATCATTTCTAAGTTATAGTATGCAAGTATATTACACTGTACTAGCTTTTGGTGCTATTGTACTATGAAAACTGTCTGTTAAAACATGGAGACCTAAAAACGGCCAAATGTTGACACTGATGGTGACAGTTCAAATGGCTTCTTTTCCTCCACTAGATATAGAATGTACCTGATTTTGTAGTTCCACTCAAATTAGAGGCCGGGACAAAGAGCCGGACAAAATCTCTTCAGCTGTTCTTCCTTACTCTTATATGCACAAAACTTAATGATTATCAACTCAGAATCATTTAGCTGCCTAAATATGCTCTAAAATAAATAAATATGTTTGGCAAAACACAGGCATCCTTATCTACTTTCTTTTCATGAGACCCGGAGCCTCATCAGATGGATGATAACTTCTCATCTTGGCAGGCTGTGGCTCAGTGGACTTCATCTGAAACGAGAGTGAAAGACAGAGGTGAGAGAAGGCACAGGAAGAGGTTATGCAAAGTTCATATTTCACTTGCTGTTGAAGATATTTGTCGAAAAGACGGTGAGCATCTTTTTTTCCTTCTTTTTTCACTTCTCTCCCTCTTCATCTCCCTCTCCCTCTTTCTCTCTTTCTCTTTCACATCCAAACATATTCTTTCTTTCTCCGTCTCTCCCGCCTCTCCTCTCCTTTCTCTGCCTGCATGTTGTTCTGACTTAGGGAATACTGGATCTGATAAGCACTGCCGTTACTAACTGGATATCCTCATTCAATTTTCCTCGTGAAAGCCTTGAAAGTGGAGCGGCTGATCCACACCGCTGCCCCATCCCACCACATTCCCTCCACCGCCCCAGGCACCGACCGCTGAACGATGAAAGATCTGATAACTTAAGCCTAATTTCCATTTGCGGTGTGTTTATTTTTGTGTGAAAGTATCATTAGCCACCCTCGGTTCTTAGGTATGCCAAGAACAAGCAAACAAATCCAAGCCCAAACCACGTAAGGAACAATAGTCACCTCCGACATCAGG